>OZ020540.1:13280113-13888942 GCA_963971435.1 Lasius platythorax
CATCAATTCGGAGTTTGCCTGGGTCTCCTGGGGGCCTATTACGGTTCTCGGATTGGGTGAAAATGACGAAAGTGAGTAACTCACCCAATTACGGTTGATCTCACCTCGTGAAAATACGAGATTATTCGCGTGAGCGGGCTCGACATGAAATTTCGAAGTGAAAAGGTGAAATCAAGCAAAATGGAGCACTTGTTATTAGTAATATTTAGGCGCAATCGTGAAAATACAATACTGAGGATACGTAGAAGACTACGGGATGCATTTTACATTCTGTAAAACATGAAAAACATTAGTCAGCATATAATAAAATTGATTATAAGATTGATTATAAAATTGAGGAGGAAAATTATGTCATCATATTTGACTTTATTTCAGCATTTATTTAATAAGAACGCAAAAATAATCCTTAAATTTATTAATTTTTATTGAGAATTAGATTTCCACTTTGTCAATTTTATTAAGTTATTTTTACGATTTTTATAAACGATACGGATTTGATTGAAACTGATGTCTTTCTTTATCGCGCTGTTATCTATTAAAATATTAATCGTGATCAATATTACTTAATAAATTATGATTATGTATTGTGATGCGTTCAACATGTGATTGACAATAGGAATAATTCCTATGTTTATGATTAATTGATTAATCGATGCATGGGCAGGATACGTATGAAGCGGGAATCGCGAACGGAAGCTGGAATTGCGATTCGCAATTGCGGGAGCAGGAAAAGCACTGGTCCAGTGGAGATGAGGAAGATATTATTATCATCACTACAACCACTATCACCACTTCCAAGAATAAATAATATTTATTTAAAGTTTATTTGCATAAATGTATCAATTACATAAAAACAGAATTATTATTTAAATAAACAAATTTAACTTTGTACTTTTTTGTATTATTAAGAAAATATAAGTCTTAAATATTTAATTATTCTGTAATATATGAAGGTACTATTTTTTCAACCTCTTCTTTTAAACGCATAATATTGCAAATTATAAATTATGGGATTATAACTGGACACAGTTCGGCTACTGCAACATCCTCGCCGGAAATGGTCTTGACTGCCGCATTGTACTTCTTCTGCAATAGTTTCACACGAAAGTTCCACGGATTTGTCGAAACTATAGTCTGAATCTGTAAAAATATTCCTGTATTATAATCTTTGATTTCTTTCTTATTTAATAAAAATGTGAAAAGATGAGAAAAAAATATATTTTATACATGGAGATTGTACAAACCTTTGCTTTAATCCATGGCATAACTGGATTTTTCATTTGAAGTTCCTCAAGCATTTTAATTTGTGGCCTAAAGTCCTCATATAACTCATTACGCAATTTATCCATGGTATGTATTATATCCCGTATTTCAGTATGAAGAGACTCATTTGTTGCTGTTAATGTATAATGTGATATATATATATATATATATATATATATATAAAGATTTATATTTTTTGCATGCAGTATCTTACCACGTTGTCTTGTCATTTTCTTTCATAAAGGCATATGCAGCTTTAGTATGCTGCTCTATATTATACTTCTTGGAAATATGTAATAATGTATCATCCAATTTATCCTTAATATCTAAAAGTACATCTTCTGATATGTATCCTGCAAAGAGAAAAAGAGAAAAGAGAATTATAATTTTTATATTTTGCTAGTTTGGTTAATTTGGCAAAGTTAGATTCTATTTAATTCTTTTGATTATATGAGACTTACATTATATCTCGTACAGTTTCTGTCCACATTACTCGAGTCACATAACTGCCACACTTCTAATTGATGTTGATTCAGTATTTGCGCACTTTTATACAATATTTGTCGATTATATTTAGGCTATGGCAGAGAACGAGACGTAATCGTCTCGTTCTCTACCATCAGCTTTCGTGAAAATGTGAGATCACTATCCCGGAAGTGCCTAGTGATCTCGTAGTTTCACTCGACACATCCGTAATTGGGTGAACAAAGTCACGTGACATGAGAATGTGAAAAGTGAGTGAGCTCACCCAAGAACCGTAATAGGCCCCCTGCCGACCCTTAAGGGTCGACCGGGGTCAAGGTGGAGACCTCTGTCGGCCGGCCGGGAATTACGGATTCGTTTTTCCCAAATTTTAGCCAAATTAATTAATGAATCTAATTAAAATCATGCTCTTTTTAATCAGCAAGATCAGCCGCATCCTTGGACATAGTCGGATTTTGGAAAAACGATCAAAATAAAATTTTTAATAAATGTGGGGAAACGCGCAGCTAGCAACGGGTCAGGTTAGGTTAGCTGCGAGTCCGTATTTTATTTATTATAAATTTTTAGAAGCCAAAATGCAAAATTCGGCTATGTCCAAGGTTGCGTAATTATATAACGAATATATAAAAAAATATTTCACGAAGCTATGTAACTTCTTCGATGAAATTTTTGGGAAAAATGATTCTCACTAATAAGAGCAGCTCATGGGGAATTTCCGTGGTAACATACTGACAAGGGCTGTGTTCCGAAATTGACTGCCAGTGCTGAAAATCTATAATACATGTGACGTGAACTATAGATTTTTAGTACTGGCAGTTTCGGAACACGACCAAGAGTGACATAATTTATATTATATTATTTATTATATTTATTTATGTTATAAATACATAAAATATATAACTATAATGTATATAATACATATAAAAAAGCAATATAAAGAATAAAATGAATAAAAAATAAAAGAAATTATATAATACTGTTTTGGAATTTATAATAAAAATATGATGTAAAACATCATTCATAATTTGTATGGAAATAAATAGGCAAGCAACAAAAAAAAAAAAAAATTATTAGAAGTGCAAGAGATGCAGTAGCTCAACTTATTTATGCTTTTAAATTATTAGTACTTACAATAAACAAATGTAATTTTTTTTAATAATTTTTATATACTTCAATATATTATAAAAAAATTAAATTGATAGATTTGGACTCGAGTTTTCTGGGTGATAGACTGAACATCCATTGATAAGCTACCATACATTACTCGTTACTTTTTTCATGTTACATAAAGTATTTTTGGAGCAGATTATACATATAATTACATCAATAATCTAAAAAAAAATAAAAATCAACATATTCGTCAATCTATGATTGCTACAAGATAATGTTGAACAAGAATTAGTATTCGTTCTCTCCTTGTCTCTCATATATAAAATTTACAAAAAGTGGTGGGTGCTTGTTAGCCTTGGTACATTACTGCCTTCTGCTACGGAAGGCCAAAAAGCATTTTCAGGCCGTATGTCTCTACCGTGCGTCCGCGTGAGCAGTTCAATGGTGTGTGTAAGTGTACAGACATACACCACTACATAAAACCTGAAAGCTTGGCAACACTGCAACGAAGTTTCGCATTGTCACCGCGCGAGGTCTCCAATATCAATTCGGAATTCGGCCGTAACACCGGTCGACCCTTAATGCTGCTTCCTATTCATTGCAATCATGGGGGCCTATTACGGTTCTTGGGTGAGCTCACTCACTTTTCACATTCTCATGTCACGTGACTTTGTTCACCCAATTACGGATGTGTCGAGTGAAACTGCGAGATCACTAGGCACTTCCGGGATAGTGATCTCACATTTTCACGAAGGCTGATGGCAGAGAACGAGACGATTACGTCTCGTTCTCTGCCATAGCCTAAATATAATCGACAAATATTGATCGCCATAAGACTTAACCGGTCAAGTGCGTTCCCGTACGGGAAATTATTAAAAAAAAAAGACAAATATTGATCGACGTAATTAATAAGTTTTAATCCAAAAAGTGCGCGACGTAATTAATAAGTTTTAATCCAAAAAGTGCGCAAATACTGAATCAACATCAATTAGAAGTGTGGCTTGGTTATGTGACTCGAGTAATGTGGACAGAAACTGTACGAGATATAATGTGAGTCTCATATAATCAAAAGAATTAAATAGAATCTAACTTTGCCAAATTAACCAAACTAGCAAAATATAAAAATTATAATTCTCTTTTCTCTTTTTCTCTTTGCAGGATACATACCAGAAGATGTACTTTTAGATATTAAGGATAAGATGATACATTATTATATATTTCCAAGAAGTATAATATAGAGCAGCATACTAAAGCTGCATATGCCTTTATGAAAAAAAATGGCAAGACATACGTGGTAAGATATTGTACGCAAAAAATATAAATCTTTATATATATATATATATATATATATATATATATATATATATATATATATATCACATTATGCATTAACAGCAACAAATGAGTCTCTTCATACTGAAATACGGGATGTAATGCATACCATGGATAAATTGCGTAATGAGTTATATGAGGACTTTAGGCCATAAATTAAAATGCTGTGTCCAGTTATAATCCTGGTTGGAACACGAGTTGTGGCTATATTTCACGATATTACTTCCAGTAATTATTACAGTGGAATAATTGCCGAACCACCAAAGTCTACAAATAAATATAGGTAAGTCTTGTTCAGAGGTTTCTTTAATAAATTTATCTACAAAGAATTAATGGAGGTACATAGATATAGTTCTATAAATTTTGCAAGTTTTGTCATATATTGTAATATTAAATTATGTAATATATTACATTAATTTTTTATTGCAGATATTTAGTATTTTTTGATGATGGTTATGCTCAGTATGTCACCCATAAAAATATCTTCCCAGTTTGGGAGACCTCGCTTGGGAGAATTTGGGAAGATGTTCCCAGCGAATCACGAGATTTCGTGAAAAAGTACCTGGAATCGTATTCCGAAAGGCCAATGGTGAAACTGCAAACAGGCCAGATAGTCAAGACTGAATGGAAAGGCAAATGGTGGTTCGCGAGAATTGTACAGGTGGATGCGAGTTTAGTGTAAATATATTTTGATGCCGATAGGAAAATCGAATGGATTTATCGTGGCTCAACTAGATTAAGTCCTTTGTATCTCGAAATTCTGAAAGCCAATGCAAGACAACTTCAACAATCAGACAACGCTCAACATCGTATTCCCGCCGTTTTTAATGTAAGCGAGTAAATAAGTCACTTTCTCAATATACAGAAAAACAACGGTATTGAAAATATTAAATAGAAAACTCATAAATATCCTCTATTTATAAATTATATAATTTTTGCAGAAGAGTAATTTACCTTATGTTGAATATGCATCTAACATCGGAGGATGTGTCACAAAATGTACAAGCAAAAAAAGCAACAATTGCTACAAGCATAGCATCCAGTACATTGTCCACTGTACCACAACAATCGCGTGCCGTAGCTAAAAAGAGTACTGCTAAAAGACAAAGTAATATAGATGCAACATATAATTCTATGATAGAAACGAAACCGTCACATAGTATCGTTGTAAGTAAATAATAATTAACATATCACACATGCACACACCTACACATGCACACACATACTACATGCACACACATACTCGTATATATATGTATGTTATTATTAGTCAATAATTAATATAATCTAATTTCTCTGATTTTAGACACGTTCTGTATATTTATAAGCTATATTTTGTCTAGTTTTACCATACGCAGAGGAAATATGAATCAAAGCAATATGTTTCTCACAAGTGTGGACCAAAGTGTATCAAAAATATCAAAGTTTCATATGATGACGATCTCAAAGGACTTTCCGCTTTCTGTTTTTCTGTTATGTGGCTGGCATCGTCAGCTTTGTAAATATTCTAAGGGCAAAAAAGTTATAATTTATCAAGCGCTGTGTGGTATCAGGCTACATAATATGGAGGACCTGCATCGTTATCTTCGCATTACTGATAGTACATTGTCTGTCGATTTGTTCGATTTCGATTACTGGGTGCGCGCCTTCATGGATTTTGTCGTGGAGAAGTGCTTCATCCACATCAAAGTAAGTCGCATTTAAATGTATAAAAATCTATTAAAAATATTCATAGAGATATGGAAAACTATCGATATAGTAAGAATGTATTAAAAAACAAAACACTCGACGATACTGTCATGGTTATCGTATAAATCAATTTAATTGCACTGATCGATATTCCGCTTTAAAAAGTAAGTCTCATTTTTTGTTTTTATTTTTTATGCATTAATAATGCATATTACATATATATATATAATAATTTTACATATATATATATATATACAGGTCGATAGCGCTACAGTAAAAGAAAAGAAAAAGAAAAGTGAGGTTAAGCGTGACTAAAAAGTGAGACGCAAAACTTATTAGTTATTATAAAAAGAAATAAATAAAAATGAACGTTACAGAAAAACAAAAAAAAATTTTGCTAAATTATATGAAAGATAATGAGGAGTTTGCAAGAGGCCGCCTACGATACCATAGTGGCAATAAGAAAATATTAGTAAGTATTATATATTATCTATCAATATACATATATCAAAATTTTATGGACAACACGTCGCAGTATTTTATTTATAATAAATAAATATATAATAGGTAAATTAATTTTGTTTATGCAGAATGATATGTGGATTGCTATCGCTACATCCTTAAATGCCACGGGAAATGGGCCTCAAAAACAACCCAAAGAATGGCAAAAGGTATTTATGAAAGGAATTATAATATCTTATTAAGAGTTACTATTTGCAACGTCTGTTAACTTTAACCAACCATTAACTTTTTAGAATATCCTTCAAAATTTTTAAAACTGTTTTGATATCGCAAATCTTCTCTGAAAATCTTCATTATTTTGACATAAATAGTTTTGTCTAAGTAGTTATTACGTGATTTTATAATACGTAATTTTTAAAATTAAACATTTTTATAATTAGTTAATAAACGTTGGAAATAATGGCCTTAAGTGACAAGAATAACAACATTTAGTTACTGCTACGATTATTAAGAAATGATATTTTACATAAATGTAGACATGGAGAGACTGGAAGTCAAATGTGCTAAAAAAATGTGCCCAAAATAAAAGTTATGCTGGCGCAACAGGTGGAGGACCACCAAAAGTATTAAAGTTAACGGAACTTGAAGAAAATTTATTGGAGATCATAGGTCCAGAAGCCGGTGGTTTGGCTAATATTCCCGAAGGAGGAAATTTTTACAATCCTATGCAGAGAAGACTTGTACCTATTAATGATACAATTCCAGAAAACAGGGATTTTTTTCATACCTATGGAGGATCATGTGACACAATTGCACAAGAAGTCGGATTAAGAGAACAACTCCCATATAATTCTATGCAAATAAAAAGGGTATAATATTTGAACTACATTCTATATATGTCATTAAATGATTAATATATTTATTTTAACATGAATATAATAGAGATAATATCATGAGTACATGAAATAAATAATTTTTCTAAATTAAAAACCATTTAAATATTTCCAGAAATGTACTTCTACATTGACTAAAAACAAACTGTACAAGATTGATGACGTAACAAATAATTTGTCAAGCGGATCTACAAGGACATCTACAAGCAGAGCTTTTAACGACACAAATGTTTACGACACAAATTTTTCAGCACAGGTAAAATCAGTATATCCATTAAATAAAATAGAACGTTCATATGTTACTTATAGAGAAATAAAATTGAACATTTACAGGAGATGGAAAGTAGTAATATTTGTCATATTGATTCTGACTCAGAAATAGATGATATTGTTTTGGACAACATAAATACAAATACTACACCACATAGGCAGGTCATTCCTAATCATCAAGTACGAAGCAAAGGTATTAACTATTATTGATTATTCTTGTGCCTTTTTTTTAAATGTCGACATAAAATAGAATTAAGTAGAATATAAAATTTTGAAACTATTATATTTTAATGTTTTTTATTTTTTAGCTACCAATAGTAAAGAAAATGATTCAAGTGCAGCTATACAGTTAATGCGTGAGACTCTGGAAGTTAAACAAGAAAGGTTGAAAATTTCTAAAGAAAAATTATTTTTAAAAAAAGAAATGTTTGAATATTTTAAGAGTATTAATTCAGATTATAAAGATATCTTAAACAATATCGATTGCAATATTATGCATTTAAAAGAAGAGGTTGAAAAAATAGTACCTTCATATATTACAGAATAATTAAATATTTAAGACATATTTTCTTAATAATACAAGAGTACAAAGTTAAATTTGTTTATTTATATATTATAAATATATATCTAAATACTGTTTTTATGTAATTGATACATTAATTCAAATAAACTTTAAATAAATATTATTTATTCTTGGAAGTGGTGATATTGGTTGTAGTGGTGGTAATATTTTCCTCATCTTCACTGGATCAGTGCTTCTCCTGCTCCCGCAATTCGAATTCCCATCTCAATTCCAGCTCACGCATGTCATTCGCGAGTCCTGCTTCATACGTATCCTCCTGCCCATGCATCGATTAATCAATTAACATGTCATAGATATAGGAATTATTCTTATTGTCAATCACATATTAAATGCATCAATTCATAATCACAATTTATTAAGTAATATTGGTCATTAATATTGGCGATTAATATTTTGATAGATAGCGCGATAAAGAAAGACATCAGTTTTAATCAAATCCGTATATTAAAATCAAATATGATGACATATAGCTTATACCTCCTCAATTTTATAATCCTGATTGTATTCCTGATTTGACAGCCAATCGTTAGATTGTTGGATCCATGGAAAAATGGTAGTACCAGTACCAGTACCGTACGAATTGCAGCTCCAATTTCGCATGTCTCTTTCTCTTTCCCTGATACCCGCTTCAATCATTCGCAATTCTTGTGCCAGTCGTTCGAGGATCAAACTGAAACATATGCAATAACACACACGCACACGCACACCTACGCACACATACACATATGCAAATATGTTCTATGTTACTCACTCTTTCGACTGTATTCCGATCTCGAAAATTGCGGTAGCGATTCCGGCGCGACGATATTACGTCCGAAAGTGATGTAATTCTCGTCCACGAAAATATGATTAATATAATTCTTACATATAACACACACACACGCGCGCGCGCGCGCACACACACACACACACACACACAAACCTTATTTTTGTACTCACGTTGATTGCCATAACACAAGGAAGTTACAAAGTTTGGAATCCTGAATGCAGTGGACAGCGCAAAAGTAAGTCAATCCCCTCGTTGTAGAAACTTGCAAAGTACTGCAGAGGCCCATTGCAGGAAGATCTAGTATTATCAATTATAAGTTATTTTTGCATTATAAAAACATGATTATATTACACAATCTTATATCATTAAGATTAAATATATTATATATTATATTATATTATATTGGCGAATCCGTTCCAGAAGATCAACAAAAGTTGTTCGCGGCGGTCCATATCGAAAAATTATTAGACGTAGTTAACGACAAGTCGTCCTCCTGTCAAAGATCATAATTCTAAAAAAAATGCAGAATAAATATATAATAAATAAAATAAAGTGTGTTTTACATTGAAGAAATATATCATAGACTTAATAAAAGATATATACTTTAAATAATAATATTTAATAAAAAAATACAAATATTTTTTATTCGTGCTAAGTGCTTGAATGTAAAAAAAGTAAGACAGATCAATTTATTACCCTTTTCATTTGTGGTGAGATTAGTTGCTGCTGCTGCTACTTGCTAATAATTGTTTCCAGTTGATTCAGAATCTCCATCCTATGTTGCAATTGCATTGCCAACATAGTTTTCGCCGTCCGTTGCTATAAAATTATTTTATTGCTCCATTATTGCTTATTAAATTATATCATTAAATATATTATAAATTAAATATATTTAATATATTATTAATTTTTTTATTCTTTATCGTGCGCGTAATATTGCAAATAAAAAATAAAGTTGTGCTGACCATAAGATATTTCCTTTGAAGCAGAATAAATTAAGTGAAACATATTTTGGTTTTTAATTCTCAAAATATGTACGAATTATCTGCTCGCGAACTTCATTTCCATTTTCTAAGTTTCTATTTTCATTTCTTATTAGAATCTCCTGGTCTATTTCATCATAATGTAATTCTGGTTCTGGAAGCCGCCAATTAATAGCGATGTTGTGTAGAACACATGCAGCATTAACTATTCTGGCTGAAAATAAATTATGTTTATATAATATAACTATAGTCGATATTCATAGTCAATTCTTTTATTTAAGACCGTCTTAAGTACAATCTTAAGAGGTCATAAACTAATTACAGAGGCTACGTTCCGAAATTCACTGCCAGTACTGAAAATCTACAATATACGTAACGTAAACTATAGATTTCCAGTACTGGCAGTGAATTTCGGAACGCTGCCAGAGTAGTAGCATCTTAAGACATTACTTAAGACGGTCTTGAAATAAAAACAGACTATGAATACCGACATATATGTATAATATAATATAAATACATACATCTGTGTATGTGTATATATTCAATTTATATTTTACCTGCAACTTCTGGAGCATAATGTAAAGCTCTTTCTTTTCTGAGACATCGCCATCTCCCCTTCAAAACACCTATGCATCGCTCAACAGAGCACCGAGCCCGGACGTGATGTTGAGTGTATCTTGCGGACGGTGTTCCCTCCGGTTCACGTAGCTTAGGTGTCATGAGATATGGCAGCAAAGGGTATGCACTATCACCTAGAAAAAGCATATACTGTTTAAAATATGCTTCTTAAAATATGCATTATCAAAGCTGAAACAATTAAAAACAAATTATCAACTAAAAGTACAGTTACCTAAAAGCCAGGCATCTCTTCGCCCTGCAGCGTACATTTCTTCCAGATGATTACATACGAGGGATGCTCTCCACACTCTTGCATCATGCGTTCTTCCACCATGAGCACTATTTACTGTTAAAATTCTGCCCTCGTAATCAGATACCTGTAGATTGACCAATTTTTAATATATTTTAATATATTTTATATTTTTTAACATATTTTAAGTATTTTTTAAAATAGTATAAAATTACTATATTATTAATTTAGTTATACGTACAAGAAGTACATTCAATGAATGATACAGTTTGCGGTTGATATATAGATGTTCCTTCTCCGCACTTGGTGGAACAATTGCTATATGAGTTCCATCGATAGCTCCGATAATGCCAGGGAATTGTGTATGTCTCCAGTAACTGTAAAATTAAAAAACAATTTTTATATATTATTATATATTATTATATATTATATAATAATATATAAAATTAGATCTTATATAAATTTTTATATATTATTTAAGGTAATAGTTAGAAGAATAAATTTATGAAACTTACATTTCTTTAACCCGTTGAATCTCATCTTCCTCAATAGGAAACTTGATCCACTGTTCCATCAAAATATTCAACGCATTAACGACATTGCGAAGAATTTTAGAAACAGTGGGTTGACTAATGCAAGTCAAATAGTCTTGGCCAACTCGTTTTTGATACGAGCCAGAAGCTATAAAATTTAATGCGCTTAAAACCTGAAACATAAAATTAGCATAAAAAATTAGCAAAACTGATCGAATCTATTTATATCTAGTCTATTACAACTACACAACATACTTGTAATTCAATAGGAACTGCATGACGTCTTCTTGGAGCAGGCAGTAGAGGACTGCGACATGATTGCGAGATCAAAAACGTAAAATTATGTAAGTTTTTTTCTTGTACTATGTCTCAGAATGTAAATTAATTTTTTCACATACTTTTAATTCTATATCACCATTCGTATTTAACGGTTTAGAGTAAAATATATCAAAGACACTTTCTTTTATTTATGGATTAAGAAATCGTTTTAAATCTTGATCAACTGTTATAGTCCATTTTCTGGAAATGTAGGATATATTTAATTATACATTTTTATTTTTTACTACAAGCAGCTATTTTATTTGAACGGCTCGGATTTGATTTTAAATGTTTACTAAATAATAACATTAACATGGTGATAATTTATTTCAGTATATAATTCGCGAACCTTGATTTTAAATATTTACTAATAATAACATTAACATGTTGATAATAATTTCTGATAATAATTTGCAAATTTTTATTTCAGATATATAATTCGCGAACCTTGATTTTAAATATTTACTAATAATAAAAATATATGTTATGCGACCGGGACACGCCAAGTTTTTGTATGTCACTTTGTGTCTTAACCCCTTTAGTTCCGGGCCTACTTGGCAAAGCTTATGATTAATTTCAAAACAACAATTTCAAACATTTCAATTAATTTGGCACAGAGGGCACTTTTAAATTCGAAATTGGCAATCGATGTGATCGAAGTCATGGCGCAGTAAGGGTTAAATCCCTAACAGCACACATGTTCAAAAGATATTCAAAGGATGTAAAATATCCTCTGGATGTCCTTATAGGATTTTGTCTTTTAAAGCACACTTATTTGCACACTCAAGCGAATAATCGTACATGAGCGCTGCAAACGCGCCTTGAGGGACAAAATCGCTTTGCATATGTGCATGCGAGCATACGTATGTGAGTCTGAATCTGAAACTGAAACTGTGAAACTGAAACGAAAAGTGTCACAATTCTGATATATGATTATCATTTCTCAGGATTGACTGCATCAATCTTATTCAAACTGAATCGAAAGTTTGTATCCACGTTATATAATAAAAGTGCCGTTAGATTTTTGATTACTTTAGTTCCTGAAATATCTTAATCGAAAGTTTATTTGAGGTAAAATATTCCGGATAAGCTACTTGGTAGCACCGCGGCCTCTGTACATTGGCAAACTGTCGAAAAGCCAGAAAAGAAATTTTTATATACTTGGCGTCGCGACGCTACCGCGTCGCTTGATATACATATAAAGAGTGGATCACTAAAGATGTTACAGGCTAATATTGCTGAAACTGAACGAGATATGCAATTCTTATTTTCCAGCGACTGTTTTGCATCGAAGCGGGCATTATTTGATGAAGTTAAATTTTTTCTAAGCAAAGTCGTTAAGGTCATTTCAAAAACACCTTGTTTTTATAAAATGACAACATGTTCTTTTTATTACCTACAATTGTAGCCCGTCTCTTGATAAGTAAAATGACCACACATAGTCAAAGTCATACCAAAATTACAATGAAGAAAACAATGTGAAAGTGTTCAGTTCTTGTTACAAACAATGTTCGAAATTACTGCCATTCGCAAGTAAACATGCATTTATTCGACGCAGAAATGAACTTCGCACTGCAGTTAACATGCAAAATTTGTTCGTGTAGACAGATATAAAAATAAACTGATATGATCTGTTACGAGACACGTAGCTAACACGTTGTTGACATGACTGACATTTGTTAATATTAATTTCGCTTAGAAAAGAATTAACTTCATTAATCACACGATATATTCAGATGCATTGAAATACGTAGAAGTGTTTTACGTAGATGTTACAAAAGAATCCTATAAGAAGCGAACTTATCGTACAGAATAATATTACAAACATAATTAATGAAGATTTCAAAGTAAATTTATCACAGAAACAATTGTGTATCGGTGTGATTCTGTGATTCATCTATTTCTACATTAATAATATATGGAGAAGGATTTTGTGCATTATTATCGAAAAAATATTTTCGAAAGATTATATCCAAGTGATCTTGGCTCTAAAATAGTACAATTTTTTAAAGATAATTATATACTAATTTATCCATAATTAAGTAAACAGTCAAATAAACAAAAACAAAAAATAAACCGTTTTTGAAAAATCTCTACTGATGTCAATTATATTAGAAGATATAAAGAATCTCATTTCCACTTTTTAATGACAATCTTAGAGAAAGAGAGAATGTGTGTGTGTGTGATGATGTAAAATTAGTTTTATATAAACATTAAACATTAAATCATTTTAAATTTGAATTTATAACCTTAAACATAAAAAAATTATGTTAATTATGTATAATACAGATTAAAGAAATAATAATAATAATAATATTAAATTTTAATGTTAATTTTGACTTTAATATTTGCTCTTTTTATTATATAGCCTGCTGCTTAAAAACAATTAGCCGTTTTTGGTTTTTTATTGTTATCAGCGTTTGCAACACTTTCAAAAACCATTCTTATATATCGTGTCATCATCAAAGCTATTGGAATTTTTGCTAGTTCGATCATACAATTTGTTCGAATCTTTTGTGTTTAAATGTTAATTTGTAATAAAGAAAAAATTAATTTAATATGACATCCGATTAGATATGTCTTAAATATATAAGTTTAATATCCAAAAAATCAGGTTTGTAAGATAAAAATCTTTAATGCAAAAATCAAAAAGTTGTCGGCTGCTATTTCTGTATCAAACACACTTCCAGGGTCGCAGAATCATTGGAAAGGCCCAAAGTAAATCATTGTTTTTTTTATCGCCGCCGGCGGGTAGCGATGTCATGAATCTCAACTCGAATCCAAACTTACTTCCGTATGAATAAATGAATAAACGTGCATTATATTACGGACTTTAGAAGCGGATTCGAATACCGAATGATTCGTCGTAGATCTAGATAAAAAAATTTTCAGAAAATATGTTATTTAAATCTGTAAATAAAAAAAAACGAAGTCCTCTCTCGCAATGCGACCGAATGCGAAATGGACTCACTCAGTTCCATCGCTATACTGTATGGAGGAGGGGAGGGAAGTAAGTGGGAATTTGCGAGACCCTGAGAAAACTCGCTACGTCCCTCGAGCCTTCGCCCATCGGACACTATACTGGACGAAGGCAATATCGCAAGAAAAAGTTTCAAGAATGACCGTGCCGTCAGCCGTGCAACAGGGATAAAGCCATCGTCTTTGTCGTATTGGCACTCAGTTCGTTCTCACAGTCCTCACGATATGGAATAATAGGGGAACAAAAATCTCCTCCAAGTTGCAACTCTTCCAATAGTGTTCGCTCTCTTTCGGTGTACGATATTCATTAAAAAAAAAAAAAAAAAATTGCTCGGATCGTTACGTTTTCCTTGTTCGGTGTTGCTAAAAAATTTTTTTCCAATTGTCTAGGATACGCCCGATAAGTAAGTATACATATTGCGAGACACTAATACAAATATATCTAAGTCAAGGAACGTATATAATTTAAGTGCTACCTTTCGAGAACTAGAGAAAATAAAAGGTCAAATTGCAATTTTTTTTCAAGTATCTGATGATATATGTGATTTTGTAGCTGCTGCTAGTTCTTTTCTGTTTAGTTTCTTTTTTTTTTATTTTATTCCATAACTGTGACTATTCTGTGACACATTTGCGGCTTGTCTCTTATCTTATTTTTTTTATAATAATAGTTAGATATACATAATTATGTATAACTGACACATTGTGACTGAAATTCTCTAATCTGCGCGCGTTACACATATCCGCGACTGAGTGTAAAAATGAATATTTTATCAATCATAAAAGCTAGAGATCCGATAAGGAAGAGGAAAAAGGAGATGCCTGTGATAATCATTGTGTAGAATATTAATAAAGTAGAACTACAATAAAGTATCCATGTTAGATACATATATCTTCGCTAAACGTTCGCTCCACAAGCTGTGAATTTTCTTTAATAGTTACAAATTCAAGAGTAACAGATATCTTATATAAAATAGAGAGTAACGGAAGAGTAAAGAATTCAATGAAAATTCTTAAACTAGAATTACAAACAAATCAGATCTCAAGGAACACAAACCATAATTTTTTTTACCGATCTTTTCTTTCGTTGTTCTGACAAATTTTCTGCTTACACATCTCTTTCAGCCCTCTCGAAAAAATGGCCACAAAATTTTCATCGATACCCGACTGGTTTTCCAACAAAAATATCCTCATCACCGGAGGTACTGGATTCATGGGGAAGGTCCTAATCTCTAAACTACTACTGAGCTGTCCCGACATTGGCGATATCTTTTTATTAATCAGGAAAAAGAAAGGCGTTGATTCGCAAGCAAGGTTGCATCTCATATTGCAGGTATATCGCAAGCTCAATAGCTATATCATAAGCTCAATTTTATTCGTTCATTAGAGAGAAAAAATAAAATGAGTAGGAAAGAAAGCTTAAAGAAGGGATTTTGAAGTAAAAGGGGAAAAAATGCACTGTGTGTAGTTTATTATAAAAAAACTAATTATTATATGAAACTTATAAATAATTGCAATTAACATTCTCAATTACGATCTACTGCACATTATTGTAAAAATTTAAAACACGACCGAGCAAACACATAAACATACATTTAAATGATATTCAAATGCTAAATGAACGTATGTGCAATGATCTGATGCAGCATAATCGCATCGTCTGCATTATTATTCAAGTTAATTGCTTAAATATGCAAATAAGTTGACGCAGCATCCGTCCATTTTTTTGCCGCTTGTGTGTAATCGGTCCTAATTATCTTATAAATCGAGAGATCATTATAATTAATTATTTTTAATGACAGTATTATAGTAGCATTTTAATAAAATTTTTATAAAAATAAACCTCTTTTATAGTAGCAATATACGAACGAATTTAATTGAAGATTTAAAAATGGTGTAAGTTATTTACTTAAATAGATATTGTTTACACATTATAAATTTCAAAATTTCTCTTAATATTCTATTTCTTTCTATTCTATTTCTCGTTCTTTTAATTAGCGGGAATTTTCTAACATTATCATGGTGATTATTCTCTCGAAAACAAAAATTTATTATAATTTTTCTCTTTACATATTATAGTTTTCATAGCGACTTTATAGTGAGGATCCGTTAAAGGTGTCGAACATTACGACATTGAACGCGACTACTCGACACATTCTTATAATTAGCGGGAGTTAATTTGAAAGATAATATCTCTCAAACAAATACTTAAGTGGGAGAATTATTGTAAAGCTTATATATGTATATATACATTCTATTATCATTATTGTATTTTGGTGTGTTATTAAGCCTTCGATGAAATATACTAAAATAAAATTTAATATAATATTTAATATAATAAAGTAAAAATAAAATAAAATAAAATTTAATATAATATTTAATATAATAAAATAAAAATAAAATATAATAAAATTTAATATAATATTTAATATAATAAAATAAAAATAAAATATAATAAAATTTAATATAATATTTAATATAATAAAATAAAATTATCTGAATCTAATCACGCGACACACAAGATTTATCATTATTATCTATTTATATCTGTAAAACGCGAAGGGGAAGGGGGAGCATTTAATTCTCTAATCCAAAAATATTAGATAATACTGTAACTGAGAGGAAGAAATTAACTTTCAAAATTTAGAACCTGGGAGCCTGAGAATAGACGCGATATATATCTTACATTAATACATTGATGTAAATGTGGAGCTTCTTTATTTGAAATCGGATATCATTCGGTTATGTCCTATCGGGATGAGCGAAGAAAACATGGTATCGAATTATCGGTGTAAGTAAAAACATCGCAGCGTAAGTTATACATACGCATAAATATACATATATGTATGTATATATATGCGTCAAGGTGGCTAATAGAACGGGCCGCATTACGATCTCTTTGGCGAATGCGCTGTCGTTAAAATAACTTCGATCAACGATGAAGCAACATGCTACACGCAACAGACCTTTCCTAGCATTATTGTGGTGATTATTCCCTCGAAAGCAGAGATTTATTATAATTCTAATTTTTCCCTTCACACATTATATATCGTAGCTTTCATAACGACTTCATAATGACGATCCTCTAAAGGTGTCAAACATTGCGACATCTAATGCGGCTATTCGCACGCAATTGCTTTTCTTAATTTTAATAGACGCACGCTCTTTACGAAGAATAATGAAAGGCATTAATATTACTGTGGTGTACGTGTGATAATCGAAGAATGTTATTGCACGGCAATATAGAAAAAGATAAAAATAAAGATAAAAGTAATGAAGATTAAAGATAAAAATAATGAATAAAATTAATAAATAATGAATAAAAAATCGAGATGTATATATACATTATATTAATGAGTGTCCCATTTTAATTAATATAATTGAATATTGCTAAAACTATGGCTGTAACAAGAGAAAATATTTTATACAAAAGTTAAAAGATTTCGAGGAGGAAAAAAAGTTGATAATCTTGAATTTTAACTAAGGTCTATTTTCAAGGTCATTTGAAGGTCAATCTAGTTTTTTAAAATAGAGAACCACCCTAATTTTTTTATATAACTTGATTCCTCGCAATATTTGGCATAAAAAGTTAAAAGTTTGGCATAAGGATAGGATGATTAAAAAATAAATAATTTAAGAGATATTTTGTACTTTAATCTGACATAATTTTACATAAATTATAAAATATCTCGTAAAATATTCATTTTTTGATAATCTTATCTCAATACTTTTATGCACAAAATAATGAGAGGAATTAATTGGTGTAAAGAAAACACACAATTGTTTTTATTCATATATCGATTTTTTATTTATTATTTATTAATTTTTCAATCGTGGAAAAATGAAAACCAGCGCAATAAGTAATGCGCAAAAAATGATTTATTAAAATTATAACGATATTACATAAAGAAAAGCGTACGTTTCGGTCTCCTTCTTTGCATCTTCAGCACAAATAGAAAGTAATGTAAACATAATTTAAATTAAAATTAAACAAAATATAATAAAAATAATTTCTCAACGCAGTCGACGAATAAAATAATAAAGATTGTTGATGTATATACAAAATCAAGTCTCTAACGTCATCAAGGTGATACATTCAAATGCAGTTTCCAAGGCATCTCCAAATGCAATCCCTGCCCGGTTAGATTCCTTGGCAAGCCAGGAAGCAAAGGATCGTTGAAACATATAAGGCTTATTACATGTATGTTTTCATGCCGGAAACGCTCGAATTTGGAGAAGCCTTCAACCGCACAGGTGTAAGACACTTGTCAAAGAATGCATTATTCATTTTTTTTCATTATTTTTATCTTTTATCTTCATTATTTTTATCTTTATTTTTTCTATATTGCCGTGCAATAATATAATGAAAATAAAATTAATAAATAATAAATAAAAAATATATAGATCGATTTTTTATTCGCGTGATTGTAAACCGGCTGAATAAAGGATGAAAACAATGAAAAAAATTAATAAATAATGAATAAAAAATCGATAAATATGTCGACTTTTTATTCATTATTTATTCATTATTAATTTTTTTTCATTGTTTTCATTCTTTATTCATGCGTCTTTTTGTCGTGCGTCTAGCCGGTTTACAATTGAATACAGCTGGTCTGTAATTTATTCCAATAACGCGTAGTTGATCGCAAACCACCGTTTACGGAGAATACAAACGTCTGTTGTTAGATTTCAATGAACGTTAAAATTGATCGAATAAAACGCACGCGGAAATCAATGAAAGATGACAATCGATGTTTAATTATAATTATATTATGTATTATACCCGGTAGATGAATTAAACCATTGCGAATTGCCTTGACATCAATCACCATTCAGAAATTTTCGAATTACTTCATCATCTTTCACAGTCTTTCGAGAAACTTTCAAAACTTTCGATGTGTAAAGACGTTTGCTAAGCATTCTTAGCCTTGAATCATGCGAGCGCGCGTACAAAATCGAGAAATGTTTCTGAAACACTACATTGCAATCCGTTTTCAAGAACTTAAATTGGAAAGCGATATGTTTCTAACGCGTCATCATATGATGATATTTTTCCATCGCGGATTTTCCGTCGGATTATTATTCAATGAATAAAAGATCTAATGGAATAAGACTAAACGATTATTATTATCATTATCTTTAAAAAAAAGAGAACCTGTACAACGTTTAGTACAAATATATAAGCACAATGGAAGAAAAAAATTACAAAAATAGCTTGTTGCACTTGTAAGCCTGTTTGTACTCATGCATGACTCATGATCAAGCGGCTATTTAATTGTAACCTGAGATAATTAAACTAAATTAAAATAATTAACTTTATACACTATACACGTTATACACTTTACAGTATATATACACACGTATGTATACATACGTACGCACGCGCGCGCGCGCGCGCGCGCGCGCACACACACACACACACACACACACACACACACACACACACACACACACACACACACAACACTTTTCTGAATTTAAGTGAATAATTTTCAAGTAATTGCAGTTTTAGATATCAAAAAGTAAAAATTTACAATTTTAAGAAAAAACAATGTATTTTATTAAATATTCAAAATGGCCTTCACTAAATTCCATACAGTAATAACGCTTCTGTTCGAAGTTGTTGCAAATATTTATAATATTATTATTAATATTACAAAATATTGCAAACATTTTGTCCGGCGTTGTGGTATAAATTTCACTTTTTAAATGTTTATTTAATTTAATTTATTTAAAAAGTTGTTCTAAATGTTTATTTATGTCAAATGTTCACTTAATTTAATTCCAAAGAAAAAAAAATTCCAAAAGGAAATGATGGTCTTGCAGGACACTCAATATAATTAAGGAATATTTTAGGCTCTCAATTTGAAAAACAACTTTGAATTTCAACGGGCTAGAAGAGCCAAACGCGGATGATAATGCGTTAGTTTCGATGAAAATTAATTTTTCATCGAAATTAATTTGTTGTGCACAGGGCACATATTTTTCTTGGTTCGATTCCCGATTTAGCGACTTCTCCCCGATATTTTTCTCGCCTACAACTCTTTAGGGGGGTCAGAGGGATTTACTTAAAATTAATATCTCGAAAATGAGATTTAATTTATTTCCTTGGTATCGAATCAAAAAAAATATGTGCCCTGTGCACAACAAATTAATTTCGATGAAAAATTAATTTTCATCGAAACTAACGCATTACCATCTGCGTTTGGCTCTTCTAGCCCGTTGAAATTCAAAGTTGTTTGTTGTTACTCAATATAATCTTCTCTTTCAATCCAATCATAAAAAAAAAACTAGTCCAAAAATTTCCTAATTGGCACTGTATAATGTGAAAGAGTTCCCTCGTGTTGGGAAGACACAAGTTAATTTCTTTCGTGTAGCAAGACATGTCATCTACAAGTGATGATTTTTACAATTTTCAATAATTTCCGTAATCAATTGTATCGACGTAATTCTCTAGCAGTTAAGGTATAATTCCCTATTAAAATTACATTTGGTAGATTAATCGCTCAATCGACCTCAGTGCGACTTTAATGATTTAATGGCACAATAAGAGTTCTGGCGGATTGCTTGCAAAGTCCTTGCAAGATATGCACTTTGCTTTTATTAATTCCCGACTTTTCACAAAAAGTGTACAAAATGTTCTCCTCTGTTCGCCTCTATTAACCTATACGCCTTATCGCCATATTGATTGCCGAATTCCTTGAAATATTCAAAAAATAATGTACTGTATAAATTTTCACTTTATTGATATTTTCAATTTAGAAAATATGAGAAAGTTTTGATTTTCTTTGTGAACCTTTAAAATATTTTAATTCGGTAGAGAGGTATTTCCGGACACATGTTTGTATGAATTTATTTTGACCTCTATAACATGTCTCTATAACTCTATACAACTTTATCCAAAGGAAAAGTTTTTATTAACATTTTGTATAACAATTGTAAAAAAATCACAAATTATTAAACATTTGAAACTCTAATGTGTTTTATGAAAAGAGTCAAAAAATGCCTATTTTTTAAACTAAAATATACAATCTATTGTGTACAATTATATACATATACATATATATAAAATTATCGTATAACGTTCTGTAAATATCACATGAAAAAAAAGTCACGTTCCCTCAAGTTCCATAAACTACAACATTTTGCCAAAATGCTTTTTTTAAATTTTCCTACGATCTTTTTGACCGAGTTACACGATTTTGAAACTAAACCTGTATCATTTAAAAATGATACAGGTTTAGTTTCAAAGGATACTCGGCGAAATAAGGAAGATAAAAAAAATTTTTTAAACCACCGATAGCGCGTTAAAGTTGAAACTTCAAGCTTCAAAATGCTTTTTTTATTTTTTGTCTACGAAGATTTTTCGCAGAGTTTCAGCGGTTTTGAAATAGCCCAATTTTTAAGGTATGAAAAGTGTTCCCTTTTTTTTTTTTTTTTTTTTTTGAGTAGTGTACTTTGCAGAAAAATTCTAAAAAAAAATCACGAATCATTAAACATTTGAAACTTTATCTTAGAAAAGGAGGAAAAGCTTGGAGACTCATGGAAATTGTATTTGCAGCAAGAGCCATTTAAGATCCTCAGAGAACAGTATCCAGAACGGCTAAAGAAATTGATAGCGATAGCCGGTGATACGACCGTGAAGGAACTCTCTCTATCCGACGCGGACAAGGAACGTCTCACTAGCCGAGTCTCCGTTGTCTTCCACATGGCTGCTAACGTCAAATTTGACCTGTCGTTGAAAATGGCCGTCAACATGAACACTGTGGGCACTGTAAACATCGTGGCGCTAGCGAAACAGGTGAATGCTCGCTATAAATCTATACGTCCTAGACATTGCAAGTCTATATTTTTTTGTTTCAACTAGCAGAGTACGATCAAGGTGACGTTATAATATCAGAATGAACGTATATGAATGATTTTTCAATGTTGCCAACTGTTTATATTAGAATGCAATCTAAGTATAGATTGCGCGTTCCAATCAAGAGACGTTCAAGAGGAAAGAGGCTTTGACAGGTGTAGCCTTTTCCATTTGTATCCCCACCTATAGGCGAGTTAAAGAGAGAAACAGGTCACATATCCTTGAAACATTGCGCTCCCTTTCTAAGGTTAGCGCCGGTTAAGACAGGGTATGCAGTCTGTACTTATAGTATGTGTCTGTGTAAATGCGAACCAGTATAATTACATCAGATTGAATTCTCCCCGTTATTTATTGCGACAAAATTGTGTCCGCAGCATCGATTAAGCGAGTAAAGATAGCGAGTTAAGATTTAATTTGACGCTTAAAGTAGAAGATTTCGATAGCGCATTAAAGTGCAAATTATAGCGGAATCTAGTGTTACGCGTATAGTCAATTTCATATCTTGAAATTTCGTTCTTATTTAGCACGGAAAAATGTGACTATAGTACTTGTGGATTAAGAAAAGTTTTTTTTTATTTTCTCCAATGTATTTTGAGACTATTTATTTATTTATTTATTTATTTTTTCTTGTGAAAAAGCTACTACACATCCCTATAACTTATAAATTTCACACACACATTTGTTGATTTCCCATACATCATATCAAAAGCGGCATTTTAAAGTTAAAATTTCTCACATTTTTATATGCATTTTTCAATAATTAAAAAAGAAAGATTTTCAAAAATACTGATTTATCCATAAAGATATCATTCAGACAACAAAAGTATGTATTTTATGTTTATGTAAAATTTTAACCTGATTGTTTTATTTATTTTTGAAAAATTATGTATTCATTTTTTTTTTTAATATGATTTCGAGAAAAAACGCACTTAAAGTTTTACATTATGGTTACATTAATGTAAATAGATGAGAAAAAGATCGAATTTATGGCTCTTGCTGTTAATTTGTTATCCTATAGCTATAAAGAATATTTCCCTCTCCGTCAAAAAATTTTTGCGAAGTTATACATGATAAAACTAATACCTATCTTTACTTTCCTTTTTCTCAATACTAATATATACGAAATTCGGAATAATTATTTTTCACTTTTTTCTTATACATTTGATTGCATTTGATAGCATTTTGACCGATAAGCCGAACAAGCTTTTTCTGAATTTTAATTACAGTTTAAATATTAAAGTCAATTTTTTGACGATTTTAATTATTCGTTTAATTTTGATGAAATAAAAATTTCTTTTAACGACTAAAAATCTAGATTAAATATAGTTTATTTATTTCTAAAGAGATTAAAAAAAGAATGATAACAATCGGACTCTATAAATCTGTTACCATAAAAGTTTCGTTTTCTCTCTTGATTTTTTTCTTTTGATTTTTAGTTGAATTTCTCGATCTCGTTTTTTTTGACATTGAAATCCTATCTATTTTGCACAGAGCACGAGAGCATAACTCTAATCGCTTCTTTGCTATTCAAAAATATTCAGACATAAAAATGCATGGACACATATAAATGCTTACAAAGATTGATGTTACAAACAATTATTCTTCGAAGAAAAATAAGTACCTAAATTGGCGCGGGTTTATTGGTGTACGTTTATTTCTGTCTGCGCCTATTTCTACAAAGTATTATAATTTTATAAATCTTTCGGAAGTTGTTTATTAAAATTATATATTTTAGGAACATATTTTTATAAAATCTTAAACTTCAAGCAAATACAATTTTAAAAAATTGATTTTTTTTTATCGACAAAAAATCTTCTTAAATAATTAAAAAAAAAGTGTCATCTTATCGACATAAAATCGACATATTACTTTATTTTTTTTATGTTTGTAGCTCTATATGAAAGTTCTATAAATAAAAAGTTCTACTCATAGATATTAATTCAAGATCAGATTATGTCAGACTATTTCATAATATTGTTTCAAGTAAACGATTTTTTATAACATAGACAAAAATTTAGATCTAAAAAATTGATATCCAAAACCATCATACTCATTGAAAACTGCAGAAACTGGTGAAAATATGTAAAGTATTGCGATAAATTATTAGTATATACAAATTTATTGAGTTTTTATAATAAAATTACATTTTGTTCTTGTTTATTATTTGTAGAGATAAACATTTTTATAAGAAAACATTTTTTTATTTATTAAAATTGAAATTTTTAACGCGAAATATTTTATTTGTGCAAGGTGCATCTCTAAGAAGCAAATACATAATACTAAATCAGTCAATAATATTTATTCATATTCCTTGAATTAATACTTCAAAATAGAATGTTAAGTTACGTTGATGTATATAAACTAGAGTACTAAATTTATAAATCTTTATTTAATTTTCCTAATCATACTTTGAGAGATATAATTTCTGAAACAAGCATACAGAATAATGTAATATTATTAAAATAATACTTATCATTATTTAAAATTTTAAAACTCACTAAAGAAAATTGTAAGAAAAAGATTTCTAACTTCAAGAACTTGATAAAATTTAGCATAAATAGATAACAAATGTGCACGAATTATGAGATTCTGATGAATAAAATTAACTAAGCAGAGGGAATTCAATTTTCAGTTCCGATAAAGCGCAGTATTTATATATATATAATTGCTGAGAAATAAGGATATATTGTTTTTTAGGAGATTTTTTTATGTCGGTTTTGGTATTTTTCCTCTAGAATTAAAAGTAGAAGCTTTTATTCTACTAGAAAATACCGCAAAATTAAGTATTATATATCTTTCAGATGCCTCTACTCGAATCGTTCATTCACATTTCAACATCTTTTTGTCAATGCGGCGAGTCAATATTGGAAGAACGCGCTTATCAAACTAATATCTCAGCAGAAAATGTTATTACCATAGTTAATACGGTGACGGATCAAGTGCTAGAGACAATAAAACCACAACTGTTAGGTGATCAACCTAACACGTATGCCTACAGTAAGGCACTCAGCGAGGATTTCGTGTCGAGATGTGGACTACCCGTAGGAGTTATACGTCCGTCGATAGGTAAGGAATTTTTCCTAAACATATTTTCGATCTTTGTATTTATTATATAGAATATTCATGAAACAGAATTTCTTTATGCATAGTTTTATTTTTGAAAAAATCAATTTTAAAAAAATTAATAAAATTAATAACAAATTATTATTTGATATTGGATAGTCAGAAAAAATTGAATAATTCTTAACCATAAATCATCCGTATAAACTATTGTAACATAAATTGTCCAACGTATTTTAATAGTACTATTAAAGCATGAAAAAAGTTCAAAATTCTATTTGGAAAAATAATAGAAGATTATTGAAAAGATCAGTCAATTTGTTTGTAATATGTGTCAAGATTATTTTTATTTTTTAAGGTATAAAGTATTTTTATATTTTCTATATTCACATTTTCCGATAACTGCTGTTAAAATGAATTTATCGACATAAAAGTTGCATTATTATTGTAAGTTATGTGAGCTTATAACGGAGAGGAAAGATATTATTATTCTAATTTACCTTTCAATTTTCTTGAAAATAAATCTTTATACAAAAAATATTTTATATTTTTAACATATTTTTTCATAGAAGATCGTTCACGTTTTATGTCACCAAAAACTAATGTTGACAATTATGATGTCATATGAGTGATATTTGTACCTGTATTTAAGGATGGGATCAAGTTCAATATGTACTTAAAAATACGAGTAGAATCCAATAATCAGGTTTCATTTTCTAGGATAATTCGAATAATACTCATAAGAAATAATATTTCATATATTGTACTTGCGAAGTAATCGAATCTAAAACAATTATATTCGAATTTTAGATTGAATACCTGCAAGATTCGAAATAGTACTTCTAAGTACTTTCTATCGTAAAGACTCGAATCTTTTACAAGTAGTAAAATACTCGAACTCTAAGATACAAAAATTTATTTATGATACTTGTTACACATCTACATACACGCGCACGCACACTCCCCATCACATCCATTCACCTATCCCCCCCCCCTACACACAAATATATGGTATATATGTATATATCATAAGTACTCATAAAAGATTCGAACATACTTAATCCAGGTTCAAATGTACTTGGAAGTACTGCTCTTGTTTCTCGAAGTACTTATAGAGAGTTCGAACCTATCTCGTCAAGGTTCGAGTCTACTTGAAAATACTTTTTTTTTTTTTTTTTTTTTAAAGTAATCATAGAGAGTTCAAAGCCATGCAAACAAATTTGAACCTACTTATAAGATACTTAATTCCATCGCTATCTATATTTTAGTAGTGGCATCTTGGAAGGAACCGGTACCCGGTTGGGTGGACAATATGAACGGTCCAACCGGATTAATGATCGGCGCGGGTAAAGGAGTCATACGATCCATGCTCTGCAACGCGAATTATTTAGCCGATATTGTGCCTTGCGATATGGCCGTAAACGCGACGATTGCCCTGGCTTGGCAAGTCGGATCGGAAAAGTCTACTGAACCGATATTCTTAAATGCCACAGCGAACCAGGAAAATCCAATTTCTTGGGGCGATGCTATAGAAATAGGAAAAAAACACGCGATCGCAAACCCGTTCTCGCGTAAGGAATGCTGAACCAAGTCTCTCCAACGATACTAAACAAATTTGTAAGGTAAATATAATGTACGTGTAACGTTACATTTCTTTCAGAACCGCTCTGGTATCCCGGTGGAAGATTAACAACCTCGAAAATTCTACACTGGTTTGCCATCCTATTGCTGCATACTATACCCGCGTATCTATTAGACACTTTATTTATTATTACCGGGAATAAGCCTTTTATGATACGAATACAAAGTAGAGTGAACACCGGATTAGAATTGCTTCAGTATTATACCATGAAAGAATGGATTTTTCGGTAAGAAAAGCTCGCAATATTTATTAAAATTCAGAGTAAGAAGGAGTCAAGATTTATTTTTTATATTCTGTATAAATTTAATTACAGCAACGACAATTTGCGCAATTTGCAGCATCGATTGTGTCCTTCGGACAGAGAAATATTTTTCATGGATACGAAGCTTATCTCTTGGAACGAATATTTGTTGATATATATCTTAGGCACAAGACAGTATTATTTAAAGGACGACCCTTCGACGCTACCACGTGCAAGACGGATCTTTATGTATTTATATTTTGCCGATTGTTTGCTCAAAATAGTATTCGGAGTTTTCGTTACTTGGATAATGTACACCTGGATGATTTGCGCTAAGCCTATTATAGCAACGCTAGTCGAAACGAATGACTGAATATATAAAATATGAAACTTGCTTAAGTCGAATAATTGTATAGTTATTATAACAACTATACATATACAGGGTGTCTGACTTTAATTATAACTAGAAACTATAATTTTTAATACCAAATATTGCGAGGAATCGATTTATATAAAAAAATTAGAGTGGTTTTATTTAAAAAAAAACTAGGTTGATCTTCAATAATCTTAGAAAAATTAGCTTAGTTAAAATTCAAGATTGTCAACTTTTTTCTTCCTCGAAATCTTTTAACTTTTGTATGAAATATTTTCTCGTTACAGCCATAGTTTCAGCAATATTCGATTATATTAATTAAAATGGGACACCCTGTATATGAAAATCAGAATATAATAAACAGTTGTAAAGGTTTCTAAAATGAAGTAAAAATTTTACTATATGCAAAAAGAAAATTTTTTCGAATAAAATTAGTTCTGATTTTCAACTGATACTACAGTGACAATCGCGAATAACTTTACGCCATCTGTGTGTATCTCGGAAACAAACACCTATATTTATACAAACTATTTTCTTATTTTAGGCCTTATATGCTTCTGTTTGTCTTCTGTTAAAAGTTGTAACATGATTTTGTATATATATTTGTTACTACCTCATCTTATGGTGTTTCAGGATGTATGTATGTATCTGTAATTGAACTACAATTGTAAACGATTGTAACGTAGTTATACAGAAAAATACCAATTTTTGAATTTTTGGATTCGCCGAATATACATAGCGTGTCGTATATATATGTATATGTAATAGAATCAATCGACAAAAATTGTCACATGTCACGTTTTATTTTTAATTCTCGACACTGTAAAATTTTACTTTCAGTCTTCCTTTATCATAATTTAGCTACAGGAATTACTTTTTTGGAGTTAGCTTCTTCCTGCATAACTATGTACAATTGATTTTATCTTGCGCTGATAACATGTATTACGTAAAAATAAGAGACAAAATGCCATTGTACTAATTTATCAATGAAAAACGTGCCAATATTTGAAAATTTTTTATATTTTTTATGCATTCTTACATAAGGGTATAATAACGCTATAATAACTACAAAGATTAAAAAGACGCTTTTTGATATTTCGTTCAATTTGTTTTTTCTTAGATTTACAATTTAATGCAAATTGAAACATGTCAAAATACTCGAAGCGGATCTCTTATGGATGACATTAAAATGTAACAATTTTCCTTTCGATTCGCTTCCAAATAAACGCAATAAACTTTCGAATTTTGGGAAAAATAGGTTTTTTAAATAATAATTGTTATTAAAATTACTTGATCGTAAGGCCCGCTGCACACGAGCGGTTTGAAAAAAAAAGACATTTGATTTATGGCGTATTTAAGCAATATCTAGATAATAACGAACACTGTGTTCAATAATTGCGCGTACATATACGTTGCTTCACTACAACTATAGGTGCTGCTTGAACGCTCGTCAGATTAATCAATATTCATGCGTCTTTTTGTTTGTGTACATAGTTGACCTAAGATTAATCAAAAAGGGGTCAACAATATAAGAAAGACTTAATGAGCCTCAGATTTGAGATATAAAAAAAGAGAGACTATACTTTCTCTGAATTGAAACACAATTAAATTAGAAAAAAATGCGGAATTACGCGCGCATCAATTCAAATGTAGCGATTTCAGTTATTTTGATCTAAAATATGAATTTCTTTGACTTAGGAGACTTTCAACATATCTTATATATACCTTAACTATCCGGTATAATAATTTTTGTGTACCAGATGTATTTTATATTTTCTCATTTCCTATAATATAGTGATAATAGTAATAAAATATCGAAAACTTATCCCTCTTTTTCAGCTAATGTAAGTCATAAAATACAGAAACGGATTCGAAGCAATTCTCTTCTCATTATTTTAGATTATTGTTTTCTCATGTAATGTTGTAAAAACTCCTATATACAATATAGTATATATTATATATATTAATATAGTTATATTATATGTATAGTTATACAGGGTGTCCAATAATTATTGACACAGCCGAAGTGTGAAGGTAGATTGGCTCAATCTGAAAAGAAAAGTCCTGTACCATTTTGCTAAATTCGCAATAGTTATTGCGTTATTAATTAAAATATCTGAGCTAATGAGCGCGTGGGAAGCGGTAGGCCGGAATCGGTAGGCATGTAAGATGGCTTATTTGTTTACGTCTCTTAGCAATAAAAGCATCATCTGAACGAGAGGTGGAGTCACGCAGCGAGCGGCGAGCGACGTCTGATATTTGTTGCTAAGAGATGCAAACAAATAAGTCATCTTACATGCCTACTGATTCCGGCCTACCGCTTCCCACGCGCTCATTAGCTCAGATATTTTAATTAATAACGCAATAACTATTGCGAATTTAGCAAAATGGTACAGGACTTTTCTTTTCAGATTGAGCCAATCTACCTTCACACTTCGGCTGTGTCAATAATTATCGGACACCCTGTATACTAAGAATATATAGTTATAAACTATACTTATATACTATATATACTATACTTATATACTATATAGTTATTTGAATATTGATATATTAGTTATTAAAATATGATTTAATCAACAAAGCATTTCAACATCATCGTATGCGTAATTATTTTAATATCATAAAGAAATGATGAGAACAAGGACACCTCTATCACTATACAATATATCGTCCCTGAGCGCGCGAACTTTGGATTGCCTAATTTATCAATTTTAAACGCTTCTTATTTAAAAAGTATTATAGCCTCGCGATATTTTCGTCTTCGGACTTTTGTTCTGTTTGAACTTAGGAATATGTCTTTAAAATTATGGTTACGAATTGTGAGACCTAGTACACACACACACACACATGTACACACGCGCATACTTTTTCTTAAAAGCAACTATGTGTTTTCTATACACCAATTGATTGGTCTCACTATTCTGTACATAATTACCGAAAACGGAATGTTTTACAAGATATTTTATATTTTATGTCAAAATACTGTAAATTTCAAGCCTCATAACTTGAAAAGTACTTAATGAAAAAATACTTTATTATAGTGTTTTGGAAAGCTCTCGAGATAAGCTACAAGAGTATGTAATGAAAAATAGGGAGTTCCATTTAAGAAATTGAAGGTGACCTTCACATGACCTTCAAATGACTATCCACGATCAAACCAATGGTACCCTCTTATGGCCCCCTCGAAACCATACAACTTTTGTATGAAATATTTTTGTCTTAAACTTATGGATTTTGAGAGATTTCAGTGCGTAGATTAAAATGGCCTATCCTGTATATGTGTATATATAAAAATGCATTTTATCTACAACTATTTAATTTTTTTTACACAAAGATATTGTGCATTTTACATCATCTGTCTAGAAGGGAGAGGCTCAATTGCGCACAGTACAATTGGACACGTTGCAATTGCACACCGTGCTATTAGACACATGAAGTTGCGCACAGTTCATTTGCGCACACGTTCTTAAGGCACCCCTACCGACGGGGTGGGTGCGGGAGGGGGGGCCGAAAGCCCCCCTTGCACTCCCCCGTGTGTGTGTGTGTGTATTTTTACCTAATTATTCTAATTATTTAGTTAAATAAACTGTGTAAAAGAACTGTGCGCAAAAGAACTGTGCGCAATTGAACTGTGCGCAAAAGAACTGTGCGCAACTTTATGTGTCTAATAGCACGGTGTGCAATTGTAACGTGTGCAATTGTACTGTGCGCAAATGAAGGCTTCTCGTCTAGAATAGTATCCGCAAGAGAAAGATTTCAAATTTTTTAAAATTAAATTAATATGTATAAAAATGCAAATTAAAAATTTTAATTCTTTATTTGTGACAATAGCTATAAACTATGTCTACGTAGTATTTACACATAATCAGCTGAAAAACAACATCGATTGAGCAATAAAAATCAATATCAGCTAAGTTGTCAAAATTAATTAGAATAATTAGTTTAGAGCAGTAATTATACGTGCACTATTAATTTCTATTAATTTTCATGACTTTGCCAATTATGTACCATATTTTGATTATCAGTTAATAGTATTTGCTTATTTTGCTTGAATTGACACTTCACAGGCACAATGTTTAGTTTATGTCAATGTACAAACCACAGGATATATTGGTTTACGTCTAGGTACGCATAATTACCGGTCACATGCAAACTCTACTTGATGCTAATGTGTTTAACTTTAATTATTTATAATTTCTCAAACCATCATTATGTTTGATGCTTCTATTAGTGTTAATGTTCTTATTAACCTGTATGCAACATTAAAAATACGCAATTAAAATATTTTATTTAATATTTGTCATAGCAATACATTCTTTTCTTGACGACTCTCTCGCTCTCTTTCTTTCTCTCCCTCTTATTAATACAACGTTATAAAAATACAGAAACTTGAAGTGTTGTAACTATTTGCAGACTTATATATACAAACATCAATAAATATATAACTGTATAATTATTAAAAATGTTCTATTTTTATTTATACATTAATTCAATGGCAAATTTAATTATTTTATTAAAAATATATAATGTAATATATTTATATACATTAATAATATAATCTTTTTTTAAATAAAAATAAATATATAAACTATCATTGAACCATGCTAACCACAAACAACTGATGCATTGTGTTTTAGTCTATTCTAAAAAGGCATAAGGTCATAAGAAATTATCATCACGAAAATCGTGTATTTTAATAATTTGATAAAATTAATAACTCTGTCATTAAGTATTAATATAGCCGTATAATTTTTTTATATAACTTATTTAAATGAGTTGATATGGCTTGATTGATATTGATTGGCGGCACAATAACATATACCAGATTATTTATTTTTTCTTATTCAAACACAAATGTCTAAATATTTATGCGAAAATCAATGAAATTATCTATTATAAATCTTGTTGTACAACGGCAAGTTTTAATCGATTATTTAATTAAAACGTATAACAATATATTTCTATTAATAAAATAGAAAGCTACACTAAAACCGTACTATTTTGCTTTCGTTTAGCTAAAAATTCAAAATAAAGATTTGTATTCATATTTATTTATTATAGATTGTTTTCTATCAGATTGTATCGCAGTTTTGATAATATTATTTCAAACTTTGTTGGACAAATGGTATTTTTTAAAAGAGGATGAAAATTAAGATTGAGAAATTAATCCCTGAAAGTGAGATATTCACTGAAAACTCCAGAAACGTAAGAATATTGGAAAATACTGTAATGACTTATTAAAAATATATTCAGTAATTATTGTACAATTATAATTGTAAAATTGCGATTGTAAAATTTAAAATAAAAAAAAACATTTTTTCTTATTTATTTATGTATAGAAATATAGACACATTTTTAAAAACATTCTTTCTTTTTTAGATTGAATTTTTTGATGACATTGTTATGTGCAAAGTATGTAGAGAGAATAAATACAGACCAAGTCAGTTAATAGTATTTACTCATTCGCATTGAATTGACACTTCAGAAAAAAAATGTTAAGTTATGTCGATGTACACAAACCACAAGATATATTGGTTTACCGGACATCTTACTCTCGCGATTTTCCTAATCGCACCGTGAAAGAAATAATAAAGATGACAAACACAAAAATGAAACATTTAGAAGTTTACAGCCGTACAAAATGACGTAATATCAACAAAAATGATACTCATCGTTATTTATTACAGATTATGTAATTCGCCAAGATAGAAATTTTTAAACTTTACAAACAAGCCGATACAAGCCGATTTAGATTATATAAATGTGCATAAACTATGAGTAAATTTATTAAGCGCATAAATTTTGATAAAATGCAGTATTTGCTGAGAAATAAGAATATGTATGTCGATTTTGAATGTGTGTGTGTCTTTCTTCTATAATTCTTTTTTATTATAATTATTTGAGATAAATTTATTATATAAATTTCTTATAATTTTCTTAGATAAATTTATTATAATTTTTTGAGATGAATTTATTATGTAAATCAAGAACAAATATGGCGTGCATTGCTATATGTTCTAACTGCGTAATCTTTATCAGACACATACTAAAGAAATTGTGATTTCCGCGCAACATTTTTTTAATACCGGCACAGAGACCTAACGCGATTTTCACTTTTCACGCATATTTGCTTAAAGGAAAACGGTACACGCGTCACAACATAAATAAATAGCGTTTATTACTGTCGTGAGGCCGCTCGTAAAGAAACTTTCGTCATGGTTCATATGAACGTCAAACGTAAATTGTCTAGAAAAGGAAGAGAGAGAGAGAGAGAGAGAGAGAGAGAGAGAGAGAGAGAGAGAGAGAGAGAGAGAAGAAATACAAGCGAAAACGATTATTAAAAAAATTTCAACGTGAATTTTTAAAACGCGATTCTATCTACAGTAGCATCCCATCTAACGTATAAACAAAGCGGGAGAGATTTCACTTCAATACAACTTCAAAAAAAGTTTTTCATTCGCAACTCTGTTTCTCGTTGCTTTTGCGAAATCGTGCAAAAAATTTAAGTGGTTTTATCTCGTTTTGTTACATAGAATTAAATCTAATATTTTAACAACACACAGTCTTGTACTTCTTTCAATAGTATTCTTTCGTACAGTTAAAATAAGATTTCAGATAAGATAGGATTAATTTCAAGAAATTTCGACAGTCATTAATATGTATTAGGCAAAGTTTCCAGTTTTTGCAAAGTGATAAAGATAGATTTGAACACATACAAGAGCGACGATTTATTTCTTACGTCACATATATACCCAAGTAGTCAATAGTCATTTTAACATCATTTTAATGTAATTTATTTGACGTTAAATTACATCAAAATGACTACCTTGGCTATCTGGATACAACGCGAAGTTAGAATCATAAAACCAAATTTTGATAGATCAATCGCATTTTTCTGTAAGCGCGCGCTTATACGATAATACTGTACACGCAATATATGGAATTATATATTAATTATTATATAATTATATATTAATTATATATTAATTAAGATTGTGTTTGTATTTGTCGTGTTTAAAGAAACGCGCGCGCGATAATTTTCTTTTTTTTATGTTCGTTTTTGCACTTGAATTATACATCATTATGTTTTTTTTTCGTTCTCTTTCCACGAAGGTCGTACACAATAGAATATTTGATTTGTATTTTATCACGTATCACTTTGTGGAACGAGAACTGAAAAAAAAAAACATGATGATGTAGCGTTCAAGTGCAAATCAAGCACTAGATACTTGTCGCAGGGAATATACATATTTCGAAATTATTATTATTGCTTACGCAAAATGTCGTGTAAGCAATAATAATTTCATCCAACGTCGATCAATTTGCTTCGCTTAAAACTAAAACTAATTGTAAGAAGAATATGCGAGTCGTAAACGTGCGTGACGTGCGTCACGTTATGTAAGATTAGGCTTGTAAGTAAAACGCGCGCGCGCGCGCGCGATTCGCTACGGGAGAATGCGAAAACATCAAGTCGGATTGAGGCGTATTACATACTTTCTCAATCTACGACGACTGGTTCACCATCCGAGCGAGTCCGGGTCCGAGACCGAGTATTACGACTCAAACGGACCCACGAGCGGACTCGCATCGCATTCGTCCGACGTCCTTGTCCGCCGATCGTTTCCTCTCGCGGTAAGTGCAGCAAAAGTGTTACAGTAAAAGCTCGATAAAATCACGGAAAGGCCGCGCTTTTTGATTTCCCGATTTCGCGGGTGAATATGTGTATTTCAACTGTCAATGTGTTCACGTAAAGCGAAACCGTAAAAAGTGACGACGCATATAAGTACAGAGACAAAATATTGCAAATAAACCGAGCAAACTTATTGGAGAAGAATCTTTTCCACGATCTGATGCTTTAACGTACACGTTAAATTATATTAATAAAAAAAAACACACGTTTCTCCTAAACGTTTATATATTAAAAAAAAATTTTCATTAATGAAAAGAAATACGTAAAATTTAAATCAAATATACCGGTGAGTCAAATTAGAATACGTAATGCAACGTTTTTTGATTTGTATACATTGTTTATATCGCAAATGTGTTAAAAATTAATTGATTTACCTGATTTTTAATGTAAATGCATCGATCGATTGATTTACTACGCAATAATATTACACGCTATTGTAATTCTTTATTGGGATATCTCTAAATCTCTAAACTCGGGAATTTTTAGATATTTTGCACAAATTTAAGTTTTATTTCTCTAATAAAAAATAATAGTTCTAAGAAATAATCAGGTTATTATTTTATATTTTATATTACATTGTATATTGTCAGATTATTATATTATTTTATTTTATTATGATATTAATGTTTATTAGTCTTGTAATTATTATTTTGTGTACGAATTATTAAAATATCTAACACAGTATCTCTCTTATTAATTAAAAATATTTCAGTATTGCATTACGGCAAGGAATAATTCCTATATGTGGATCGAGGAATCCACTACGTTAATATCTAATGAATACAGTGCAAATTTGCATTATTAATTGTGTTATTTCGAAAAAAGCAAGACAATTATAAACATCAATAAATAAAAATATCTAATATTGAAATATCTAATTCCCTACTAAGAAAGGACTGTGCTTATCTTCTTTTTAATTATCCACAAAATGTATAGATAGAATAATTTGATAATATCTCAAGTTAATTTTTTCTCTTACAGATATAAAAAAATTAAATATTTTAATTTTGTTTGCGATATAATATTTATATGATATTGAATGTTTTCTTATATTTTATGCGAAATTATAGCGAAGAATTCATTAATTTCTTATGTCTCTTAATTCGATTTTAGTGAAAAGAGACGTAGATTTTTTTTGTAATATAGTGAAGAGAGATAATTGAAATCAAATATGAGAGCACTTAGTAAAAACTTCATACAAAATATACGTACATTATCATTCAATACTAACCACAGGAAGATCACTTCCGTGAGTTCCGTATCTATTTAAAGGGATTATCATTGTTCGACCGGTGAACCATAAATATTCAATATGACCAAGTTGCAAAAGTGCGATTCAATTTCAATATACTTCTTCCGATTTCAGCGTGCGATTGTCTGCGCAATTGTACAATACTTAATTGTTTTGCTAAATGAGACAAACGCGTTTGTTGTCATAATGCATGCATAATTATGCGTCACGCAATATATCTTAATGCTTTCCGCAAAGTGAATAGTCATTTTTGTCTCATCTAGCGAGCTAGTCGTACGACTTTACGTAAGAACGTGTGATGTGGAAGATACGTCCCTCTGTGTTACACATTTTGTAAAAAAAAATATATATATATATATATTTATATTTTAGGAAATTATTCCCTTGATTACGATGGAGCCGGGCAAAGCCGATGGCGCCGATGCGCCGGACAGGATAGTCGAGACTTTCGCTAATCGCAAGATAATGGTGACAGGTGGCACAGGATTTTTAGGAAAAGTAATGCTCGAGAAATTTCTGCGATGCCTACCCGAAATAGCGCAAATTTACATGCTTATCAGGCTGAAGAAGGGCAAGGATCCTAAACATCGATTGCTCGAGATACTCAATTCTCCGGTAAGCTTCAGTTGTTGTCCCCTTCTTGCGCTTTCTAAAACAAAGCGCGCGTTTGATTTCGCGATAAAAGAAAAATTCTACCAACGCAAAGTAATTGCGCAGCAGAATGAGAGGCGTCGTGTGTGTAAGGGTATATCGTAAAACCTTATCGTACGTTATCTTAAAAGAACGCTTGCGAAAACTCTTTCGACGGATTCGCGGAATTCGGTGGCTGTGGGTTGTCGCCAAACTTCCACCATTAAGGAACCTTACCCACTTTAGGAGGATCCGAGTGTATCGCCTTGGTTCCTCCAACAAGAGCATCAAAAAGAGAAAGTGCGTAACTATGACTCTGCTACTACACGCGCTGCAAGTTGCATCATTGTTGCCTTACAACGGATAATGTGCCCACGAGAAGGTGTACACGCTCGTTTGAGTCTCTCTTTCTCCTCGCGTGCGCGCGCGCGCGTTTTGGATATTTCTCGCAAGACAAATTTACCGGTGAAAGCGCACTAACCGGACCGTCGACCACATTGCGATCCGTCCTATGTGACGAAAGAAACCAAGTCAAGGCCTTGTCGAAAATATAGCGAGAAGATGGTGATTATATTCGTACACACACCGCTCTCGGTGAAAGTACGGTGGATTGCGCGTTTCTTGGCGTGTTATATCATGCCTTTCGAATTTTAATGCAATACCGTAAACACGCTACGTCATATATACACGTGTATACGTAAGAGGACGCCTAAGTGGGCGTCATTAGAATTACCTATGAATTATCTACGAAATAGTGCTTCTGTTGCAATTTCAATAACAAAGCACAGTTTTTATCACAGTTTACTTATGATTTATCATGAAATTGTATCAGAAGCACTATTTCGTAGATGATTCGTAGGTAAACCGCTTGAAGCCAATATGACACAAAGAGAGAGTTGAATTAAAAAATTAAATCTTTTAATATACTCTACCGATCCTCTCTCTGATGAAATGCATATAGGTAACGAAAATTAATTCTAGTATATTCTAGTATATATTATATAGTAATTCTAGTATATACTATATATACTATAGTATATTTATATATATACTATATACTATACTTTATTATATACTATATATACTATATTATATACTATATACTATAATATTACTATATATATTATATATTGTACTATATATATGCTATATATACTATACTATATACTATAATATATGTATACTATATATTATATAAAGTATATGAGTATATAAAGTATAAAGTATATGTACTATATAATATAGTATATAGTATATGCTATATACATATAGTATATTTATATAATATACTATATATAATATATATAGTATATATTATATAATCCAGTACAAAGAAGATATGTATTTTATGAAAGATATACTTTTGCTTTTGTGTGAAATATTAATTTCTCTGTTATTTGAAACTTCGAATCCCGTTGAAGAAAAGAAGTTGCACAACACACAGTGAACGGAAATATTTTATAAATAATATTGACAAGGGATTCTCTCACACAAACTTTAGACTCTACATAATCACTCGAGATAAAAAATCTCATTATATTGTCTCATTATATATGTCTGATTGCAATAAAAATAAACTCAAGAGTTAACCTATCTGCATCATCTACATACCGATGAATCATAAAATAATATAATAGCGATCTTTATGACGCACATTCTCTCTACTCGTTTTTTACAGTTTCTTCGGAACGAACGCGCTCGATTATGTTTTTTTTTTTTTTTAATTTTATGATACGACATATTCTCATACGTTCGACAAATGATAGACGATTTGTTTTGAATTTAAATTACAGCTTTTCGAACAAGTCAAAGCTCAAAGAGGATTGCCAGCACTTGAAAAAGCAATAACGGTCGTCAGTGGAGACGTGTCACTACCAGGACTTGGATTATCCCCGGAAGATAGAAAGATGCTCTGCGAGAATGTAGACATCGTCTATCACGCGGCAGCTACCGTCAGGTAACGAAGACGAGAAAAAAAATATATCGCTGCTCTCTGAAGAATTTTCAATGCTCTTGATATTTATTAATATATCTTCAACAAGATTGAAAAATGTTGCGAGTCGAAGTTTCGTGTTTCTCAAATTCTCAGTTACAAAAAATAATCAAGTTACTCTTTCTCGCATCATTTATTATTAATGCCAACAATTTCACATCATTGACAATTTATGTGAATCATTACTTATTAATATGTCACAATTTCATTATTTAAATCTCTCTTTTGGCTGTGTATGCGAAGCTTTCCATCCGTTTTGCAGATTCGACGAATTGTTGAAGACAGCCGTACTATTAAATACACGTGGCACGAAGCAGATGATAGAACTGGCTAAAGAAATGAAAAATTTACTTTTGTTCGTTCATATCAGCACGGCCTATTGCCATCTCGAAGAAAAAGTATGTATTTAGTTTCTCTTTCTTTCATCTCCCCCCTCACCTCCTACATGCATGTATACGTGAATATGTGTATACATATGCAAGGTGTTCCAAGAAATGAAAAAAAAAAGTTGAAAATATAGAATAAAATTTTTTCATATGATCTTTTCAAAAAGCTTTGCTTTCGAAAAAGATTTGAATATTTGTCAAATACGCACTTATATAACTATATCTGGATTTAGACTTTGCTGTACGCTATCTCTGTGTACACGTTTGTATTTATAAACATTGTCAATAATAAGATTTTTTTTAAGCTCGTGTGAAAAAAACTTTGTTCTATATTTTCGACTTATTTTTTCATGTAGAATCATCTTTTTCTGGGTTCCATCAGTTACGAAATATCCTGTACACACATACACACATCACACACACAGAGGCTGTTCAAAATATAATAAATTAGAACAACCGGTCTTGATAGGTTTTATATGAGAAAACGTATCCTCCGCCAGCGGATCCTCATAAAGTAATCAAATGCGTCGAATGGATGGATGATGATGTAGTCGAGGCCATGACGGACAAGATCTTGGGCAAGCTACCTAATACATATGCTTTCACGAAGGCCTTATCGGAAGGTCTCATTGAAGAATCTATGCCGCATATCCCATCGATAATTTTGAGGTATCGACAAAAGTTACTCGCATTTAAACATTTGTGTAGATATGTATATTAGAACGACACACACATTAAGTAGTTCCGATTTATTGACGTTTTGTCGACCGTCAGGCCAAGCGTAGTTATTCCTGTCTGGAAGGATCCGCTTCCCGGTTGGACGGACAATATCAATGGGCCTACAGGTCTCTTAATCGGTGCTGGGAAGGGAGTAATCAGAACGATGTACTGTAACGAAAACGGTTACGCTGATTATCTTCCCGCCGATATCGCCGTCAATGCTATTCTTCTTTGCACGTGCAATTTTATTTATTTCAAGGATCATGAGAAACGGGTTTATAATCTTACAAGTAGTAGCGAGTTCAAGGTATATAGATGGCGCTCACGGTGTGTACAAATCCTCAAGATTTTCAATTTAAAACAAGATCTTCGATTTTGTTTTGTCTACAGGTTCCTTGGACGGAAATAATAGAACGCGGCCGAAAAATAACGCAACGAGTACCTCTAAACGGAATCTTGTGGTATCCAGGTGGTAGTATGAAGAAATCGCGACTCTTGCATAATATTTGTGTCTTACTCTTTCACATGATTCCGGCCTATTTTATTGACGCACTTCTTTTCTTGGCAGGATATAAACCAATGTAAGTTGTTATTACTGAGACGTCAAGTCAATGCACAAAAAGTGCTTATAATACAACTTATAACACACTTGTTCATCTTGTTTATATGCATGTACAGTATGTGCCGTATCCATCGCCGTATAAACAAAGGTTTCGAAGTTTTCGAATATTATGCCAATAGACAGTGGGACTTTGATAATTCATCTGTTATCGACGCGAGGAGAAGAATGAATAGCGTAGAATATAAGAAATACCAAGTGCACGGCGATGACATGGACAAAGACGAATACTTTGAAGCTTGCATTCGAGCTGCAAGAATTTACATTTTGAACGAAACTCCAGAAACTCTACCAGCTGCTCGCCGACATTTGAGAGTGTAAGTTTTGAATCGCGGTTTTTTTTTTTTTTTTAATATAAATAATTTAATGTTTTCTTTTTCTCTTGTCACAGTATGTATTGGGTGGATGTATTTACAAAAATCTTTTTCTTTCTACTCCTCATATATGTGCTGGCATCCTGGAGTGAAAGTTTTAGAACACTGCTCACAGATAGTGCAACATACATTTTAAAAACGATAATGAAGTAATGTTTTATAATTTAATCGAATCAAGAACTTTTTTTTTCGTCAATTGTGCAAAGATTATATCTATTATATCGATCAAATTAAACTATCATTTAATTATCAATGAAACGATTAAATATATCTCTTAGTAATATCTTGTAGTGCATACACACTACAATTGTGTTCATTAGATATGGACAAAATAAAAAGTGAATAAAGGCATTATTTACACTTTATCAAATGTGGCTTTTATTTTTATGAAAGATTGTACACCCATCTTTAAACGGATTCTTGTACTGGTGGTTCGTAGCCTTCCGGTCTGTCAACCTTGGAACCGCTATCACCAGCTTCCTCGCTCTTGTTGCCACCTCCATCTCCATGCAACTCTAATAATTTGCTGAGTTCGAAACGCGGTTTCTTCAATACTTTCACCTGATAAAATTATAACTTATTAACATTTAAAAAGAGTAATCATGCATTATTAATCCTTTCGCTATCAAAGGTGACCATAGTTATATGCTGCTAAGTGCTTGCATGAGAAGTAGAATACACCCATCATAATTTTTTGACATAGCTTTTGACTACTAGCTTACAGTTACAAACATCCTTGCAGATATTTCATGATTTCATAAAAATATTCGTACAAATACTTTGATTAATCATTAATGTGCTACTTTCGTCTAATTACGTCTGTGTGCGCTTCTCGATTAACCGTTGTCATAACAAAAAGATTAATTCATTTTCGTGAAGAAGCGTTAAATGGTATAATCATTTACCCATAGACATTGCTACTCACCTTACGAATGTAAACGTCGTGCAGAGGATAAATGCCCTGCGAGGCTTTCTCAATGTCTTTAGCTGTGGCATCTGGAAGCAACTTACTAACAACGCCTTTTAAATCGGTCTTAGTAACATCTTCCGTAATAGTTTCAACCATCTTTTGTCTGATTTTTTTAACCTAAATTGAACCATATATTATTAAAAAAAGATAAGAAATTAAAACAAAAAAAAACAAAAAATAAACGAATATGATTCATGATTAGTGTTTCCACTGATTTAAATCAATTGGTAGTAAGATTTTAAACTTTATATAATATTATGTATATAATTTCAAATATCTCAGAACTTAGAAAAATTCTTTGAACAAAAACATTTATAAAGTTAGTAGTAAAGAATTTATATACAGGAATAATTCATCATATTAAAATCATATTAAAATATCATGTAGCATGTTCCTATATCACTACTTACTTACATGGAAGTAGTGTGGTAAGCGACTGCGTTAATATACGCAATGTTTCTGCCATTCACAATTATTATAAAAATTGAGATGGACAATAGAATTGCGTATAATGCAAAACAATTAATGAGAAACAATTGAGCACAAACCTGCGCATGCTGGGCATAACATGTCTTCCTCGTGCTCAGCTGATCTTTGTTTGTGAAACCAATGCAGAAAACTCTGAGCAGATAGCCATCTGTAGTTTTCACATCTACATTAGCTTCAATCAGAGTCTGCCATTTTTTCACCATTGAACGAAGCTTATCTGTTGTCAAGTCCATTCCATGAAAATTGGTCAATACATTACGACCTTGGACATCCTCAGCAATTAATCTAAATTTGCGAAACGATCTCTCTGCATCCTGATCACTTTGTAAATCAGCCAGGGACACTTCAAACACTCTGAACTTTAATCCCTCAGAAGCAATCTCTGTCAAATTAAATAAATATTTTATAATATATATTGAGTTATAATATACAGGGTGTCTAATTATTGCGAAAATTGCAAAATAGTAAAAGATTTTTTTGTTCAGTTTACTGTGCTCCAATACAATATATTAACATATTAATTACAATAGTTATAAGAAAAAAAAATTTACTTGTTCCCTGAGTCCTGTTAACAAGGGTTTTCCCAACTTGCCGATTGGCAAACATAGATGGAGCTTTGACATCATACCAGTCTTTACGAGTAAAAGGATCAACGCTGAAATAATAGCACTACATAAGAAGACATGTACAATATATACACATATACACATGTACACATACACATGTACAATGCAATGACAAATTTTTTTTTTTTGATAGTGCTTCACATCTATACAGATTATCTCGCATAAGTTAAATAAAATAGCAAGACTAAAATGAGTTAGGGTTAAGTTTTATAGATCACGCGTGATCACAGATTATGTACATCAGTTATCTTAAGATAACGACACTTTCATACTCGTTCCATACAAAAACGCATATTAACAATATTTAAAAAATATTTAAAATATATATTTTATAATCATATATTAATATAATAATTCGAAATAAATGATATACAATATAATTATCGTCGTAACAGTACATATTGCTGGCGTTAACCTGTTTAAGTATCCGACATAACCAAAGGAATCACGCAAAACGATAAGTCAATGAAAAATTTTTCGCGTATATGAGATAATTAGTTATATTTGAAATGTAATATATTTCACTCACATCTTCTTTTTAACTCCCTTTTTGCCACCTTTCGAAAGACCCTTATTCTTGCCCACTGCCATGATTCCAAGTCGTAAGCGAAAAGAAACACTCAAAACGGAAATGATTCTACTAACCTAACCTGCCAGAAGCAAGAAGCGGAAGTTACTACTCGATTCATTCAAACAATGGCCGCATTCAGCAGATTCAACAGTTGGACAACATTACTAGATTTTCCGCTGACATTCGACACTAATTTGCTGGATCTGAAAGTAGAAACCAATCACGTTCAATTGCTACCTAGCAGTTTTGTCTTGAACTTTATACTATATTAGAATGCTAAACTTAAAATATGCTTAAAATATAGAAATGTACCTATCATTCTTAAAATTAAAATGACAAAATGTGATTAAAATAATAAATCTTAATTACAATAATAAATTAAATATAATATAATATATTTAAATATATTTTCGAACATTAATTTTGCGAGACTTTATTCAGTTTTTATTATTAGCTAGATGGACTAAATAAACAAATAAATAAACAAATTGTAATTAGTAAATTAATGCATGATGAAGTTGGTAGCTTTGGGTAAAAAACTCTCAGGGTTGCCACATGTTATGTGAGAGAGAGAGAAAAAGAGAGAGAGAGAGAGAGAGAGAGAGAGAGAGAGAGAGAGAGAGAGAGAGAGAGAGAGAGAGAGAGAGAGAGAGAGAGAGAGAGAGAGAGAGAGAGAGAGAGAGAGAGAGAGAGAGAGAGAGAGAGAGAGAGAGAGAGAGAGAGAGAGAATGGTAAAGGAAACTGGAACAACCGATAATTATTAGCTGTTTCATTTCAGTATGTTCGAAATTTTGGTTGTGACGGGTTGTAACTTATTATTTTTCTGAATGCAGCTGCACGAGCTATCGCTTGCGCTTTTCCGTAATAATATCTGTGGTAAATGAAATCTCATGCTCTTATCATAGCATGTATCTCCATTCGATAAATCACATAAAGATCTTCGATTAATTGGCCTACGTAACCGCTCTGATAATTATGAATTTGCAAACGCTTTTTCAAGACTTCAATCCAAGGTAATTTTTACGTTATTCGACATAACACCAAGTGATTTCAAGCATATTATAGACTTATTTTGCAATAACATTTATAATATAAACATAGGTATAATGTTAATTTTTAATTCCAGTAAATTTCTGGTACATTCCTGTTTGATGATATTTACATCTCTATTTGCTCTTCGATTGGATGGCTTCATAGAATGGAGTTATTGGTCGATATTTAGTCCGATATGGTTTTGGAAAGGCATGGTAATTCTGGGAGCTATAGTCGGAAGTTACGTCTGGTGGAGACATCCGCACGCAAGATTGGAAGGAGATGCCTATGTACATTATAAAGCGATGCTGATTACCTTGGCGTTACATCTAATTCTATTAATGTTTGAATTATTGGTGTGCGACAAGTTAGAATCCGAGAGACATTTATGGATACTTGTATTCATACCCTTGATATTCATCTCGATAGTATCTATCGCAGTAAGTAATTAATCTTTCAAAACTACTGTCAACAATTTGTATAAATATCTAAACTGTTCTCTGACAACACTTTATTGTGATTTAGGTTTGCATCTGGGCTGTAAAACACGATCGATCGTTTGAGCTCGAATTATTTTGTGCAGTGAATGTATTGCAATTTATTTTTCTGGCCTTGAGATTGGATGGTTTTATAACATGGAGTTGGGAAGTTGTGTTTGTGCCAGTGTGGGCACTCCTTTGTTTGTCCTTAGTGGCTGTTTTATATGCAATAGTATTTGCTGCTGTTTTATTAAGAACACCGCAGATTAATGCTCGTCAGAGACGGACGTCCTTGAATTCAGCATTAGCATATACATTTCTCGTTGTTCCCATATTAGTATTCCAGGTATAATTATGCATCTTTTTATCCGCCTACTTAAGTAGATCATAATTTTTCTTTTGTACCATTATTTATTCTTATTTATTATTCTGTTTTAGGTACTATTAGCAAATAAATTGGATGGAGATATTTCAATAAATTATACAACAGTGGCAATGCCACTCCTTGTGTCACATATGACTCTTATTTTTATGTCCTTTGGTGCAAAAGGTGGAAATAGATGTAAGACACAATCTTGCAGATTGTTACTTAATAATATTCTAGAATGATATATTATTTTTTAAATATTATGCACAAACATACACATACACATACAGAATGTTAAAAAAGAGTTAAGGATTTATAAGGTAAATAATATACACTAAATCGAGTAAAAAAATGTTTAGTGAACATAAATCGAAAAATTTAATCTTATTAGATTTCAGTTTAAATTCTGACAGAGTTGATTTTTTGACTCGTTACTAAGCATTTTTTATTCGACTTAACAAATACTATCTATTTTATAAGTCCTAAACTCTTTGTTTTCTTTTCTAGACATAAAACATACAGACATACATATATCTCTTTTTATGATTAATTTTAATTAGGATATAAGAATGATGGAATTTTTGTCCAGGGTGGTTTGGTATCAGAAAAGACTTTTGTCACTTCCTACTAGGTTTATGTCCATTGCTTCAAGAATATGGTAATATTTCGTATCAACCAAGAGATGAACGAGATCAACCACCATCTGAGCCAATGATTACGGAAAAGGGTGAAAAGCTTATTAAGAAAATCGACCTAATGAAACCTGTTGTGCCTATAATCTCTATAGACATGCCTGACTGATTGGCTCAAAGCAGGTATTTATCGCAGAGATGCATTTGAGAAATGTGCTATGTGTAACTATATTAAACAATGTAATATAAAGTGGCTGTCTAAAATTTTTCATTCTTATATTTTACAGGGTTAACTCGTACATTTAAATATTATTTTTAATGCCATTGACTTATACAGAGGCCAAATAGCTGGTATAAAATAGTCAGGTACACATTTAAATACATACAAAATATATAATTAAATCTATTTTTCACAATACAACAAAAAAAGTATATATTTTTTTAAATGTAGCATATATTTCATGCAAAATTGTGTGGAGAGCACTAAATATAGAATAATAGAATATAGCTATTGCTTATATATTAAATACTTTATTCTAGGCCTTATTAAGCCAAGAGATTGTATTAAGTGGATGTATATGTTGGCTGGGATACAAGACTGAACACTTCGCATCTCTAGGATAGCAGGATGTAAAAAAAATTAAAAGAGAAACCATGAAAAAAGCTGGATAAATCTAGAAAAGGCACGTTACTGTTAATGTTGCTGGACATTGTAATATCGAATGCCTAATCATTTATTATATTATAATGTAGAAATAATATACAGACTGTTATATCACAATAATATTATGTATGATAAATATTAAATATTGTATGGATCTATCACATCATGGTAGATAAATGCTAGTAAAACATGTTACATATATATATGTATGTATGTATGTATATATATATATGTATATATGACATTTAAAGATATAATCTAATAAAGTTTCTATTTTTTGGTATCAACAGCAATGATTAATTAATTTCTGTGATACTATCTAATATCTGGAGTAATATCTCACAAAATGTGTATGTGTGCCTATAGAATATATATAATATATGTATACATATTGAGATTACTAATAATTTCTTTCAAACTATTAAAATAATTTTGTACAATAGCTTTTTACTGCAAATATTATAAACAAAAGTGCATATATTGAAATTTTTGTTCGACCTTTGAAAGTTATCATGTAATTTGTGAAAAATAGAGAAGTATATCATATGAATATTTTATTTAGTATGTCATGTATATTTTATGAAAAATGTTCTCAAAAAAGAAAAAAAAAATTTGTTCAATTGAAAAATGTGACAAATTTTGGATTGTTTTTTTAAAATAAAATTTGAAGTGAGAAAAAAAATTGCTCATATATAATTACATACAGAGTATCCGGTAGGAATCGTAAATAGCATCGTTCTATCATTAATTAACAGTGATTTATTTTTATTTAACGATTCATTTATTTGTTTATTGATAACTCGTGTATGACATTCCTTGCACTAATCGTCGTGCTATTGAATTCACGTATGCCAACAAGTCGTTTGTACCCCTTCACGATTTTCTGATATTTTGATAATTATATTTCAAAATAATAATATTTTAAAATTGCACTATTTATATAGAGATCCTAGAGGATCTCTAGTGAATTATAACTAACAACATTTTCGTTCCTAGAAATTGAATTCTCCTATTGGATATCAGACGTTGTACATTAGGTTTGTTCGTGTTGACTGAAATCCCCAAAATATTTTACACTTAAAACGAAACAAATATATATTCTGGCATTAGAGAGAAAGAGAAAGCGACTTTTCATACTCATTATCAGTCAAGAACGTAAAAACTCACTGCATACACCATCTGATACAGCGGAATATCAATGACATAAAATTGTTTTCAATTCAAATTGTTTACATTTTTTGCTCGTAATTTTTAAACGATCTGTATTTGACAAATGGATATCGGAGAACTGTTATCTTATAAAGTGTGTATTAGAATTTTCGAGCAATGGATTTATTTGTATTACGTGTTCGGAATATTATACGTATATTATATTTAATTTAACCTCACATTTTCGCATATAATGTTTGCTTCATAAAAATTTTCCTTATTAATTTCGCAAAATTTATTTCTTCATCACAAATAAAACAACAATATGATATTGTATACATTATGCGATAATAATATGTACAGCCTCCAAATACACCGAAACGACCGGCAGCGGGTGAGGAGGATGACGAGGATGAATGGGAAAATCCGAAGAAACCAAAAAGAGTAATAAAAACTCCGTACCATGCACGTCAACGACAGCCCAAAGAAGTTGAAGTGATATCATCCAGGGATAGCGAACCTCCAACACCTACTAGAACCTCATCGATACCCTCGTCAACTCACGATGTGATAGAACCGCAACTGACAGAAAAGGAGAAGCAAGATATATTAAAATATGTAGAAACTGAGGCCCCCGAGGTCGAGGCACTGGATGAGGCGACGCTTAAACGTATGATTCTTTTATTTGAAAAGAGAGGTCTTAGAAATCAGGAAATGAGAGTTAAATTTCCGGATCAACCGGAGAAGTACGTACATATGTATAAGCTACTACCTTCATACACACATAGAAGTCTTAATATATAATTATTTCTCTAAACTTTGGATTTCTACAGATTTATGGAATCTGAGGTTGAATTGCACGAAACTCTGCAAGAGCTGCATATTGTAGCAACTAATCCAGATCTGTATCAATTGATGGTGGAATTAGGCGCTGTGCCTTCTTTACTTGAGTTATTATCTCATGAAAATACCGATATAGCAGTCGGTGTGGTAGATCTTCTGCAAGAATTGACTGATGTAGATATATTACACGAGAGTCAAGAAGGCGCAGATACACTCATTGATGCTTTATTGGAACAACAAGTTTGCGCTCTTCTAGTACAAAATCTCGAGAGACTTGATGAGATAGTGAAAGAAGAAAGCGACGGTGTTTATAATACACTTGGTAAATATTTAAGGGAAAGTACTATGTTGAATATTAGAAAAGAATATTTTTGAAAAATTTTTCTTGACAAAGTGACATTTTTTAGAAATAAAATCTCTAATTGATATATTGATCATACATATTTTAAAGATGCTTTACAATAGAAAATATAATAGTATATAGAATCTATGTTATATACTTTATTGAATAAATTTTAAAATATTTTGTAAATTATTTTGAAAACATAATATTAGTATGTAGATAAAAAATTTTTATCACAAATTTTTACTAATAACAATAATTTTAACTTCCAGCTATTTTTGAAAACCTTCTAGAGTTTAGACCAGACTTGTGTGCAGATGCAGGAAAGCAAGGTTTAATGCAATGGTTACTGCGTCGAATTAAGACAAAAACACCTTTTGATGCAAATAAACTTTATGCTAGTGAACTCTTGTCTATACTTTTGCAGCACACACCAGAGAATAGACTTCTTATAGGTGACTTAGATGGAATTGACGTTTTATTACAACAATTAGCTGTATGCATTTATATTTTCATAAACTTTTATGCATAACATTACCAAGTTCAATTAATTTAAAATTGGTTATTTGCAGTATTATAAGAGACATGATCCGCAGACTGCAGAAGAACAAGAGATGATGGAAAATTTATTTAATGTTTTATGTTCAAGTTTAATGGCCACTGTAAATCGCGATAGATTTCTACGTGGTGAAGGTCTTCAACTTATGAATTTAATGTTGCGGGAAAAGAAAATGTCACGGAATGGATCTCTTAAAGTAAATTTATTTGCAAGATAAGTTTAATAATTAATCATCAGTATAAATTATTATTATTAATTGTAGGTTTTAGATCATGCTATGAATGGTCCAGATGGAAAAGATAATTGCAGCAAGTTTGTAGATATTCTTGGATTACGAACAATATTTCCTCTGTTTATGAAAACTCCAACAAAAAATAGAAAAAAGATGCTAACTGCAGAAGAGCATGAAGGTATTTATACAAATTATTGCAAACATACATAGGGTGATTTATAATTGTGTGTCTGTATATTTTATATCTATTAATATCACTAAAGAAAAAACAGTTTATATAGAATACTTAAACTGAATTGTGAAAATAATAAATAATTTTGCAGAACATGTAGTTTCCATCATAGCAAGTATGCTGAGAAATTGCAAAGGACAACAGCGTCAAAGACTACTTAGTAAATTTACAGAGAATGATTATGAGAAAGTGGATCGATTAATGGAATTACATTTCAAGTATCTTGAGAAAGTAGAAGAAGTAGAAAAGAATGGAAAGGTTGATATGCACAATCAAAAATATATTTAAAAAAGAAAACTGAAAATATATAATTTTATAATTTTATTTTTATTACAAGGAGGACGAAGATGAAGAAGAATCCTATTTAAGAAGATTAGATGGCGGATTATTTATATTGCAATTAGTAGATTATGTACTTTTAGAAGCTTGCACTGGCTGTCCACCTGCAGTTAAACAGCGAGTAACAAGAATCTTGGCACAGAGAAGAGCATCTCTTAAAACAATTCGACACATTATGAGAGGTAAATTTCGTGTAATATTATTTAATTCTATAGATTAAATTATAAATCCATACCAAAAAATATACTCATATATTTTTCATTTAAAAACCAGAATATGCTGGTAATTTAGGAGATGCTGGTGATACAGAATGGAAAGAAGCAGAGCAGCAACATATCTTACAATTAATTGACAAATTTTGATATGTATTTTCTATATTGATGTCAAAATATACCATTGTAAATCATAATAAGATTTAGTAACTTTATATTGCTATATATAATGTATAATGTAATAAAGGATGTTGTAATCATTTGTGTTGGTACATCAAAATAGTGCTATTAATTGAAGTCTAGCCAGAAAGATTATATAAAATCTTGTCGAAATCCGAGCGGAATCAATTTTACGCGTGTTTCGGTAAATGCATAATGAAAATATATATTTTATTTTACAATTAAAAAAAATGTATTGATAAATTTATTAATGGCTCCTTTTAATCGTGATTGTTTGCATCACGTAACTCTTAATAAATTTTGTAATTGAGAATAATTAATCATTAATAAATATCATGTAACTAAATCGTCGTCAGCATATATGTATGTATATCTGATTTGAAAACTTCTAGCGAATTTTGTATTGTTCACTTTCGAATATTTTCGTGTAATTCTATATAAGATATTTTGTATTAATTTATAATTATTATTTCATGTAATTATATTATATTTCATAAATTCTACACATAATACATTGTACAATACGCTTGTGATTCGAGTATTCTCCTCATACTTGACTGTGATTGGTCAATTTCTTAAACCCTAAGCCTTAAGAAATTGACCAATCACAGTCAAGTATGAGGAGAATACTCGACTGTGATTAGTCAATTTCTTAAGGCTTACGGCTTAAAATCTTATTGTAGACGCCGCTTTATGGCTTAAGGCTTACGGCTTACTACACTTATTGTAGATCCGGCCTTATGGAAGAGCTTCTTCTATAATTTGGGGTGCTTTCGATTCACGCATGATGCGCAACATAAAGCGCAACATAAAGCGATAGAAAATCTATAACGTAACATGAATTATAGATTTTCTTTTGAATAGATGTAAGAAATGTAATAGTTGCCAATGCGCATTTTGGATTAAGGTGTTCAGCAGAGTTTAGTATGCGAGAGAGAAGAAAATTGTTTAACACATGTATATTTTTATGAATATATTTTTCACAATATTTGATTTTCTTATATATATGTGCAATGGATAATATTGTAACTAATATTACAACAATGGAATCTGAACAAATAAAAAGTTATCAACAAATGCTATTAAATAATGTGTTCGCACAGGTATAATTATACTTTTCACTCAAATTATATATATTGTGACAAATTTTACTTAAATTATATTATTACAAACTAAAAATCAACAACTGATGTTACAGGAACTTGGACAAAATGAGAAACAAATAAATACATTGAATGATTATAGAAACAAATATAAAAAGGTGATAGAAGGGCTTGAAGTGTATCCATTATCTGTCTCGGAAAATTGTATGGTGCCTATTGGCAAGCGCGCATTAATGAAAGGAAAATTAATTCATACTAATGAAATTTTAGTTTATTTGGGAGATGGCTATTTTGCAAAATATAGTGCATCACAAGCAATCTCGTTGTGCAACAGGAGGATAGCATGTATAAATTTTATATATTTTTGTCATTTTATATTAAATATATCTATTACACATTGTATTTTCTTATTTCAGGGGCAGATCAAATGTTAGAAAACTTACAAGCTGAAAGAAACTTGTATGAGATGAGACAATATCTCCCATTAAAACATGATATTTTTGGGGAAGAAGATAGAAAAGATATATTGGAACATTGGAATGAGGACAAACTTGATGAATGGAAATGTAAATATTTGTACTTTTTTTTTCTTTTAAATATATTTTTATTTATTATGCCAGATGTTAGAACTAAAATAAGTTTAATTGTAGTACAACATAGACAGCGTGAAAAAGAGTATCATCAAAAACTAGCAAAGTTGAGAGAAAAAGAAAAGACTAATATTCACACCGAGGAAGATCTTTTTAAAAGATTAGATGAATTAGAATTGGAAGAAGAATTAAAAGATGAAATATGCAGGTTACTCATTTTTAAAATAAAAAATCTTACTGGTGAATGTAATTAGAATAGCTAATCTATTTAAAATTTCATGACTGCAGACTAGAAGCTGAACGAAAAAAATTTTATGGTGATTTGAATGAGGGGGAAGTCTATGATGACTCAGAGGAGGATACATCTGATTCTGACGAAATTACAACAGAGATGATTGAAGAGGAATTACAAAAATTGAAAGATATTCAAATGAATAAAACCACATGTAATACATCAGATGTCAGTTTGAATGCAACTCGAGATAAAATTCTTGATACAAATATTACAAAAAATGTTACAAAAAATGAACAATTTGATCTCACTATAAATTCTAGTCAAGAGGAATTAAAAAACAATCATTTATCTGAATCCAGAGAGGATATCTCCAAACCCACAAATGCAAAGAAAACAGGAAGAGTATCATTTATTGAACCATATGTTATGGAAAATACAGAAAGCGATACAGAAGGAGAAATATTAATGTCTAATGAAGAGAGAGAATCCTGTTTTATTTCAAAGCAAGATAAAACATATAATGATGATTCTGAAAATGAAGATGATATCATCAGGATTGAATTTTCACATTCATCCCATATTCCAAATATATCTGCATCAAGTAATACAGAAATACAAAGCCCAGTAGATATTTATAAAATATTTAGTGTTCCCAAATCCATTTTGAAAAGATCTCCAAATGATATGATTCCTAATCAAATTGTTCCTTTGAACGAAGAAAGTAGTACTGATGCAGAAGATGAAGTCGAATATGTTAAACATTCTACGTACAATTCTGTGAGTAGAAATAATTTAATAATATTAATATACATTAAATAAATAATTGTATATACTGATAGGTATATTTTATAGGTAATCAAGGAAAAAGTCCAAGAAAATAAAATATCGCCAATGAATAGTACTTTAGAAAAAAAAGATGGAAAGAAAATTGTAAGCAGGTTTAAACTTGAGCGAACTGGAAAAAAGAAGTGATGTGTAAATATATGTTTATTGTAATTAAAATTTTCTTTGTACACAACACATAAATAAATATATATTTTCTAAGACTATGCTTGTAACATTCAGAATTGCATGGAATTTATTTTGAAACAAAAAATTATTTTTACATGGAAGTCGTAAAAATTACAATCTAGTCCATGCATAATTGCAATTCTTTTAAAGTAATTTGTATTTTAGTAGTAAAAAAAACCACATGAATTTTAACAATAAAATGAAAAATTATATGATTCATAATATTTACAATATATTTGTTTATTTCTGCAGTTTTCGTACAATGAAAGATTTATTTTTTGGATAGGATACATGGGGAGAATATGGTAATAAATGAAAATAGATGCAATTACTTTCTAATATAATATTAATTCTATGTTGAAAACAATCCACTAGTTCATCCTTAAGCATATTATATAGGTGCTTTCTCGACCAGCTTAAACCAATGGCCACACTCGCAGCGACGTGGAGGACCTTGATGCAGCCACATCCAATTTACGTGCAACGCATCCTCGTCACAAATGCATCCCATTATACGACTTTCAAATGCGCTATAGACTATGTTAGGATTCTCCTTTGTACTGTCTGGTCGTCGTTTTATAGTCAAATTATAGGGATCCTAGGGAGAAGTAAATTAACGGAATATACTATATTGTTTTTTTTTCTTTTACAAGATACTCCATTAATATTTATCGTAGTGATCTCTAATAAAAAAGTATGCATACAGAATAAAATGCAGATCTATAAAAATAAGTCTATGAAATATAAAACTAAAAAAAATATACGCATAAAAGTTTCGTAAGAATAAAACAGATGCATCAAAAAGATTGTGATACATTAAATTATATAATTTAATTATATAATTATTAAATTAATTACTAGCACATCAGGGCGATAGAAATGTTTCAGTCGAACTTATAGAAATGTCACAACTTACATCGTTACCGGCTAAATTGGCGAGCATCTCCCTCTTCTCCAAACCAGTGGCATGATCAAGGGGATCGGCGACTGTCGAGAAAAATAAAACGTACACATGAATTGGACCGAATTTTTTTCTGTGTCATACGTAAAATATCGAATGTGACCGATAAAGATTAAAAAATTGATTAGGCGAACGAAAAATATTACGTAATATGGAGTACGTCTGAGTGCGTAAGTCGAGAAACGTGATGTATCGAAGACGGACGTATTCGAGAACACGAAATTTTACGAGAGAGATATTTACATTTTTTTTGAGCACACGCGAGGCTGTAGGAAATCGGCCGTCGACACGTTTGGAGGACTGTACGGGCGCATAACCACGCCATTTCTCAGGCTGCTCAGAAGATATCGCGCTATTCGTCGTCTCGGCTCGGCCCGAGATTGGGTTAAGTCCTTATTTTTAGTCACGAATAGAACGATGCACAGAGATTGCCATTTTCCGGAACGGGAGTAGCGCGTGCGCGCAGCGCTGTAGTTGCGTCTTTTCTTTGGCGTCGATCAGGTGATTTTTGACAGTTCGTGTATGTAGTTGGACAAAAATAAATCTCTCGCACAAAATCGATTGTTTATGCGATAACGAAGACCCTGCGACATATATTCACGATAGAAAATAAGATGACATTAAAAAAAAAATACATATAATATATATTATAATAATATATATATATTATATTATTTTTATATATTATTTTTAATATTATATTATAATTGTAGGTAAATGGAAACGAATCAACGACGATAAGCAGTACGAATGGCAAATAATGAAACTGATGGAAATAATCTATTTGTTAACTTGCCTTTTTCTGTGTAATTTTATTTGAATTAAATAAAATTTTATTTTTTTATCACTAATTCAATTGTGAAATTTTAAGTAAAAACTCTTAAAGCTCATTGTCAGATAGCACTTAGAACACAAATAAGGATTAAAGATAAATATTATTTTAAAACAGATTAAAGATAAATATTATTTTAAAACAGACATTTTTATTATACGTTCTGAATAAAATAAATTTTATTTTATATAAAATATAAATTGCTTATATTCTTTTAATAACAATAATCTATAAAATTTTATTTTTATCACTAACTAAATTGTGGAATTCTAAGTAAAAACTTTTAAAGCATTGTCAGATAGCACTTAAAACGCAAAGGATTAAAAATGAATATTTATTTTAAAAAAGATATTTTGGTAAAACTCTCGAAGTTGGGCCTATACGCCGATGACCTTGACCTTGACATATGTTATTGTCAAGGAAGTTCTTCTGAGTAATTCTCCGCAAGAATTAAGTGGCGGACGGCATTAGTTTAGAAGATATAACGATAATTATACAGAAAGAGAGCAACCTCATGTATGACTTTGACTTTGAAATATGTTGTCAAGGTCATCGTCCTAAGTGACTCTGACCTTGAAAAAAGTAGCGGTCACGATCCGTTCAAAAGTTATAAAGCATTAAAGAGTGATACGCATATATGTACGTATGTATGTCATATATGTATATTACACGTTTATAACTTATTTCTTTATTCATTTAATAATTTATTTAAGTTTTATTTAAGTTTTAGTGATTCTTTATTAAGAATGACAATTTTATCGTCCGCCACTTAATTCTTGCGAAGAATTACTCAGAAGAACCTCCTTGACAACATATGTCAAGGTCAAAGTCATCGGCGTATAGGCCCAACTTCGAGAGTTTTATCGATATTTTTATTATACATTCTGAATAAATTTTATTTTATATAAAATATATATTGCTTATATTCTTTTAATAACAATAATCTATAGTTAGTTCTATATTGTTTAAACGTTCTTTTTACATACAGTGAAATCTTGAAAGGAAGGAGGAAAGGGAAATTTAAACTTTGCGCATAAAATTTCAGGTGTGTGTGTGCTGTGCGTTCAAATCATACTTATGAAACTTGTAAAAGGAGTCTTTTTTGTGAAAGGGAGCTGATAACAGTAATAAAAGGGAAGTAGTATACTGACTTTAGGGTATTTTGGGTAATTTCATCTGCATGGTTCAGAACACGAACAATGTTCAATTTGTAAAACATGCTACAAGTGCAAGCATATGTAAACCGAAGTAACTCTTCGATTCATTCTTCGTACATTTAAATCAGACTCATATAATATATAGACTTATATAATACCTATCCTTTTGCATTTACATAGACATGTTTGACAGCTTGACACAGAAAATTTTGTATTTAATTTTGTATGACTCGGTTTAATTATTGTATATTCACTACCTCTCGTTAAATTCCTCAAGGTAATGTTTATTTGAATTATTAATGCGCTGAGGAAGGTCCCAAAAAAAAGGGACCGAAACGTTCGCTTTTATATTTTCGATGACTTTACTATTTAATAAATTTTGTTGCGCTTTACTTACTGCGCTGGCTTCTATTGCCGTTTCTATTATTCTTATTAATTATTATTACCGGGGCCTTGTGAATTTTTATTTAACTTATATAATAGACTTGAACACTCTTGTGCCACTGATAAGATTGCAGGACAAAGATATATAGAGATAAGATGCTTTCTCCGTTTTCAATATTCTGGGAAGGAGCGAAGAAGAAATAGAGAATGTGAAGCGATCGCTTCTTCTCTTTTCTTCTCCTCACTAATTGCACAATCGAACAAGGAAAGCATCTACTCTCTATTGTTCTCTCTTACTAATGTTGTCTTTACTTTTATGCTATATTTATGTATTTTATATCCCTATGTGTCGTCAACTCGTTTACTTTACATTAGAAATTAAAACCCTTTCCCTTGACCATATCCGCAACTAATGCTATATCTAGATATTCTGAAGTCAATGGCTCGATATGATATGAGTTGGCAATACTGTCTTTGATTGTAGACTTTACCTCAATGAAAAGAGAGATGATCATCATTTGTCTATAAGATTACATATTTATATAATAAAATCTCTCCAATTAAAGTCTACTTGAAAATAATCTTTTCATGACAATATTTATATAGATTATATTTTTATAATAAAGCTTCTCAAATTAAAATCTACTCGAAAGTATATAATGTTTTTATAACAATCAAATGAAAAATTGCACGTTGCGATAAAACGCTATTCTATTAAAAGTATTATTTTTTCCATATATGTATATAGAGAGAATTGCGTCATTTCATCATATAAATTGACATATTTATACAAACTTTGTCGTGTGTAAAAAATTACATAACAAATTTCTTTAATGACTTAGCGATGAATCATTGCAACCTCCATATAATATACAGCAAGAATATAACAATAGAAATAACGAAATCATACTCTACGAAATCATCAAATATTTAGCCTTATATATAGTTATAACTATATAATCTTATTTGTTATAATTTAATTAATTCTAATTATAATAATTTTTTGTACACAGTGAATGCTCTCGGTGAATTATAAATTAAAGAATCATTATAATGATTCTTCATATGTAATAAATATACGATTAAAACAGTTATATTCAATTTCCTCAATCAAGGATGATATCAGAATCATCAGATTCTATTTCAATATTTTCTCTTCAATTCTCAATCTTATTCTAATAGTATTTGCACTGTTGAAAATATTGTGCGCTTTATATATCTTTCACTTGTTCCTATTTTAATATGGTCATGCGATAAATGTAAATAGTAAAAAAACAGTGCAAGAAAAAATATCTAGTTTAAAAAAAAACAATTGACTTGGAATATGCAAAAAAATTTTGAATATAGAATTCTTTCTAGAAAAGAGAAAACCAACTGTATAGTGGGTTTTTGTAGCAAAAAAATTAGCTGAAGACTGATTTCGAGATGATTTCGTTATTTACTTTTCTTTAAATGAAGCTTCAATCACTCCGAAATTGTTAATACCTCGGCATTTTCGCTAAAAGAAAAATCGTCGATTCGAATTTTCTTGTCGCAAAGAAATCGAGTATGTCTAGCCTATGTCTAATAGTAGAAAATGTCTTTTCTTTTACTAGATCCGCTAGCAGTACAAACCACTGCCTTGATTCTCGATAATGTACTTTGTTAAGTATTGTGTCGCTTTCTCGCTTAATCCCAACTTTGGTAATTCCTTCTCAAATTGTTCGATAGTGCCAGCACCAGCTATATAACCATTCAATTTGGCTGCCAAAGGAGAAGTGCGCAAGACTTCCGGTGTGGTGAGGCCTACTATCTCGATCAGCCACGGATGACTCTGTAGTCGATACTTCTGATGGTAACTACACAAGATGTATATATTTAACTGTTAAATATATTGATTTATATTAAACCATTTGCAACTTAATTTTAATATTTATAAATATGCCGAAAGATTTCCATCTATATATCAACATCTATTTGTAATTAGTAATATAGTATTATAGTAATATTATAGTATTATAGTAAAAATAAATATTGTAAAAATTCAACGAAAATACTTGTATGCCATCATATTGTAAATAAAAATATTTAAAATTATGAAATATTATATAACTGTTCCTGTGATTTTAACAATAAGATGAAATTTACATTTTGAGGATCATACGAGTCTAAGCAGATAATACAGAATGCATAGAATTATCTATTGAATAAGTAATTGTATGAACATGCTCGATTATAAAATGATAACTTACTCTTCTGCTGGATAAAACTTGGTAAACTTTGTAATTTCTGTGACAAAGACTTCCCCGCGCTTTCTCTGTTCTTGCTCGCGAGATTTTTCAGCCAACAACCGTTGCTCTTCGTCATGATATAAAATTAGTGACATATACTGAAAATTAAATTTCACTTAGAATATTAATACGCTAATGATATGGATTACACAAATTATAGGAATATGATAAGTTATCACATTTATTTCTACTGAGAATAATATATTATGAAATATATATATATATATATATACAGGGTGTATATCATAAATGTGGGCTGCTATTTCAAGAACGTATTCTACTCATCGAAATGAGCAAAAAAGTTTGTATAAACATATGTCCAAAAATGCATCGTTTTCATATTACAGTCAGTGGGTTGAAATTTAAGATAATTACACAAAGCGTATTATTTTATTTCTAACAATACAAAACAGTAGAAAATAATTCTCATATCTCAAAATAATTCATTCTCAAGCAAAATGGGCAAATGATTTTCCAAAATTGTCTGTAAGCAGCACCTGTCAAGCGTCCGGGCAGGACAAAGCGGTCTAATTAAAAAATCATTTTTGAACGTACATTTATATGAACTTTTTTGCTCATTTCGATGAGTAGAATACGATCCTGAAGCAGCGGCCCACATTTATGATACACCCACTTATATAACTAAAATGAGAATCGATCAAATACCTGTCTCTTAATCTTTGTCGTTAGACTATACTCGTGATTATTCCAAAACAAGCTCAGCAAGTGTGTATAGGACACTAATTCTGGATCGTATTCAATGTCAATGACTTCTGTATGGTCTCCCCTACAAGAGCAACCAAGATATAATTATCACATGCAATCTCCTATACTTTTTTAAACATCAAGGTTGCAAATTGCCAAACAGTGGAAATATGTGAAAAAATTACATGTTTCTGTAGACTGGAAATTCCTTGGTGCCACCGGCATAGCCCACACAGGTCCTGATAACTCCAGGTAGTGCCCCGAAGAGAGAATCCCCCGCCCAGAAGCAACCCATGCCGAAAGTGGCACGCTTGCCCTTGATCTCCTCCAGCTGACCCGGCATCCTGCTGAACGGACAAACATTGTTGCGCTCAATGATCGCGTGATACGACGCGATGGAGCAATTGTTCGCGAGAACAGCTCGGATCAGGCACGGTAACATAACGGTGATCACGCCACGGGAACGCGACATTCTTGGATATCAAACGAACTCGTGGGATTCCCGGCCCACCGTCCCCCGTACAATATACTTCCACGCAGTGGCATGTGTCAAACCGGTATCGCGGAGACGAGCGATATCGAATCGCGTGGGGACGGGATAACGCTCGAGGATGGAGGCGAGCGAGAGGGAAAGCGCGCGCTCGGCGCGACTCGCGCCTCCCGACACGTGTCCCGTCAAACGCGCGAGTGTCAAATCCCGAGTCCGTGAGTGTCCGCGAGTGGCCGAGGTCGCAACGTCCAACGTCACGGAGCGTACGTGTGACCGAGGCACAAAGGCCCCAGCTGATTCTTCGAGTTGATCGAACGCTCGATTCGCGCGGGATCGGATAACTCATCGTTAGCTCGTGCATCGCAAGTAGTGATGGGATTAAGTATCTTACAAGTAGGTTCGAATTTGTTTGCAGAGTTTCGAACTCTCTATGATTACATCGAAAAAAATAGTACTTTCAAATAGAACTGGTGATTTGCTTCGAAGGTTTTGATATTTGAATTTCGAAGTTTCGAAGTTTCGAAGTTTCAACATTGAACGATGAAGTTTTCGAAGATCGAATTTTCGAAGCTTCGAATCTTCGCAGTTGTCAAAAGTAACAGCTCTAACCAGGGCTGATGATTTGCTTCGAAAGCTTCATCGATATTCGAACTTCGAAGATTCGAAGCTTCGACATTAAAATCTTCGAAGATCGAAATTTCGAAGGTTCGAACCTTCGAAGACACCTTAAACTTCGAAGGTTTGAAGTTAACTTCGAAGTTGTCAAAAGTAACAGCTCTAACTAGGGCTGATGATTTGCTTCGAAAGCTTCATCGATATTCGAACTTTGAAGATTCGAAGCTTCGATATTAAAATCTTTGAAGACACTTTAAACTTCGAAGGTTCGATGTTAATTTCGAAATTGTCAAAAATAACAGCCTTACTTTCAAGTAGATTCGAACCCGAACGAGATAGGTTCGAACCCTCTATAAGTACCTCGAAAAACAAGAACAGTACTTCCAAGTACATTTGAACCTTGATCAAGTATGTTCGAATCTTTTATGAGTACTTGTGAGAAATTGTGGGGGATAGATGAATGGATGTTTGGGTGGGGATGAGAAGTGTGTGTGCGCGCGTGTGTGATGTGTAGCAAAAGCATTATAAATAGATTTTTTATTTATTTTAGAGTTCGAGTACTACTTATAAAAGATGCGATTCTTTATAAGTACTATTTCGAACCTTGCAGGTACTCAATTAAAAATTCGAGTATAACTGTTCTAGATCCGATTATTTCGCAAGTACAAAATATATGAAATATTATTTCTTATGAGTATTATTCGAATCCTAGAAAATGAAACTTGATTATTGGATGCGATTCGGATTTTTAAGTACATATTGAACTTGATCCCATATCCCATCACTAAATCGTAAGTGAGGATCGTGATTACCGGATCTCGTAACTTCGAGAATATATGCGAATTCTTAATTCAGAGAGATGTGATATATTTAATCCCGACGAAATTTTTCTTGATAACATCCGCTCTCGTTATAACGTCTAACAATTTTTGCTAATCTTTAAAATTGATATCTTTGAGATAGTCTCTTTAAGATTGATCTTAATAATCGGCATAAAATTAAGTTAAGGAAAACTATTTTGCTAATATAACTTAGTGGATAAATTAATGAATAGCATAATTAAAAACTAATTTCAATGCAAAAGCTATACTGCAAAATAGCTCATCTTCTAATAAAACTTTGATAAAACTTTGATAAAACTTACTTTGTGTGATGATATTTTTACTTGATGTATTATACTGTTAAAACATTTTGTAAGTATTATAAAAGTTATATATATTGTATATATATATTTAATATTATTTTAATGTAATTTAAAAAATTACACATACACACACACACACTTAAAAAGGTTACTTTAAATGATCTATAATTTGCGACAAAATTTGGAACAAAATTCAATTTCTAATTTTATATCTCATGTAATGCAAAAAATATTTAAATAAACAAAACACAAACAAAACATAAACAAAACATAAACAAAACACAAAATGCATACACACACGTGTGTAACACATAAAATTATAAATAGGATTCTGTCTTAAATTTTATCGCGAATTATAGATTGTTTAAAGCGGACTTTATGACACGACAAAAACCTTTAAATTATGATTTTTTCATGGATTGATGTTTACCGAATATTTGACAAACAATCGCATGGCCTGTGCGTGTATGTGTGTACGAGATCGGTTTTTTATGATACTCTTATCTCATTTTCACTTTTTATTAGTATAAGCCATATATCTAAAATATATTATAAGTATACTGTATATTTTATACTTTATATATATATTTTTTTAATTAGCATGTGGAGAATAGCGTGATACTATTATATAGGAACCTGGATGTATGTATATGCGAAAGATAAATTTCAATGATCAACATTTTTGTTACTGGAAGTTGAGCTTGTTTGTTTATAAGCGATAAAAATATTTTATCTATACTGAAGTTTATCGCAACCGCGGGAGGTTTAATGCAGAAAAAAATAATATTTATATTGTCTCGAATAAGTTTCATAGAAGTAAAAAAGAAACGTAATATCTTTTTACCAAATAATCTATAGAATATTTTAAATTTCTTATATATGTATATATGTATACATATACAGAGTGTGCCATTTTAAATGCCCCAGGCAAATATCTCCCGAACTATGCGTTGTTTGAAAAAATGTTTCAAATAGAACTTACTCTGTTTCAAGGGAGACATCTTATTATGGACACAAGTCCTATTTACGTGGAGGTGCCTCCGAGATTTCAAGGTGATCTTTGTTTTTTTAAATGGAACTACCCTAATTTTTGTTATATAAATCGATTTCTCGCAATATTCTGCATAAAAAGTTACAAGGATAGGATGGCCAAAAAGTGACTAGTTTACGAGATATTTTGTACTTTAATTTGGCATAATTTTACATAAACTATGAAAGATCTCGTCAAATATTCATTTTTCGACGACCTTACCTCAATACTTTTATGCACAAAATAATGAGAGGAATGAATTGGTGTAAAGAAAACACATAGTTGTTTTTAAGAACGAATATGTAATTTGCAAATAGCTATTACATATTTTTTACAAACAACAACTATGTGTTTTCTTTACACCAATTGATTCCTCTCATTATTTTGTGTATAAAAGTATTGAGGTAAGGTCGTCGAAAAATGAATATTTGACGAGATCTTTCATAGTTTATGTAAAATTATGCCAAATTAAAGTATAAAATATCTCGTAAACTAGTCACTTTTTGGCCATCCTATCCTTATAACTTTTTATGCAGAATATTGCGAGGAATCGATTTATATAACAAAAATAGGGTGTTCTATTAAAAGAAACAAAGATCACCTTGAAATCTCGGAGACACCTCCACGTAAATAGGACTTGTGTCCATAATAAGATGTCCCCCTTGAAACAGAGTAAGTTCTATTTGAAACATTTTTTCAAACAACGCATAGTTCGGGAGATATTTGCCTGGGGTATTTAAAATGGCACACCCTATATATTCTTCTCTGTATAAAGGGAAAAATCATCATGCTATCTGCATGTATCACGCGGTCGGTAGTTGATTTATCAATTATTATCAGTTACTTAATCATTTGAGTAGCGACATCTTTTGTTTCTCTATTCGAAAATTATCATGGAGCTTCATTGATTTATGCCTCGTTCTTAAAATCACTAACAAACATCGTCGATGCTTATCAGTTGTAATTTATTAAAACTGTTCACATAAATGATCTGCGCTTTCCTCCTTCTGTTTTTATATCTTTACACGGAATTTTTACAATATCATCACATATCATTTAGTCTTATGCAGTAAAAAGTCTGAAATTGATAGCGATATCGCTGACAATTTTTAGACCAAATCTGATAGTACACCTCGTAATATTCAAGCGGTTATAATTGGTATTATATTATTTATATACATACGTATATAGTTTGGCGCAAGTCTTTTGACAACTGCATTATTATTTAGCTAATATTTAATCGCACTTCTATTAATATAATATCGTGCAAATAGAGGAAACTAGAAATATTATAATTATCCGAAAATTTCCATAAAAATTAATGAAGATACGATATCTACTGCGAATAAATCAATGTCAAGTTTTGACAGATTTTTTACTAAAAATATATAATATAACATATATTCTTACTAATATATATGTATATATGTATATCCAAATATATCTACATACCTATCCAAATAGCAAATGCACGTCATTGACGTCAAAATGACGTGCGCTTTCTACTTGGATATCTTTTAATATTGATAAATTTATCATAAATTCAATTCTGGTCATTCTTTAAATTTTTCAGCAGTTTGCTTTATAATTAATATAGAAAGCTAAAAAAAATTAAAAGAAAGTCAATTTGATTAAATTTATTTGACATTATGATTATGAGGATAAAATTTCTTCATTTGCCATTATTTATCAATTCGAATTCTTAATATACTGCGTGATAAGTAATACAGATATATACATAGCACATACATTTTTTTAAGTTACAAGTTGCAAAATTATTTATAAATCAGAACATGTCGAAATCATTCGGAAAGACTCAGAATATTCCTTGCCAGCGGTACTTGTACGTTACAACATCTGATTCTATAAATGTTCTCTCATTCGTTTTAGCGATGACAATTGCAGTCTCGTCGAAACGAGGTTTTTGCTGAACTCTGAAAAGATGTGACCTCTGATTTTCACGAAATTTAATAGAAGTGTCCAAAATGATTCTAATTGATTACAGTTAGAAAGGTTACATTAGAAGAATTTCAAATTTAAATAAAATTAAATGGAAATAGTGGTTAAGAAAAGCTTTTGGCTGATATATTATAAGTATATTATAAATCTTGATAATATTTTTTTACCTAAGAAAAGAAAATCTCGATGAATCTGTTATACAGTAAAATTAAAATGCATAGAAGATTAGCATAAATCTTTATGCAAGATATATTCATGAAACAAGAATAATATTGCGTAAATAAAATAAAAAAAGTTTTGTATAGAGGACATGTTATATTACAAATAATATAAGTATACAGACAAGAACATCTAATTTTTTATATCTGTATTAATGCAAGTATATAATTGTAGGAAAAAACAATAAAATATAAATAAACATAATTGAAATTCGAAAGCATTAATTTTCAAATTTATTATAAATATTCTATAATTATGAAGACGAATTATTGTTGCAGATCAATGAAAAAAATAAGTGTATATTTTTTATAGATGTAAAATTGCAAACTATATATGTATGGACAAAGTACATTAATATAATCGAGAAAATATAATTAGAGCTAATATCAAAACGGCGAAACTATAATTATAATTATAAAAGAGACGTTAAAAAATTCTGATAAAAATATGTAGCATCAGGTTAAATCGAAACACACACGATTCATTGTGCAAGAGTTATAAAAGTTGAGTTATGTACATAAAAATAACCATTCAATAAAATTTATTAACCAATAAAAATTATTTCGAATATATTTAAATACGATTATTAGAGACATATTCGCGAAATTTCAAAAAAAATAGAATAGATTTAAATTTTGTCCATTACCTTAAGTATTATTTTGAATTTGATGCACGATCGGGGGATGTCTGAGAAAAATATTTATCAAATTATCGCTGTGCTGATCGAACAAAACTCTTTCGAATAACGTGAGCCCTTCCGAAATAAACTCCGGACTCCTTACGGAATTAGAGTAGTGGAACTTACTGCGGTATGCTATGGACAGCACCCAGTTTTTATGTCCGTCACAAGCAGACATATCTATCCCCACCAATTCGTTTCTTCTTCATTCTCCCACTCCGCACATTAGACAGCCGTGCGATTCGTTCGCGCGTTTCAATAGATATATTTTTCTCTTTTTTTTCATTTTTCTCTTATTTTACAAGCCATTATATGACGGAATAAAGGAATGAAAAAAATAAAGTTCTTAAATAACATCAAATATTGTTGTTAGCTTCAGAATAGATAATTAGTTTATTACCATATGTGACTTCAGGAAGAGGAGGAGGCCATTGTGTTACATATATATTTTTGAGGTTAGCAAGTGTTTTGAAGAATTTTATTTTTATCATTCCTTTATATTGTCATACAGTTCCTTTATTTCGTCATGGCTTGTAAAATAAGAAAAAATATGGAAAAGAGAAAAATAAGAAGAAGATCTACTAAAACGCGTGAAACGAATCGCATGGCCATATATTAATAATACGGAGTGGGAGAATAAAGAAGAAACGATTTACTATATTTTATGTTTTATTCTATCGTGGATTCTATTTTAAGTTCTATATGTGATGTAAAATTCTGTTACACATACATTACACAATTTTAGAAAATTAATAAAAAATAAAATCTCTAAAAGAACTTTTCTAAAAAAAGATTTTAAAGAATTTATTATTACATATATGGCGTATTTTTTAGTTTTTATAGAAAATTTTTTTAGAGATTTTATTTTTTTGTTCATTTTCTAAAATTGTAACATAATAGAATTTTACACCACACAGAATTTGCAATAGAATCCGCGACAGAATAAAACAAAATAATACATAAAATAAATTCCAAATTAAACTTAACTAACGTGAACGTATTTAAATACCTGATTAGAATTTCTTAGCTGCTTAAGTTATTTTTAAACATTGTATGCTGTAGAACATTCTCTATTTTTCTTATTTCTGTACATTTCCGCAAATGTACATGTGCGTCTGAAAATGAAATACTTTAAAGTTTTTGACACCTTATACTTCGACTTTCTAGATCTCAGGCTCAAGCATTCCAATCTTATCTCGACTAGTTGCAATCGAAAGATTGTACGGATGTTATATTACAAAAGTACCGTTAGATTTTTTATTACAGCATTAGTTCTTTAGATATTTTCGAAAGTATTTTGAAAGTATGATTAACAAAAATAATCCAGATAAAAGAATCGGTAATAGACAATAATGTGAGCCTAATCGGCCCGCCTATCACTATTATATACTTGACGTCGAGACTATTGCGTCTTTTTACACACACACCCACCCACACCCACATCCACCCACACCCACACTCACACCCACACCCACCTACACCCACACCCGCACCCACACCCACCTACACCCACACCCGCACCCACACCCACCTACACCCACACCCACACCCGCACCCACACCCACACCCACACCCGCACCCACACCCACACCCGCACCCACACCCACACACACACACACACACAAATTTAACTTATTAAAATTAACATACTAACTACACAAAAAATTTTCAAAATTGTAAAAGTAATATTAAAATATAGATTTTGCATAGGGTATACATATATAATTATTAAACTATACTGTTCGTTATATATTACCAAGCTTACATATACCCGAAAAATATGTATATACTTATAGAATCCCAGGGCGAGGAGAATGGCCGATGTAATAACTGATTGGAATGTGGTTGGAATTATTAATGTACGCTTATGGATTACTAAATGTATAGTCGCTATTGACACACATATATATACATGTACATATTTTATAAATTTTTAAATTACGACAATAATGATGGGTTTAGTTCGACTATTCTGTAAGTGTTGACAAAATAGTTTTGGAAAACTAACAAAAAAAATTGAATCACTAATAAATAATTTATCGAGTTTTAGATCTTAAAAATTTAAATTTTAAACACTTAGGTCTTAAGATTATAGTACGAGTAAAAGATTCATGGTTATTAAATAAACTCATTTTTGCAAACTTAGACTGCGAGGATTACAAACTTATTAGAAGTATCGCATAGGAGAAAATTAATAACAGTTATAGCTCATCGTTATTAAAAGATAAGATTATATTTACATTTTAAATTTTATACGCAAGAAATTTTAAAATCTATTAGGAAGAGATATTAATGATGACTTCAAAACAAATTTTATTTACATGCGAATAATTATTTTCTATTTTTAGCATTATTAATAATAAAATAAAAATCTATTAATTTTATTTAATTAATTATTTTATATTTATTTATTTATTACATTTATTTCCCCTTATTATTATATCTTTACCTAATATGTCTTTATTATATATCTTTAATTTATTTTTAACATTCATAGAATATATGCTATTTCTAAATGATACTTTCTATTATAGATATTTATTGTAACTTTAATTAAATTTAATGATATATATATATATGTATAAGTATATATAAAAGATTAAAGTTTATTCTATCGAGCACTACGTTAGCCGGTTTCAATGTCGATGTAAACATCAAAAAGCAAACATCTAAAATTCTTTATAGGTCTTATGTTGTGGGTTTATGTATTTTTTGTGCTCCAGAAAGAAGAAAATATCTATAATGTGTAATCATATTTTTTTACTTGTTTTCGCGTATATTCTTCCCAAGGAGAACAAAAAGTCAAGATGATGTCATTGTGACGTCAAGATGACGGGAAAATATCACAGTTTGATCACTAAACTATCATGACCCCAAAATGACTGTACAGTGACTCGTCATAAAATCATTATATGACGATATTTTGACTTTCAGGATTTTAATTCGCATATTTTCGAAAACATAATTTTTTCTGCGAGGAGATTGCCTGGCACTTATTGATTGAAATTATCATATATATATAAATATATTTATTTCACTTTATTCATTAAAAATTTTAGTTTTATGACGTCACAAAACCGTCCTTGCCAGGAACCATAATGACGTCATCATGACTTATAGAACTGACTTTTGAAAGATGTCATTTTGACATCATTTTGACTTATGTGTTCTCCTTGGGCTTAGTTTTTAAAGATATATTACTATAGATATAATATTAATTTTATTCTTAGTTTTTTAAGATATATTACTATAGATATAATATTAATTTTTTATAAATTGTTGTATAACTATTTTTTAAATTATCTTAGATAATTGTTTTATTAATTTTCATAAGATGTTAAATATAATTTCTTTTTGTATAATTGTTTTAGTAATTTATAATATTTTTAAATTAATACAAGTTAAAATGTAAACTGTAATTAATACTTTTATAGTATATACATTTAATCAGACGATTGTCTATTTATTATTCGGTTCCTTTTTTGCATCAATTAAACAATAAAAAGCTTATCTTATAATAATTGCATTTTTAATGCAAAATTTTATATTATTTTCTGCAAAAAAGAGAGTGTCAAGAAAGATATTTATAATGATTTACTACTCTACTAAAACTGCAACTTGCGATTATATATATTTTCATATTGTCTATATTATTTAATATAAAATATATAAAATAAAGATATGTATTAGCAAACTCTATTATTAGAAAACATCGAAACAATCTGCAGATAAAGATGCATACATCTTAATGCGACTCTGGAAAGTCAAGCTTTTGTATCTTAAACCCATTTTCTTATTTAAAAAATTGGCATGAAACCTTTTTTTAAATGATACACAATTACATAAATTGGATCACACGCTTTTAGCATTACTTTATTAAATATTTAAAAAACATAATTAAAACGTGTCTAAACTAATTTATTATATTTCAACAAATGTATAGATCCAAATTATTATTCATAATTTTAATATGTAATAATTTTATAATAATTTCAATATTTATAATTTCAGTATAATACATAATTTTTCTCTTTTTATGAATTAAATTACGGCCAGTATACTAATTTAGGACAAAAATTGTATTAACAATAATTATTTATTTACTTTATAATTAAAATCATTTTCAATGAAATTTATCTATGTATATATGTTTTTGTATATAATTCATTTTACAAGTTATCAATTCAAAAATTTTTATAATTTTTGTGAATAATAGCATATAAAAAATAATCTTTAATGGTTTAATATTTCGAAAATTTGTTCTTACAATTTGTGAAAGAAATTTTTAGATACCCACGCGTTTCGACGAGAATAATTACTTGTCTGATGTAACATAATATCATAAATTTGTCACGTTTCAGCTGGAAGAATATGATTATCCGACGCCATTGACCTCGTAACTGTTGGACATCACTGTTGATCGAGGACACTAGATTAACTTCTCGTACAAGTATAGTATCTTTTAAAAAGAATTTCATGTTTATTTTTATCTTTCGTGCGTTATAAAATGTTGCATATAAAATAAATAATATATAACAATAAAAGAAAAATATTAAATGAAAGGAAGAATAATAAAATAAATTGACGTTTATTTTTAGATAATCTAGTTGATAGTTTAGATATACTCTGATTGTCATTGTCAAATTTTATTCAGCTATTTAAAAGGACAGAGAATCGAATGAACAGTATTATAGAAGGATATGAAAAGAGATCTAGTTTTATATATTAAATACTTCAAAGGTGTGAGATAATACATGAAACATCGATTAATCTTTAATTAAACGTTATTATTTAAGCGACATTAAAAGATGAGAAATTAATAAAATATCTAATCTAGAATAAAATTAGATCATAATATGAAGACTCGATATCGGTGAAGTTAATCGTCGAAGATCATATATAAGCATTTAGCTTTATACATACTCCAAGTGATATGAAGGATCGAAATAATATGAAGTATTGATAAAAGTGTCGTATCTTTAATTAATTGAAAGATCCGCGGCGTGATTAACAAAAGTGGCGAACAATATCAACAGAGAGTCTATCGTGAAATTATCTTCATGTTGTATCTTTCATCGGATAATTTATGTTTGAATATGATAAATCATATCTAGATGTTTTTGTTCGCATAGATATTGTTGAAAATGGATTTAACAGAGACACAAAGATACGATAATATTACTCGATTATTTAATATCGTATGTAACATTTAATAACACGCTCTTGTTTATTGCCAATTGGTGGCTCTAATGAAGCTCAATAGGGCGCAGCGGTTGCATCAGAAGAGACAAGCACGATGCACGCTTGATTCTCTACAGTTCTCAATTGAGAGTCGACTGATGTAATCTTCTTCCCCGGTCGCTAAGCCATCGCACATGCTCGTATCACTATGACTGTCATCATCCGGCTGTTATCAGTCACTATTCAGTTCCTGACCCGTCTGGTCTTGCACGAGCGGAATTCGCATTCTCATGCCGATAACAGTATGCTCGGAATAATTCACAGAAGTATCACAGTTGAAGAGGAACGAAGCCGCTATGAGAATACCATATATAATTGCACACATAACAGGGTTGGGAAAGTTACTTTATAAAAGTATCTATAGTTACAGTTACAGTTTTTTCATTGAAAATGTAATTAGTTACAGTTACAAGTTATCGATTCTGAAAAGTAACTCGTTACAGTTATAGTTACTTAAAAAGTAACGAGTCGTTACTTTGCAGTTACTTTCTTGCAATGAAAATATAAATATCAAATCTACACTTGGTGATAAAAATTTATTGACATTTATTACAAATTTATACAATGTTATAAACATTATAAACAGCGATTTTAAAGGCGGTTACAATGATTTAATATCTAAAATTTATCGAATAGAATATCAAATCCTTTTAAAAATTAATAAAAATTTTAATAAAAACTTAAAGTGTCGATAACGATGTTTATGCACAAGCGCAAGGTCGTCCAATGCAATCTGCCAAAAGTTTGAAATATATATAAAGTAACTATTAATGTAACTATTAAATTAGTTACTAGTTACCGAAAATATGTAACTGAGTTAAGTTACAGATGGAAAAAAAGAAACGAAGTTAAGTTAGAGTTACCGAAAAAAAGTAACTGTAACTGTAACTTCGTTACAAGTAACGAGTTACTTCCCAACTCTGCACAATAATATTGCAAATTATATTGTAAAGTAAGTATACAAATATACATGTGTTGTAACACGTCATACATAGAATAAATTCAGAATAAAAGAAAATTTATATAACTGTAAAAAAAAATATTGAATAACAAAATATTTATAAATTACTCATCTCAAGTCGGTAATGTATTGAAAAATTAATTAATGTTTATAATGTTTATAGAAAAGAATATCATAAAAGAACTTAGAAAATTATTAAGTTGTTCTTGTATATTGAGAGCATATGAAATTTGATATATGTATAGTATGTTTGAGGACCAGCAATAATATTAAAATACAAGATAACATATATACAGTGATTTTATTTTTATATGTATAACGTTACTATATATATATATATATATATTACAATACCATAACAGGTGATAGATGTCACATAAAATTCGCTTTAAATACAGCCATTGAAATCAATCTTTACCATAGACATTCATATTCAAACCAAGTATGAATAATACTTTTACCACATTGGAATAATCATGGCAATATTAAAATTTTACGATTAACGCAATTGCAAGATTTAGGATAAATTACGAAATATGATCGCAAAATTTGGCAACGTTTTTTTTTATTTCATCGCGCTGGAATGTACGAGTGTTTATTTGTACTATTTACTCCCATCAAAAAGGTTTCTTTCAAATTTAAATATGTTTGACACGAAGTATATAAAAAAAATGTCCGTTCGCCAAAATGGATTATTTCATTTTACACATAGTCCTGCCATGCGAGTATTTTGAAATTTGTCGCTATTGTATTCCATTTTGATTGTTTTGGCGTTACATAAACTTTTTACGTAAAATTTACATACTTATATTTCGAACAATATCGAATTTAAACTTAAACGCCTTAAACATCAAAGTCAAAGGCGCAAAACAGGTGCAAGTTGTAAATCAGTGATGTATGTGACTTGCTATAACGCAGAACGAAGAATTCGGTGAAGTCTATAGTTGTAATATAGATAAATACCACATATCAAAATTTACAAATAATCTTTAAATCGATATAAAAAACGGTTTTCACTTAATCCTCTTACAGCTAGAGTCTCATAGAAAACATTGGAAGTTTGTTTGATATAGTCTTATATCTGTTTACGGAGATGCTAGAAAAAATTCGAATCTAAACACAATACTTCTACAAATGTAATACACATTTCTTACGCTCTAAAGTAAGTATAATCTATACATTTCTTTTAATATTAGCAATAAATAAAAGTAAAAGTCTGTACAATACTTAAACGTCTTAGGCGTTAAAGAGTTGTGTAAATAATTTAAAGAAAAATGCAATTACATTTCTGCGAATGTGTAAGTACACGTTCTCTAAGTTTATCGTAACAAAGTGTTTTATTGACATCAAGCTTACATTTAAGCGCTGCAATTCACGACGTGACAATTGCAGGAAAAAACTAATTTGTTACGAGATTTAAGTACACATGCCGTTCGCGCGCTATCAGAACCGCGATAATTGTTCCGAATTTAAAGCTGTCGAATTTCACGTTGCGGGTATTATTTGTGATGTACATATATCTCATATGTACATCTCATGCGTATATATATATATCGCGCTATATGTACAGGGTGCCCCATTTTAAAAATGGTGTGAAATTAAAGTATAAAATATCTCATAAACTATTCAATTTTTGGCCATCCTATCCTTATAACTTTTTATGCCGAATATTGCGAGGAATCGATTTATATGAAAAAATTAAGGTAGTTCCATTTAAAAAAACTAGATTGACCTTCAAATGACCTTGAAAAATAATCTTAGTTAAAATTCAAGATTATCAACTTCTTTCCCTCTCAAAACCAAACAATTTTTGTTTGAAACATTGTTTTCTAAAACGCGATATTTTTTATATATTTAAGCATATTTTTTAAAACAGGATACCCTGTGTATATATATATATATATATATATAAATTGTTAAAAAAACATATGATAAAAATAATCGCGCATCAGAATTAGATTGAATGTACGATTTGCAAAATTGTAGAAATTTAAGAACACAGAGCATCGAGTCTTTTCTGAAAAATACTAGAAGCTAATCGCAGGAACACATTCTCTCATTTTTTTTTTTCTCGCGAGGAATGCAAAAATTCCGGCAGACTGTGAATGTGATCTCGCGCGCAGTAGTGCGAGGAAGACGAGGGAAAACGAAATTTGGGGAGAGGGAGGCAATTTACGCAAATAAGTAAAGCGCGTTACATGACGGCGCAGCAGTTCTTCTCCGTGTGATTGTCGCCGACGATCTCGCTGGTGTTGCCGGTGAAGCGTTGCGTAAAGTCGTCGGCGCTGAGGTCGGAATTGGAGATGGACGAGACCGGCATCGGGATGCCGTTTCCATTTGCGTCCAACGAGCCGCCGGATATGTGCCGATTCTGCGCCCGTTGCTTCTTCAGATCTGACAAGGATTTGACGAAAACAACGGACACATGTATGTTGATCTTGCCGTTTGTGTCGCTGTCTGTAGCGTAAATCGGCGACTGCTGCTGACTGCCGATAGGCGGATCGAGCCCTGTCACTGCTGTCAGGCAAATACGTAAAAATCCAATGTGCTTATTCCCCCTCCCGCGTCAAGTGTGCTGACTTTTTTGATCGACGCGATCGCCACTTTTTCGCCCCTCCACCTTAACCACCCCACTTCCTATGCACTGATTACAATTTAAAAAAAAAAAAAAGAAAAGAAAAGAAAAGAAACGAGGATGTCAACTATGAATCTCATGCGCCAAGCCTTTGACATGCTCATTGTAGCAACAAGCGTTTCGAAAACATTGCATTAAGAAGAACCACCATATGCACATTAGTGATGGGATTAAATATCTTACAAGTAGATTCGAATTTGTTTGCATGATTTTGAACTCTCTATGATCACTTCGGAAAAAAAAGAAAAAAAGGAAAAAAAAGAAAAAGAAAAAAAGAAGAAAAAAGAAAGAAAAAGTACTTTCAAGTAGTTTATAAAGTACCTCGAAAAACAAAAATAGATTTTTTTATATCTTAGAATTCGAGTATAATTGTTCTATTGTAAAAGATTCGATTCTACTTGTAAAAGATTCGATTCTTGATAGAAAGTACTTATAAATACTATTTCTCGAATCTTGCTCAATCTAAAATTCGAGTATAACTGTTCTAGATTCGATTACTTCGCAAGTACAATATATAAAGTGTTATTTCTTATGAGCATTATTCGAATCCTAGAAAATGAAACTTGATTATTGGATTCGACTCGGATTTTGTAGTACATATTAAACGTAAGTACATATTAAACTTGATCCCATCCCTAATGCACATCTTGGTGTACGTACACAGTATGTTACTAAACGGATATTTATATAATAAACGTGATTATAAGTGATTGCGTTTTACGCAAGCAAAACTAATAATAAATATGAAAGAGAGAGACAGAGAGACAATATATGGTAAAGAGACGGCTTACGTCACAAAGAGCAGGAAACGGTGTTTAAACCAGTAATGATCTGTATGTCTTTTCATATTTTTACTACAATGGAATTTCTCCAATGATTCAACAGCTACTACAAACGATCGATCTAATTATACTTGCGCATTATCGTTATAATGAGAACATGATCTATCATCGGGATCTCTTATCGAATGAAAAACGTGTATTAATTTTAGAATATTTTATCTAGAGCGCAGTGTCATCATTTAGGAAAACGTAAATATAAAGGTCCGTTGGTAATTTGTCCACCAATGGCTTTGTCCTCACTATGTATCTGATATGTTCTTTTTATATTTTTGAATTGACTATCTCAATAAAATGAAGGAAAATATGATTCTTCGTCATTTTTTCCAATCCAATAAATAATATAATAGATATGAAGCATTCATTGTTATTAGCGGATATATAGTTTACTATCTTTCAATACGTTTCGAAAATGTAGAATCTGATAACGAGCATACATAAAAAATTCGTAGAGAACTGCGATCACAACTTTAAGTCATGCTTTAGGCCCAAAATTTGCTCATTATACTATGAGCGCATTAAACCGACAAAAGTTTACCAAACAGAGAGTAACAGTCTCTTCTAAATATATATACTTATTCTAAAGAAAAAAAAAACTTGCACATAATACTATATATGTATAAAGAGTATAGAATAATATATCTTTCAAAATTCTACTTATTGTGCGTCCTCTACTAGTACGGTATATATAGTTCTCTAAATCGATTAGGCTCCAGTTTATGTAAGAAAGTATAGAAACAATTCGACATATTCTACAGTAAATATACGTTCGTTTGATTATTATTCTATATTGCGCTTGTTAAGTGGCCGCTAAGCTTTGCTAACGCGCGGTCCACAAAGATATGCTAAGAAAGCCAGTATCATTTTAGGTCTTATCAAAGAGATTCGATGTAGATAAAACGAGATGTGTGATGTGTGTGTGTATTTAAAATATTTTTTTTTTTTTTTTTTAGAGAGAAAAATGCATTGTTTATGCGTAGCACACGTAGATATTTTACGTACACTATGAGCGAATAAATAACTTTTGACGTATCGTGTGACGTGTGTGATAGAAAAAAGATAACATAATTAATTGCATTGTAGAGATCGTGAAATGTAATAATTAAAGAAATAGGAAAGTGACGTAGAAAACTAACCTCGCAATTATTCAGGAGCACGCAATAGTGAAAAAAAAGAAAAAGCTGGTAAATAATCGAACAGCTAACACAGTGAGTTTAACAGAGTACATTTATGAGGGGATTTTGCAATTAACAGATTAAATATATAATCTATATACTTGGGACTATTTAATCTTCCAAAATCTCAATTCTCTTCTCTCTCTCTATTGATGTGTAAAATTTTATTTCTTGATTTTGTATAGTCGCGTTTTTCTCTCTGTCGAATTTACTGTCCGCTCTTCAAATACGATATTTATAATTTCGTAATTATTATTATTCTCAGCATAATAATTCTCCCTATTTTTAGTGAGCATGTCACAGATATACATACATCATATATATATATATGTATATATATAAATTTATATACAATCTTTTTCCATTTTCTATTCACATATATTTTCCTATATTTCCTTTGGACATTATGGGGTAAATGAGCATGATATGTGTATATATATATATATATATATATATGTACAATTATATATATATACATATGTGCAATTTTTAAATCACGACACGATTGAGATATATATTTTCCAGAAGTCTCTCCGCATAAAAAGCTACCATTTATTACAATATTCTACTGAACCACAACCATTGCAAATAAGAATACATTTGGAATGTACCTGAATCTTTATCAACATCTTCATGAAGAAAAGACTCATTGTCTTTTCCTTCGGGACCTTTTCGCACTGCTGGTGCCAGTGTACTAGAATCAGTCTCATGGTCTCCTACTTCCTGTGTACTATTCTCCAATGGTGGAATACTAGGTGTAGGAGCACTAACATATGTCTGAAATATGTTCGACATTAATTATTATTCATTTATACATTCAAATTTCAATACAAAGGTTAAAAAGTTTCAAGGAGGGGAAAGTTGATAATCTTGAATTTTAATTAAGGTCATTTTTCAAGGTCATTTGAAGGTCAACCTTCAGTTTCATAAGTGAAACCATCCTAATTTTTTTATATAAATCGATTCCTCGCAATATTCGACATAAAAAGTTATAAGGATAGGATGGCCAAAAATTGAATAGTTTACGAGATATTTTATACTTCAATTTGACATAATTTTATCTAAACTATAAAATATCTTGTAAAATATTCATTTTTCGATGATTTTACCTGAATACTTTTATGCACAGAATAATGAGAGGAATCAATTGGTGTAAAGAAAACACATAGTTATTTTTAAGAAAAAATATGCAGCTGCTAGTTGCAAATTACATACATATATATCGCGGTAGAAATAGAAAATTAAAGATATTGTTAGTTCTCGAAAAAATTTTGCCATACCTGTTGTGCTTGTAACCTGAACCGCGCTTCTTCTTGGGCATCTTTTTTAGTAGTAAGAACTTTGTCTCGAATGGATGTTCGACGCACGCTCTGTGTCCTTGTATTTATGCTCTGCGATCTGCGTACCCTCCGTCCCTGCGCTTCACGAAGTCGTTTACTTTCCTGTTCCGTTTTCAATTCCATTATTCTCTCCCTAATTTCCGGATCCTCGCATATATCTGTGGCATATTATTATAAGATGTGAAAAGAAATTAAACAAGATGATGCATGTAATGTAAGTCAAAATGAGTCGACAATTTTTACCTGCCGGGGTTTCATCGTGCTTATTCTTTGCATTTAGGTCTGCTCCATTTTGCACCAATAATTCAAGTACTTCCAACTGCAATGTAACATCGTATATAATTTATTAGACTAATATTTAGATGTTATTTCTTCCTGCCGCCCTGGTTAGGTTCCTTATAAAAAAAGGTCCCAATAAAAAGGATGATTAAAGATCGTATTCTTAATTTCGTCAAGCCTTGATCTTGAAAGGCGCCTTAGAAAGAGATGGCATAATTGTATATAATTGTATATAATTGTATATAATTGCACAAACAGACCAGAGAATGGCTCAAAAGGTACAGTTGACCAAAATGGATTCAAAATACTTCAACATACTTATTAAAAAAAAAAAAAAAAAAACAATTGTAGTTGCAAAAAGAAATATCTGGAAGAAATTTCTGCAAAAGTATAGAGAGTGTGCCTCAGAGACATTCAGGTTAAACAGAATGTTCAGTAAGAAAGAAAATAGTTATCCTAATAGTTCCATTAGGATTATTTAAAACTCTCTACTGAAAACTAAATAGAATGAATAGAATTTTTGCACTATCTTTTAGATGCTCACTTTTCAGGATTACAGATCACTTCTTAAAATCTTAGGAGCCAACAAGTGCCTATAGCATATTATAAAAGCTACACATGGTCACTGGCAGCAAAAGTAATCTGCATCTGACAATGAGTAGAATGGAATGGACTTTCAAGATAATGGAATAACATTTATTCCTACAAGAAATCGGAATAACATTTATCTTAAGACAAGCATTGTCCTGAGACATGTTTTCCAGGCTTGGACAGCCACCAAGATAATTTTTTTCTACTGAAGATGTTATATAAGAAATTATAAGATAATTATATAAGAAATTATGTTATATAAGATATTTTATATAAGAAAATATTAAAATATTATATCAAAAGAATCATAAACACTATATAGAAAACGTTGTAGGAAAACAAGTTTGGTAAATCTTAATTTTATAAAACAGATATTAATATTATATAGTAAATATATTATCTCTATATAGCATTTCTTGAGCTTTCACTTTAATAGTATAGAACATGTTTTTATTCATAAGAAGCTTATAATAATCCTACAATTAATAGCTAGAAAAATAGAAAAATATTAAGCTTACATGTCCCCAACATGCAGCTGCATGAACTGGCTGCCACTTGTCATTGTCCTCTACATCTGTCGATACGTGTTGATCAAGAAGAAATTCTACAACTCGTAAATAGCCATTTGCCGCTGCAATGTGAAGCTGTAACAAAAATTGTGATATAGTTATGCAGTTGTAAATAATTTACTAATCAATTTTTCTTTCTTAGCTCAACAAATCTAAATACGTACAGGTGTAGCGCCTTGATGATCCTTATATTCCAGATCACCTCCTAAAGAAGCACTTTTTTGCAAATCCCGTAACATTTGAACCTCTGTTGAAGCTCTTGTTTCATCTATTAATTCTTGAGTAACTCCTCGCCTTGCCATCTCCCCTATGTATTAAAAAACACATCATTTATATGACTACATCATATACTTTATAATTTCTATCATATATATTTAGCAATGACAATCTTTCAATATTGAAGAAACGTTATAGTGCCTAAAATCTTATCACCTTCGATGCAATCCAATGTTTTTTCATCTTCGCAAATATCATATGGCATATTGCCATCAGCGTTAACAGCTAGTAAATTTGCACCCCTAGCAATAAGATATTTGACTAAGTGTAAGTGACCGCATGTAGCAGCGGCGTGTAATGGTGTCCATTTTTCACTATCTTCTGCATTTACATTAGCACCAAATTCAATAAGTAACTTCATCATTTCTTCATTATCGTCTATGCAACATTGATGCAGTGCTGTCAAACCATCTTCGTTTGTCGAGTCTGGATTTACACCTTTCTTTAAAAGTCGCCTTACTATAAAAAGAAACAAATGTTCTCAATATAATGATAATGTTCACATTTTTCGTATAATATGTATAAAATTTCTTACCTTCATCGATATCATTTCTTGCAGCGGCTTCTAATAACATAACACTATCATTGAAGTATATGTGCCGCTTGTTACTTGTATGCCTAGTTTGATGCCGCAACCATTCCTTTTCACGTTGTCTCCATACCTTCAATTGCTGTAGTCTACGGTGACGTGCCAAATGTAACCTTTCTTGCGTCGTCAGTCTTTCAACGTGTACCATTTCTGCCACTAACTCTGAGTGTTCCATTGTTATGTGTTTGTAATTTGTGCAGATATATTTACCTGTTTACAACAGAGAAAGAAGAAAACATCACCAAATGTAAGCATATATATATTCAATATTTATATATATATATATATATATACATATATACATACATACATATGCAACTGTATAAAAAAAAGTGAAAAATCTGCTCTAGAAAAAACACATGCATATAAATTTTTTAATCATGTTCAAATTTATTAGAACGATCTTAATATTGTCTTTGTTTTTACTAATCATATATTTAAAAAAGCAATTATAATAATTAGAAGGTTCCGTAATGAAGAAAATAACGTAAACCATTTTTTTACTTTTTTTTACTTTTACATTTACAAAACTAAGATCTCAGTCTCAGATAATTTAAACTTCTGAAAACAAATATTGGACATTATTCTGGTATCAGAATTTTCACTTATTTCAACAATGCAAACGCAACTTGATTGATTTTCCCGAGTTATCCGGCAGGAATGATAGCACATTTTACTCTAGTGCTCTGCAAAACTTATCAAGTACTTAGATAAGTAAACAGAAAATGTTTGCACAAATGTATATACATGCTGACAAAAAGCTTTCTAGAAATAGTAACTTGATGCTCTGATATGTGTGTGTTTCTTTTTTAAGATTGTTGGATTTCTATATGTATGGAATCCTTTCTACTTGAAAATAAGATAATTTATCTAAAAAATTTTAACGAAATCTCTTGTAAATAAAACGACAATATTCAATAAAAAAAAAAAAGAAAAGAATGAAGATTACATTTCTAAAAAAATAAGATATCTAGTAAATAATATATCAATTTGCAGAGAGGAATCACATTTTCTCTTTGTAAAAAGAAATCAGATTGTAATTAATGCAATACGCATATATATTTCATAGTTTCTTATTTTATACATTTCACTCTAATACAGAAACTTTTATATTTTTTATTTAAAAAAACTTGATGTAATGCTTTATTAAATAGATCTTTATTAAAAATCTATTTAAAATTCTTTATTCAAAATCTATTAAAAATCTTTATTAAATAGATAGATTATATATGTCTGCGTAATGTGTGTGCATATGTAACGAATTCCTTAATCTCTCAACACAGATAATACATTGCGTCACTGGATACCATCAAGAGTGTACATATTTAAACATTCTAACTGTACGTTGGGGCAGCATAAGTTTTATATCAGAGATAATTTGTAAAACATCTTGCCTATTACTCATTCAAAAAATATAATATCACACTTACTCTTCCTTAAAAAAATAAAGAGATCAATGAAAAAAAATGAATATTGAATTCTTCAATATTCATTTGTGTGTATGTGTGTATCATAATATATAAAAATATATAATTGATTTTACGAGCTAATTAAAAAATTGATTAAAATAGAAGCATTTCATTTTCAATACTTTACTACGCAATTTTCGCAAATACGAATAAACGTCATTTGGCGATGCATAATTACACAGTGAAACATAGAGAAGGAGAGAGAACACGGATGGATTTTACTTCCTGTCAATTATATCGCTCGGCGAGGGTACCGAAGCCATCGCGAGATCAAGGCCAGGACGAGCGGTGCGTGTCGCGCAGGATATCTCGAGGAGGAAAGCGGAATATATTCGCGGAGAGGAGACGGATAATTATGTAAGAGATCGAGTGAGTGAGCCGCGGAAAATCAACGAGGGAGTAAAATTTTTTTTTTTTTTTTTTTTTTTACTTACGTATGCGAGCGCGCGGTTCGACACGCGGCGGCGGCGATGGTGGTTTTCCGCTTTCCTTCCTCCCCCCTCGTTCTCCCCGCGCTCGCAATCGCGCCAGCGGAATGTAACGAGCGACGGTGACGAGGTGACCCGGACTTCATTCACGTTGCGCTTCGCGCCCTCCGTCGCATGATTTACACCATCGATTTAATCCACGGAGAGAGCGCGATCTCTCTCTCTCTCTCTCTCTCTCTCTCCCTCGCGCGCGCGTTTCCAAACTAATTTCTCACCGCTGGTGAAAATACACTCTCGCACGCGCGCGCGCGCGCGTTTCCCGTACCTGGCAGCGCGTGCAGCCGCGAACGGAAACGTCTACCTGTCGTCCGCCATTTTTAAACTACCTTATGGGAGAAATCGCGCCCGCGCACGTCTCGCTCCGTCTCGCGCCACGCGCTCACTCTCGCAGCCGCCTGTCACTTGTTAGCGCGATCGCCGATCTCGGCGGCGTCGATCTCTCGCGCATGCGCGAGCCAGCGGCGGCGCGCTCGATACGCGCGCCGCCGCGCATCGCTCTTCCGCCTCGCCCGCGAGAATAAAACGCCGTTGCGTAACCGTTCTGCATTATGCGCCAGCCGGTCGATAAGCGAGGTATCACTCCCTCGTTATTCGCGCGACGTCGCTCTCGGAATTCTAGGAATTCTCGATCTGAACGGTGCTTATTAATAATGAAGAACGAGTGAGCTGCGCGCGGAGCGCGTGAACGCTTCGGTGAATTTTCAAACGTGTTTTGGCTTGGAGATGCAACTCTGTTGTTTTTTTTCTCTCCCTACTTGCCATTTTTTTTTTATATGATAAAACGAAAAGGCTCTGATATATAAATACGAATTCAGGTAGGAAACGGGGCTAATAAGAGCGAGGCGCAACAAACTTGTTTTAAAATTTTTCTCTATTTAATTTAAACGTTTCGGTCCTTTCTTTGGATCATCTTCAGCAGATCGATTAGCAAAAAATTCACATGTCTTGATCCACATCCCCGTTTTACATCCTTGGTAAGTCCTCGAATGATCGAAGACGAGATGAAAAACAAGGAGTGAACGTCCTGATATACAAGTCAGTATTTTTTTATGTCAGATACCTCGGTGATTAAAATATGTGCATTTTTAATTTTTAAATCGCGTTCTATATATTTCAAATACGCGTTCGTGTTCGATAATACATTTCTAATTATGTATGAAAAATTTGGTAAGAAAAAAATTATCGTTACCACGTATATGTGATATAAAATGTCATAAGAATTAGAGTATCATATTGGCACATGCGATAATATGTTCACACACAAACACATTCTTTGCAATTCTTTCTTCTCGTAACTATACTTCTGTTAAATATGTATTAAATTGTGCTTAAATAATATGCTTAAATCTATTTATATATTTTGTATTATATAATACGAATAAAAATAAACGAATATACTTTGGTGAATAATATGTGCAAGATTAATTAATTAATTGCAAGAATGATAAACATCATATCGGAAAATTCTCGCCATAAGAAATAAAGAAAAGTTTGCAATGTTCGTTCGAAATGTTTTCATAGAGGATTTGTAAAAATTAAATGTTACATCTACTTTCGGACTGTTTTAAAAGAAAAATAAACGGTCGCATCGCACGTTCATCTTGAATCCGTTATCACCCGTTGAATTAATGTTTAAAAAATTCTCAATATATATATATATATATATATATATATGTATATATAAAGTACTCGTATATTCTATTTTTGCATCATTTATCGAACCTGAAATAATAATCAATTAATTTGCTGGAGATTATTTGACTGCTTCAATCGTTGGAGTGAGAAGAAGACTGTGTGTATGACACGATGTATCAGAGCCATGCATCTATTCTAGAATTAGAATTTTCTATAATAACGAAATTTTTATTATATATATATGGCGCGAAAAAAAGTTTATATATAATATAAATATATATAAACATATATAAAAAATATAAATATATATATATAAAATATATATCCATATATGTTTTTTTCTCTTGTATAATCTCTATCTGTATATACAGGAAAAATAATAAGAATAATTGAAAAAATAATTATAGAAGAATATGAATTGTTTTTCCCTTCGATAATTTAAAATAAAGCACACACAATACAATTATAAAGGCTCTCCTGAATATAATCAACTCGAGGTAAAAAAATGGCAATATAAGAGCCAAGCGTTCAAGCGCAGTAAGTAAATAAAGCGCGTATATTTATTGTAAATATAAAATTATTGTAAATATTAGGAATAGGAATAAATATTAAATATTAGGCCTATTGCATAGTACAAAAGTACAGGCAATAGAAACAGGGAATAGAAAATATCCACCAATAGGAGTGGGAAATAGATCCCTGCACCTATTGGTGGAGGATATTTTGTATTCCCTGTTTCTATAATACTTATTTATTTCTATTCCTAATATCTTCTCTATTGTGCGCAGGGCTTAAAGCATACATCGGGTGCTTTCCATTTAGCGACACAAATCGCACAAGCGTCATTTTGTCTTCTTTATATCGCCAGTGACAAAGATAGAATGACGTTTGTGTCGACTTGTGTTGCTAAATGGAAAGCACCCATCATCAATATAAATAACGTACGTTTTAAAATAAAGCTCTCTCGCTCAAAGACGCGCGTTTCCGTCATTGGCAGGGCGCATGCTCGTTCGTTGTCATTCATCCGATCAAGCTCGATATCGTGGTCTCCCCATCGTTCGAGCTATTAATTCCCGGTTCGAGCAGATAAAAGTGCGAATTTTATCGTGTTCCACGTCTTCCTCTTCGGTGCCGCGAACGACCTTGGACGCCCGCTCGTCGATCCCTCGCCGACGTCTAGATTTCTGGATATACTATCTCACCATTATCTGCCGATATGGAAGGATATCGCGGTAGCGGGGCGCATCTTGCGGTTGTCGCCGGTGTTTTCGCGACTGCTGGCAGTCTTCTGGGTAAGCTGGCCGGTGGCGCTGACGCATCGTCATTGGTGAGTTTGGCGGCAGATTCGAATCGTCAATAGAAAAAATGGCGTTATTGATCTGCGCGAAATACAAGGAATCGAAACAATATTTCGAAATGATAATGAAGAAAATATATTGGGAAACTTTTTTTTTGCAAAGCAATTTATGTATATTTGAAGAGAGATATAAAACTAGCGATCGAAAATTGTGGGATTAAAAATAGATTACGCTTAAAAATTCGAGAATATAAATGACGAAATGTAGAGTAATGTAACGTTTATATACGTATTTTTTCTCGGAAAAAGGCGTCGTTATTGCTAAAAGGAGTACTGCTGGTCTCTATGATCGTGTGCAACACCGTGGGATGCACGTTTTTTGTCAAAGCGCTTCATGGCAGTGGATCTTCTTTGCCAGTGACGGTCGCAAGTGCAGCTACGAACTATATTTGTTCAGTGAGTTGTTAAATCTTATAAATAATATTTATTTTCCTTGAAGAAGAAATTAATGAAATAATAAACACAGTAATTACTTACAAAATTAATTCGCAACAAAATAATAAATTAATAAATATAATACAAAGTACAATTTTAATCTTAAGTTTAATAAAAAGATTTTTGACGGATTTTAATTTAAAATCCCTCTTTAACGAAGATTTCGAATAATTGTTTCCGAGTTACAAGCGATGAAGAAAAGCATTTTAACAGAAAATTAAAAACTTCGAAGGAATAAATATATAGATAATACGGTAATATATTTCTGAATTGATTTCAAAAGAGGATTATGCTTTAACAGAATTTTAATTTGTGGTTTATAAAGATGTAAATTAAAAATTATCTCCCTGATATTATGTCAAGGAAAACAATCGACTCTCGATTGGTGAATTTAACGTTAATTAAACTTAAGGCAGGGACACATTGTCTTCGTGTTTATCATAAAAAGAAACTAAAACATCGCGAAACGTTGGAGAATTTTTATAAAAATTTTTTGTAAAAAATCTTGACAAAATATAGTGAAATGGAGTGGCAAAGGAGGATAATTTACAAAAAAGAATATTTGTCAGGCCACGCAATTGTTCGTCTATGGCCAACAATATAATCAGATTAATATATTTCCGAGAGTCGAGGTTCGCAATGAGTGAAAGTTGTTTCGCGAACTAGATGCAATTCCGTGAGCATGCACAATGCGGTCGTAGCAATTATATGTGCTACGGCTACGTGGCGATTGAAGGAGAGCTGTACGATATGATACATGCTATTGAAACGCAATCCAGATAATGGCGCGCTTTATGCATACACGCCGGAATTATTACACGATCAATAGGAATATTATATGTTCACCATCTCTCTCACACTGAAGAATATATGTTCTGTTTTTCTCGCATTTTCCGTAAAAATTATATTTATCTCATTTATACGTAAAATTTTACACGAGTCTTATAATTTTATTAGTCTATCGAGTAGAAAAATAAAATCAGACATATCGATTTTGCAAATTGTAATAATTGAATTTTCCTATAATTTTCTGCGGAAATTGATTTAATCCACACCTTGCCGGTAGCGTGACCGCATATTGATTGTGTCGGCGTGAAGTTAAACATTTACGAGATTAAGTTTGGATTTGTGGGGATATAAGAACGTCACCGACTAGCAGTCTTTGAAAAATAAAGATGCAGTTATATATTTTTATATAGTTTGTTCTATATATATGTGTGTGTCGAACACGTGGCTCGTCAATCTCGTTAATCTCCACAATATCTTTTTTATACGCGATATTTAAATATAAAATATTAAAATATGAAAAGACTTTAATTCTGTAGAAAGGATAAATATTTACATACAAAAAAGTTACATCTATTAGATGAAAATTACAATGTTCCGCAAAGTGACACACATATCTCAGAAACAAGGACATTCATTCAATTCGATATCCAGCTGACACAAATGTGGCATTACTTTGTCCAATACATGTATATAAGTTTAAGATCATTGGCGAGGTATAAGATGTAATTTTTTGTAAACGATTAAGAGATCAATTTCGAAATAATACTATAGTCAAAATAAGTTTAATTTTTTGTAATGTGAATTTTTCTATTTTACTTGGACGGGTTAATTAAACTATTTTAGTTATCTTTTTGCAGAAAGTACAAAGACCTCTCAGGTCGCAATAAGTCACTTTTAGTCCTCAAATTTTGAGCTATTAATTATAAACTAAATACCATTATGCATAATGCGTTATGTTAAAATTGATATAAGGTCAGTGCAGGTAATTACGCCACCTTATGCTTTTGGATTTTTTGGGCACTTTGCTGAGGATCGAGTGAAAAAATTAAGTGTATCATAATTAAAAGTGATCTTTTGGCTGCCTCAAAAAAAAATATTTCAACGCTTTATCTCCTCTTTTTCTTTTTCCACCAATCGTTTCAAAAAAGTGCGTCAAAGTGGCGTATTTACCGACACGTGCAGGTAATTACGCCACCTAATAAAAAATTCATATAAACTAATATAAAGTGATTTTGAGGCGTGGCATTACGTGAGAAGCCAACTCAGGGCTTTGCAACAAACATGTTGTGAATTTTATTCGCAATTCCAAAGCACATAAAAAGGAACGGGGAGACAAACGTGTTTTGTGATTATAAATTTCATTTTTTTTTAAATAAGCAAAAATAAGTTTTATTTTTTATCATCAAGTATAAGTTTCATTTTTTATATCGAAAAAACTGCCACAATCAAAACGGATCTAAATACAAAACATAGAGACCAAATTCGTTAGTAATTCTTATGAGTTCTTAAAGTGGCGTAATTACCAGCAGCCTGAAATTTTGTAAATAAATTACTTTTTTTGTACTTACATGAAATTGAATGAAAAATACAACTACACTTTCGGAAAAAGCGTCGAATTTGCTATGAAAATAATGCTAGTAAATATTTAAAATGTAATAATTACTGCCGGCAAATTAGCGGCGAGTATAGTGCCAAGTTTATAGTGGCAAATTTTTTGATAACAACTTTTGTTCTAATTGTTACTACAAATCATTGAAAGCACAAAACGGCAAAATGTTTGTTGATAACAACTTAGTATCCATGCTTTCACAATTAGCATTCGTCGTTTAAAGCCATACGTATGTATTAATGAAGAATTAGATAGGTGGCGTAATTAGCTGCTATGGCGTAATTACCTGCACTGACCTTATTACAGTATTTACGTTTAATTTTTAGATGTGAAATAAGAATAAAATATAAAATACAGCAAAATCCACAAGGCAATACATATATCTTTCCCTTGTACAGTTGAAACTATCAGAGCTCAAAGCAACTTTAAAAACGTAACATAAATATATTTTTGTATATTCTATAACATTTTTCTATTTTATTCTATTTTTCATATTTTCTGTAGGAATGTAAAACTTAATGTTCTATTTTCGTTGAAGGCTTTTGTAGGCTTTATCGTGTTTGACGAATCTACATCGTTGGTCTGGTGGTGCGGAACTTCCTTGGTACTTCTCGGCTTGATTTTGATATGTAACGTTCCCGCTGAAAAGACTACTTTCGTCGAGGAGAAATTAAAGCATCAGTAATCAGTGGCGAGCGTTTTTGTATTAAAAGCGATCATGTTACAACGACACGATTTACACGTTTGTATTGATATTGCATCTATTGTGTGCCCTTATCGGAAATTTACTATATCGTTGAAGGATAAACTATATTGATGAATGTATAAGATTAAAATATTAGCAGAGATTAATGAATGCTATTTAAATGATGTATTATAATGGTATAATGTATATATATATATCCCAGGTAGCAAACGCACGCCATTTTGACGTCAAATGACGTGCATTTGCTACTTGGGATATATATACATATATACAATTAATATATAATTACATTTATTTTAGAGTATTAGAAATATCTGTAATAAATTTATTATGAATACAATTTTATCTATACTTTTTTATATTTCTTCTATTTATAGTGATTTTTCTCTACGTAAATCGATGATAATTTTGGAGCGATGTGTATGTCGATATAATTGCTCGAGCAATGAATGACGTACAATATATGCACACACACACACACACACACATGTATAATACTATATTATTAGATTAATAACGTAATGGACGTCGCAGTGTAAAATTTATATAGTGATATAGGAGGACAGAAATATTCCATCTGCCCAAATAGAAATATTCTATACATTTTTCTTTTATTTTAAAATTATTTCATTTAAGGATATATATTATATATATTATTAAATATTAAAGATATATATATATATATATATACATATATATAGTATATATACAATAAATGAATAAAACAAATTATTTTTTTTTATATTTTCGAAAAATATGATGTTTTAAGAATATTTATTTATGATTGTATATTACAATTCCCAAAATTAACAAAAAATGCAGCAATTAAACAAAACAAAGTAAACAGATTAATCAGAAGAGTCCATCTTGAAGAGTCCATCAAACACAAGAAATAATCTTGATCTCTCTTATTTTCTATAGTAATGTAAGAAAAATATTTTACAGAATTAAATTAATTAATAAATAAAATAATAGGAAAAATATGTATGTGTTTGTGTAAAATCAAATAAAATTAGTCATTTTTGTAAAAATTATATTAATTTTTATTGAATTATATTAATTTTTGTACTTTGTTACACAAATCGGAATTTTATCTTGAAAACGGATACTCGCATTTTTTTTAAATATTTAGCGAAGAATTTAATCATTTTTGTTTTGATCTTTATCTTAAGTTACTGTAGATGTAAAAATGTTCACTATTATGTAAATAAATAGATATTATTATTAGAATGTGGTATAGATAATAGATTTTAGTACTATAATAGAATTATCACTTATATACATATATAGACCAAATAAAAAAATAATAGAAATGATAAAATAAATATTTATATACATATATTTAAGATTTTGGTTTTCTTAAAATTTAGAATTATTTATTTTATATACATACAAGTTATATGAAATAATCATGAAATTAATGTGCAAGATGTCACGACAAGTGATTACACATAAAATAATCGCTAAATGTTGTATTTAAAAATACTAATATATAGTCAAAAAAATCAAGAAAGTAAGTATTTCACAAAATATTTCATATTTTATGTCAGATTCTACTTCAGAATATATGTATGAAATATTTTGTAAATATACATATTTTTAAATATGTATCAAATATTTTAAATATCTTTTTCGACGACTTTATTTTAGCATTTTTAAATATAAAATAAGAAAAAAAAGTAAAAAGAGTTAGTAGATGATTTATTTTTTAAGTTCGCTAATGCAGGTGCATTTTATATCAAAAATTGCATATAATTGCACTTTTTTAATATGAGATTACGTAATTTTTATTTAAACATTAATTCTTTTCATTATTTTGTTATAAAAATATGAGTATAAAATGTCTGTATGCTTACTAATTATTTCAAATTATGTTAGAATAGAGAATAAAATATTTTAGGTAGAATAAAGAACAAAATATTTTCAAGAGTATTTATTTCTTCATTAATCGAATATTTTGTTCTTCTATCGAAGTTAATTGGGCAAATTTCATTACTGTAGTAGACTATGGTAGAGTGTATCTCCGAAAATCCTCTCTAATTACGCTTGTTTTAGCACGACAGAGTGGATCTTCTGTTTCTGTAACAGCGTTGGGTGAGAGAGGATGACAATGAGATGGTATACGTTTCTCCTAGTGGCACTTAAAATACACTAATACGATGCTATCTTTCCTCGTTCAGCCGTCAAGTGGGTAACGCTTCACATTGACGCATTAATGAGGTGAAATTAGCGCAGCGTGCAAATTATACGTCGTTATTATTATGTTATACCTCGTGTGGTAACAGTCTCCGCGTCAGTGTAACGCGTATTAACGAAGACGGATGTATTTATGCCCCCGGATGTAAATATACCACGCGAATGAATGTGCGGCGTTTGATAATGAATATAATAGCCGTTGGATGAATCGATCGATCTTCTCTGACATTAATTTGCCCACAGGGCTTATCGAAATAATTATCTGAATGATATGGCATGAATTCTTCCCTCAAAATTATATTTTAAGAGCTGTCATTTCAATGCTATTTTATCGAAATTTCGACGTTTCATTAAAGTTACATAACAAAAAGTAAATTAATAACATAGTATTATATATATACATGGTAATTAATAAAATGTGTTTTTGACTTCTCAACATTCAAGGCTTTAATATCTCTATCACATATGGTAGATTATATCATTTCTGACGAATTTATGTTATTGACTTCTTTAGTAATATGGAATTTCAAGTTGAGCTTCCAACGTTTTATTCATACAATTTTGCGTGAATTTGTTTATTTATTTAATTATTGATAAAACATCTCTCTGAATAGATTAGACATAAATATCAGCAGCTTGAAAAGAGAAAATTGAATACATAGATAAATCAGTAATAAAAACAAAATAAATTACAAAAAGAGAGAAAAACCAGAGCTTCCTCTATGAGGAAGCAAAAAGCACAAATAGAAACCGTATCAAATGTGACGCATGTGAAGACGTGTCTAACAGAAGAAGTTATGATCTCTGAGCCGTCAACATAAAAGAATTTTTATTACGTGTGATCGTTGAATAATTTATTAAACTTTCGCATAACTAGCGTTCCAATTAATCTCTGCGAATACTGTGAATAAAACGCGAATAGAGTGTCGCGGGAGTGAATTCGCGTGCCACGAATAATCGCGATCGATCCATGAGCATACAGGCGATTAAAGGATTCTTATTTTCTGTATGCGAAGTGTACGGCAGAGTTTCTTATACAAAAAAAAATTTTTTTTTCTTCAATCTTTCGCTACGCGACGCATCCCGTTTCAGCGCGCTATACAGGAAGAGCGGAAGGAGCGCGCTTCTCGGCAACATGCTTCAGCATGGGTACGAGCCCATTCAAGATTATGTTGTACACAGAGCACGCAGAGTACACACACACACATATATACACACACACACACACACACACACACATACGTATTGGCAATCGGTTACGACGCAAGCGTAGCCCAGTAGCCCCCGTGTGCGAGTCCTACTACACCAGATTTTCCATTTGTAGGACAGGGTCGAGGGACGCCGAGGGGTGAGGACAGCCTTTATCGAGCGGCTTCTGCGCGAGCCCGCCAACGCCGACGTTCACGACGCCTTAGTTTCAGGGACGGATAACCCCCTCACCCTCTCTGCGTGCTGTAATGTCGCGAAGAACGCGCGGTAATTTCCGTTAAAGATTATCCTAAGGAGTGGCAGTCCCTTCACTATGGGTCATACCGTGGAGGATACATTGGGAATTTTATTATTTGGGCGAAGGAATTGGGGTTTAAAACTCGCGAGAAAAGAGGGACAGGATCACTCGAGCCAGGATCTGGACGGCCTTAATTCAGCCCTGTCAATCCCCTCCGCGTTTCGTCCCCTCCTCCCCGTCGCGGCAAATCTGTTACGAGAGATTTCCACCGCCATCCTCGCCCACCTCATGGCAATGAATTTGAACGGGCCGCAGATTCCCGCGAACGAGGTGAGAACGACGATATTCGCGCATGTTGGCCCCTAAAACAGAGATGTAATCTCTTATCGTGGCGGTCAAGCGATTATCGATAACCGAAATACGATCGCGTTCGTATCCTAGAGACTCTCATCGTCGGTGCGGGAAGCAAGATTGGGTTTCTCTGAAAGAGGACTCAAAGTGTCCCACCAAGTGTCACAGCAACGTGTCCATCTGGGTACCGAGACATTAGGACAGGTGATCCTGAATCAGGACATCGTCCAATCGATCCATAGTGCATCGAGTTCGAGAGCTCGCGTTTTCCGAGTGTGTGTTCATAGCCTCGCTGGGTGAATCATCATCACGACGATTCATTGTCATCTTGCAATCTCTCTTCTTTCGCCGTCATTCTGAGATGACCCAGAACGTGCCGTGTAATGCGAGATCCTGATGCGCGGAACAAAACTGGCGGAACAAAACGCGCGTTCGAAGGTTCGGAGGCAAAGGCTCTCTCTGTGTTCGCGTGACGATAGGATCTATCCCACTATCCTGCACGTTACCCCTAGCTGCGTTGTACCTCTCCCCTCCCTTCGTCGCGGTTTAGTTTCCCCCACTTTACCCCCTGCCTGTCGTCTCCCTTACTCTCTTCGCTGCTTGTTTCTCTCACCCTTTACTTTGCTCACCGTGAGCGGGGTAGTTCTCGTACGACGCGCTCTTCCATCGAATCGTCGAGGAAGAGGGAGAGAGAGAGAGGGGGGAGGGGGAGAGAGGGAGAGAGAGAGAAAGAGAAGAAATGCACACGAATTGCAGTGCAATTTGCTGCAACGTCTGTGTGTGACAGACGGGGTTGAAAAGTGTAACCGAGCGATGGGATTAGAAAGGCACGATTCGTCGGCCGCCTCGGGAATTCTTTTTCGCGACAGTAGTTGAACAGAGTGCGCGAACGATCCCTCTTTTTTCCATCGCTTGCACCTCTTCGGAGAGGCGAGACAGCATCCCGCGAGTGCGACGAGCTAATTCGCGATAAAGGAGAGGTATCCTCCTCAGAGCAGGAATTCCTTCTCGGTGTTTTCGTCGCGATATCATGTGGAGTGCAGATTTTACAGGTGCGTCTCAAATTCGCGGGCTTTTTTCTATGGAAATTTCATTTTGCAAACTTCGGTTGTACGTGTAATTCGGACATTTTTGACGAAGCGCGCGTTTGCTTTTGTGACAAACGAGTGACAAATCTCCCATTTATTAACTCCCATAGTGGAGGTAATGTATCAATCTCCATTATCTTAATTTTGAACATAAATAAGCGCTCTATTTTCATTCGTGTTTAGCTTGTCTCGTCTCTTTGTATCGAGAGATACATCTGTCAGATGTGTGGATTGTTGCATAATTTATGATACACATCGCTTTTAGCTTGATTATGGGCTAAATCTCGATACGTATCTATTTTACGAGAATCAAAGGATAATCGGAAATCCGTAATCGGTCCTTGAATAGATAACATATGAAGATATTTTATGAATGCACGCTCGGTGCACTCGACTTTAATGAATTAATTCTACGCAAATTGATTTGTGCGTGCGTATGAGAAGAAAATTTATTATACAAAATATTCTCCACGCGTGACATTTTTCAGATCGTATTCGATTGGTTTTCATTGGATTTATCCAAACATATCGGATCATATCGTTTTATTTTAAGAGTAGGTCAATACTCGTCGGATGCAGTGGTTTTATGCAATTGCATTTAATCTCAATAGCAAATTGATAGATTTTACAATAGTGGCGAATAACAAATATCCAGAAGGTTTAGTGATATTGAATATCCGCGGAAGATTCAAGATTATTCGCCGGATATTTATGCTATAATAGTGTGATTGTATATTTTGATATTTCAATGGCGCTTTTTAAAATAATGCGATATATGTACATACCGGCATTTTAAACATTGAAATATTTTAATCATCGATACTTTAGTATTTTTGAAAGTTTGATCTATATTAAATATATACAGGTATTTTAAAATATTATTTTATTAAGAATAAAGAACGGCGCAATTATCTTTAGTGGTATTGTTTAATGATATACGAAAGAAATACTGGACAATATTTAAAAAATTAATTCATAATTATTTTCTTATTAATCTTCCACAAATATTGAGAACAAAAGAGCTTTTTTTGCAGCCGAAAAAATACATATAAGTATAAGTATATTCACGGCTGATTAACATAATTGCACGCGCGCAAGCGGTATTTTGTTTTTTTAATTATATTTTATAAATAATTTTTTAAATTATACTTTAAATAATCATTCTTAAAAATAATTTTGAATATTTTTTAAAATTCATTTATAGGTTTTTTATTTTTTAATATTATTTTATTTTTAATATTATTTTATTTTTTAATCTTATTTTATTATATAGCATTTTAAGTTTTATAATATATATATATATATATATATATATATATATATACTGTAAAGACAAAATAATAATATTAAAAAATAACATACGTTTATAAAATAACGTTTATAACTCTATTTATAATATATTTTTGGCGTTAATTATTTGGAGTTAAGCTTCTTTACGGAAAATACGGGTATATTAATACTGATACCACGCAATATAAATATAGAAATATCGTTATTGTTATTTTTATCAGATATTACAATCACTATGTTATGTTACATGGCTTTAAACTATCATTATAATCGAATATTAACTTATTAACAATCAAAGTTTTATCTTTGAGATAAATATTTGAAGAAAGTAATTTTAGTAATAAAGTCTTTGCTTAAACGTTTAATATCAAATTTTTAAAGATTAAAAATTATATTATCTATTTATTTATTCTATTATCTATTTATCTACCTCAATTTATTTATCTATTGTATTGTTTGTGTGTGTGATTCTGATATCAACTTAAGAATTTTGTTTTTTAAAAAAACAGAAACAATTATGGAGTTTATATAAATTTTTTTATATAACAAGATATTGTTGATGTTTAATTTGTGGATGTTTTGGAAATCTAATGTGACTTTTCTTTCTCAAAAGAAAATTTTTAAATATATTTAGGTCTCCCTTAAACTTTTCTAAATTCCTTCAACTAAAATTGTTTCTTTTAACATATTGTGTCGTTGATCGAATTAAAATTCATAATTTGTTGTTAATCGACCATACGACGATCAAGTTATGAAAGTGAAGTATGACGATATCAAATCGTAAAGAGAGTCCGCAAGTCGTCGCAATTAATATAACTTCCAACCACGTCGATAAGATGTTTCAACTTCTTTCTTGGCGGTCGACCAATATAATATACATATGTTCAAACTCTAAGAACGCACAAAACTTCTTCGATATTGCGGCGTCGCAATTAATATCAATTTTACGGCGTATTTTATTGAAAGTAAACATTTGTGAACAAACGGAATGTTATGTCACGCGTCTTATTTCGCATATTCAAATTTTGCTTACCTCCGTTAATGCTCCCCTTACAGAAAAAACACTCAAAATAACACTCAATTTGAGCGTTATTTCGGACACTCAACTTGAGAGTGACACTCACCTTGAGCGTAACCTTCAATTTGAGTGTTGATTTGAGTGTTACTCTCAACTTGAGAGTTAATTTCAGTGTTATTCTCAACTTAAGAGTTAATTTGAGCGTTATTCTTAAGTTGAGAGTAACACTCAACTTAATTCTCAAGATGAGAATAACACTCAAGTTAACACTCAAGTTGAGGGTAACACTGAAGTTGTACTTTAATCTGAAGCTTATTGTTATCCTAAAGTTTAGGATAACAATAAGCTGGATACGCAGTTCAATGAATAAACTATACAGCACTTGACAGGCTACACTCTGAAATAAAATGTTAATTTAAGGTATTATTTAATGATTACAATGAATAACACATTATCGGTGAAACTTTTTGTTAACAAATTGTTCGTTGTGACCATTATTAAGTGCATGAAAATAATAAAATGCATATACACTAGAAGCGTACATTAAATGAGAATGAAATAAAATTGAATGTTTTTATAAGAATAATCAGTCATTTATTATCCAACTGTTGAGAGTAAACTTTTAAATGTTCAGTGTTTACACTCAAACTTGAGCGTGAACACTCAGTCATTGGGTGTACACACTCAATCTTTAGTGTAAACACTAAATCTTTGGGTGTACACCCTCAACGTTTAAGTGTAAACACTCAATCTTCAGTGTAAACACTCAATCTTCAGTGTAAACACTCAAAATTTGAGAATAAACTTCCAAAATTGAGTTTTAACACTCAATTTTGAGTGTAAAGACTCAATTTTTAGTGTAAACACTCAATATTTGAGTGTTTTTTCCGTAAGGGTCTTACCTGTAGAGAAATCAAATTCGGATGTTTGACATAATTAAGTACTAATTTACTGCTAGTTTGTTCTCTAATCCTGAATTTGTTGTTCTTACGAACTAGCAGGAAATTAATATTAAAGATGGGGGAATACTGATTTAACATTACTCTAGTATCCCAACTTTCGAAAAACACTTATAACGAATCATAAACAAAAGCAATACCACAATTAATTGCTAATTAATTGCTGTCTTTCTCTCAAACATATTGTATAGATTTTAAAAATATTAAATTTTTACCAATGTTTGTGTACCAATACGGAATACTAATACAACCATCTAACAATAAAATGATAAAAAGTAAGGAGTCAACCATATTAGCTAGACAATGAAAATAGTTCCTAAATTAATTGCTATTGAAATATTCTAATTTCGAATTTATTGCTCGTGAAATAAGTTTAAAAAATGATCGAAAATTTTCTAACGCTAAAAGAGTAAACTGTGTTAATGCAATTAATTGCTTTTTCTATTGATTCTGGTATTAAAAAAATGTTTCCTGAATTATTTCCTGAATTATCAAGTATATCAATTCCAAATATTTATTACCAAATTTATTCGTTTAATTTAAAACAGGTCGAAAGTATAGATGCCAGTACAAAAGGAGTACAAAAGTGAAGTATGTTAAAATAATAATTTACTTTTTTTGATTTAAAACGTTTCCTGAATTGATTGCTCATAACGTACATCATTCTTGAATTTAATGTGTTCACGAAATAAGTTTACAATTATTTAACACTCACCGGTACGATGCGCTACAGTGGAGTTGTAGAACACAACGTTGATCTGTAAACAACAAAAATATAAAGTAATACCCAAAGTAATTAATATTTAAAAAAATAATTATCGCACAATTAAATCTTTATTCATCCTTTTAAACAAATATTTAAAAAAATGTATAGAATTTCAGAAAAAATCCTTTCAAATATAAGCTAGCATATAAAATATGATAAACAGAAAAGAATATTTTCTTATGAGTTATTTATAATTTTTATAAATAATCTAAAGAATTGTAAATCTTAAACAGTGTTGAAATATTTTACATATACATATTTGTACAAAAATATTAATTGTAAATATTTTAAGTATTGCACATCTCAGAATAAAGCATAGAATATTTTATATGCATTATATTATATAATAATGTAAAGTAAGTCACTATATTGTGAAGATAAGCGAGCAAATAATTTTACAAATAACCTTTTCTCTTTTGTTTGTTTTTTGCTGTTCCTTCATGACACTCACACGACAATCATTTGCGAAAACACAATTAATTATCGCAACTAATCATCAGAATACGACGGCTGCTTTGCACTTTACATAGTACTCCCGCTAATTGCACACAACGCGCACTTTATTTTATATTAAGAAATGACTAATCTTGTTCTTGGTTTTTTTTTTTTTTAAACTGTGTAATATCAGCTTGACATTAAAATATTTCTCGAATTAATTGCTATCGAAATATTTTAGTTTTGAATTTATTACTCGCAAAAAATCAGTCTTCGATTATTTAAAAAAAAAATAGCGAGAAAAAAATAGGGAGAACACAAAAAATACGATTATATAAAGTTGAATGATTCGCTGAAAAATTACATCGATGCTCTTTCTATTGCAAGCGAATAGTATACGCACGTATTTTACCATAATTTTATTATCTTTCATTATAACACAAATGAATAGGCATACAAGTGAAAATTCAAAATATCTTGGATATCTGAAAATATCCAAAAATCGCTTTGCAATCCCCGAAGACTGATTTTGACCGAATAAATCACATAAAATACGCCTTTCAACAGTTAATATTTTTTTTTAAATAATTGAAGACTGATTTTTTGCGAGTAACAAATTCAAAACTAAAATATTTCGATAGCAATTAATTCGAGAAATATTTTAATGTCAAGCTGATATTACACAGTTTAAAAAAAAAACAAGAACAAGATTAGTCATTTCTCGTAGTTTTTTTGACGCTATATACGAAGTATATTGTTAGGACTTTTAGTCTTCAAAAGGAATTTATTGTGTTGATTAAGGTTAATATATTCATAGTTAAAAATATGAGATCTATTGCGGAAAAATTATACATTAAATTATTAAGAATTCTACTAAATAGTTTTTAATTATATTTATTCAAACTTAAGGATTTTTCAGATTGTTGAATATGAATCTAATGTCAAAATTGACAAATTCAAAATGTATACTTTTTTTTGCATATATATACATATACATACTATATATATGAATATGCATATACATATATATATATATATAAATTGTTGTAAAAACTCAAACATTTTTAAATTTTTAAATCAATATTAAATCCGCCATTTTAAATTTAATGTCAATTTTGACATTAGATTCGTATTCAATGCGACCTAAAAAATCCTTAACTTTGAATAAATATAATTGAAAACCTATATTCGGTAGATCCTCAATAATATAATTCGCAATTTTTCCACAATAAATCCATATTTAAACCATTTTATTAATCATAGTCGACACAAATTCCTTTTGAAGGTTGAAAGTCCTAACAATATAATTTTGATTGCAATAAGACCAGGGTTGGGAAAGTTACTTTATAAAAGTATCTATAGTTACAATTACAGTTTTTTCATTGAAAATTAACTAGTTACAGTTACAAGTTATCGATTCTGAAAAGTAACTCGTTACAGTTATAGTTAAAAAGTAACGAGTCGTTACTTTGCAGTTACTTTCTTGCAATGAAAATATAAATATCAAATCTACACTTAGTGATAAAAATTTATTGACATTTATTACAAATTTATACAATGTTATAAACATTATAAACAGCGATTTTAGAGGCGGTTACAATGATTTAATATCTAAAATTTATCGAATAGAATATCAAATCCTTTTAAAAATTAATAAAAATTTTAATAAAAACTTAAAGTGTCGATAACGATGTTTATGCACAAGCGCAAGGTCGCAATCTGCCAATGCAATCTGCCAAAAGTTTGAAATATATATAAAGTAACTATTAATGTAACTATTAAATTAGTTACTAGTTACCGAAAATATGTAACTGAGTTAAGTTACAGTTACAGATGGAGAAAAAGAAACGAAGTTAAGTTAGAGTTACCGAAAAAAAGTAACTGTAACTGTGTGTGTAACTTCGTTACAAGTAACGAGTTACTTCCCAACCCTGAATAAGACTTCTCCAACACGTTATATCGTAACTATAATATGACAAAATATACATTAAATACTCTTTTTTTGCAACTTTAACTGCAATATTCTCAAATTTGTGATATGATGGAGCAAATTGGAAACCAGCATCGTATTCAGCGTCAGAAAACTACGAGAAATGACTAGTCTTGTTCTTATATTTTTTTGTTGTAATTCGAAAACTTTAATTTTTCGTAAATAACAAATTGAAAAATATTTAGGTTATTTCGATAGCAATTAATTCAGGAAACATTTTAATGTCAAACTAATATTATTAAGTTATATTTTTATTTTCAATTATTTTACTGTAATATGGTTATAGTATTCCACGTTGGAACACACAAACAACATTTACAAAAATTTAATATTTTAAAAATCTATTTGCAGTATAATTGAGAGAGAAAGACAGCAATAAATCAGCAATTAATTCTGTTAAATTTGCTTTTTGTTTACGATTCGCTGTGTTTTTCAAAAGTGGGGATGCTAGCATAATATTAAGTCGATACTTCTCCATTTTTAATATAGATTTTCTGCTAATTGACAGAAGAAATAAATTCAGGATTAAAGCTACACAAACTAGCAGTAAATTAGCATCATTTATGCTATCCAGATTTGACTGCTCTGATAGAAATATCAGATTAACGGAGATATTTCGTTCGCCAGATAAAATCGAAACGCAAGCTCTCTCCGTGCAATCATGTTTTGCTGTTCGATAGAGCAAAATATGCTGTGTTGGTATCGTGCCAATATATCGGCTAAAATTTACATAAACGCGTGCAGTCTCTTGTGCTGCCATATTCGCGAGTCTGCAACAAAAACATATCTATTCCTATGAGTCGTTTCGAATATGGAAGCACTATTTTTCTGGCTGGGAATAGCGACTCGTGTCCTTGACAACGTCATCGCTTACATACAGAGTCACGAAATTTTGTCGCAGAATTGATTTTACACTCTACAAGGTGCTTTAAATCAATCGCGCTTTCTTTCAACTGCGAAGTCTTTGATTAATTTTAGATCATTCTTGTCCTATTCATTAGTGACATTTTTAAAATAATTTTTAAATTTTCAATGTTATTCAATAACTCAGATTTAAATTGAGATTTTACTATAAAGAAATGTTGATTTCAAATTGTCTCTGATCCTTATAAAATTTATTATACGTTTAATGTCATACATTTATCTCTGATGTGTGCAAAAAAGTTCTTTATTTTTAACCGCTAATAATATAAGAATTGGTGTCTTGATGTATTTATATAAAAAAATGGATACGTAAATAAACGACCAAAAAATTCATAATTGAAAGAGAAAAAATGCAAATTAATATATTATTTATATATTATTTTATTAAAAAAAAAAACACATTATTATTTACGTAATCTAAATAATATACATTTCTTTATACAAGTAATTGCAAGAAAGTGGAAGTGGATATACAATCAGGGATACTTTAATGTAATATCTAGTGTCTCTAGGATTCTAGAGATATCTAGAGATATTTCAAGACACGCGATTTACCGATTCTTGTTGTTTTTCGCGAGTATAAAACAATTGAACAATGCAATTAATTGCGCAAACAGGTATACTTTCTAAATATTACAAATTTAACTATTGAATGTAAATGCATTAGACACGATTAATATGGTCGATTGTAACCTGCTAACAAAGTAGGTTAACGTACTGTGAGGTAGTCGAGTCCTTATAATCTATCTTATTGATTTTAAAACAATCGATAAGCGCCGCGCGTTCTTTAAACTCGGCGCGACTGCATTCGTTTTCTGAAATAATGTCAGTTTCATTTTCCCTTCGTAAGAATTTATTGCCACTCGTAATGCACTTTTCTCTTTTGCTATTTCCATTCCGCGACGATGACAGTTGTCTCAAATTGCACTGAAAAAATTGTACTCTTATTTTAAGAATTTCCCACTTATTTTTACAATACCTTGTTCTAAAATAGGCGCCAAAAGGATCCTCTTACCTTAAGATGGGAATCCTCTAAAGATTAGTATCAGATATTCCTAATTTATAAAAATGTAGACAAAATGGGATTTACATTAACAAAAAAGTACATTACAGCACACAGGCAAAGAAAGACCATATAAAGAAAGCATAGACATAGTACATATATAGATCGAGCATGAGACTTGAGTCCTGAACGATTAAATTAGGTTATGTTACACGTGAACACTTACTTACTCGTGAACACTTCTCTTAAGTCGCTCGAGTCTTCTTTTTCAAGCCACTTATTAACTTCATCCATTCTTCTAATAGACTAAAACCATTCAGTGACAAACTGCACTTCACTGTAAATTGCAACTATATAATCATATACATTGCTGCAATAATATGACTATATAACGCCAAATGAACAATCTGCATAAAAAACATATGGCGTTTGTTATTAACAAAGAATATATTCTCAGTTTTAGGATGTTCTAGAAACACTTAAGAATATTTGTTAAGAGGGAGGTTTCATATGATATACAGTCTTCTTACTTCGAGAATACAATTTTTTCGGTGTGAAGAATGTCATCGAGACATCTCGAAAGATTTACATCTTGATTCGATCACCGGCTTTTAAGGCGGCTACTGAGATCGGATACATGTAACACATATACCTAGGACGTCGATGACGACAATTTATCAATAACTTGTCCTACTTTCTCGAAAGAACAAGCACGCGTTTCCTCTTTCGAGCGAGGCAATTGTGCCGCGTATCGCTAATCGATATCCAAGACAAATTCCTTCTATTCCTTCTATTTGCGCGGTTTATCTCGTCCTTTCTATAACCGAGAATTTTCTTTCTCTCACAGGACCGACGCGTTACGATTCACGGGTGTGACCTTCCCAAGATGGTTTTGTTTTTCGCGACGTATCGCTCTACCAAAAGTTCGCCTGAAACGTCGTTTATTTTCTTGCGCCCGCCCGAAGGAAACCGAATTCATGTATAAATGGAACCTCCTCCCATATTGAGGCAGCTACACGAGAGTTCGATAAAAAGACATCCGCAGAAAAATACATCCGCGAATATAAATGCTCTCTCGCAAGTCGAGAATCAGGACGCATCGGTTGCCGTCCTCGTATATTGAAATGCGATCTCGCGCTACGCAATAAGACGCAGCGTTATCGAAAGAGGCGCGATTACAAGAGCGAGACAAAAGTACGGAATAATTTCGCACTCATTGATTATTATCGCAAACAGTAATAAATCGCTAATTGTGTGATTTGTATACTACAGTAATAAATTATCAAGATAACAAACAAGAAAATAAAGAGAGAGAGAGAGAGAGAGAGAAAGATAGTTAGGTTAGGTATTCTGCGAATAGCCGAAAGAGAAGATCGAGAGCCACGTGGTTTACGCTGCGCGTCATTGATGATAAGATCGAATCCGCGGCGGCTTAATGGAGTCTCGCCTTTATACATCGAGGATGATGCTTGACGAACAATACTGCTGCCTGGCCGACGAGGATCGAATCGGATCGTCGAGAAATAAGCTCAAGAGACTGAAGATGATGGCGAATGGACAAAGGCTTATGCGCGACTCGCGCTTTTAAACCAGTGATATCAAGAAGCACGCGCTCATCGTCGTGCCGACATCATGGGGAATGGCATGAACAAGGTGAGCAATTGCAAATCAATGGGAAAACTTTCGCTTTCGGAGTTTAATATTTCGTGATCGTTTAGCTAAAAACAGAAGGAAACAGATACAGTTCTTATATGTATGTATATATCGATAGGAAATATGATTAGATTATATGAAATTATACTAGAGTGTCCCATTATTTCTTAACAGATTTTTTGACTAATTTGAAGTTTATTTTTCCTGAATGAAAAAATTCAGAGAAGTAATCATTTACCGCAACTCTTTTAGCATCGTGTACATATTTTATGTATAACTACGTCTTAATTAAGAAACCTATCGAAGTAAACTTCTAAAATTGGCTAAAAATGTAATTTTGTTATCCACACACATGTGCACACATTTGGCTTTTTAAAATATTTATAAAATGACTTTATTTAATCAATTGCTCATAAATTCGAAACGTGATGGTGCTTTGACAAGTATTGTTAAAAAATAATATGCGGCAAACGGGACACCCTTTGTATAAATTTTCAATTTGTAGTCCTTTATATAGGGACTATAATGAGAGCCTAATAACGGTGCGTCGAATAAATTACACAAAGGTCACTGAGCAAATGTAAATTAAATATTGAATGTTTTCATCTCGTTTCATACCTCTTTATATCGCTTTTGAGCTCCCTTTTTAGTAAACGCAAACAACAGATTCAAAGTGAAACGTTGGATATTTAATTTGCATCTATTTAGCGACTTTTGAATAATTGATTTGATAAGATTATAGAAGGTGTTTATTGTAACAATCCGCACGATTTTAGAGGCACTCGCGATTATTTGAGAGAAAAATTAAACAAAAATTTATTTGTTTTATGCAAACTAAACTTATAGTTTAAAAAAATGGAAAGTTATTTTTCTTTGTTTAAAAAGATCAAGGTTACCTTGAGTTTTTTAAATAGAAAAAAGTATATAATTTTTTATAATTTTGTAGAGAATATCAATATTATTTAAAGAACTTAAAATAACCTTGAATATTTTATGAAAAAATTTTTGTCTATAACTTTGTTTTAGCTTATCGCGCGGATCTTTAGAATCAACACCCTATATATGTACACTGTTACTTATAATTTAGACTTTTATTAACTTTTCCTCTTGCTTGTTGATTGAATATTCGAGAGCTTTTACCATTATTTATTTCTATCATCTCATGCCGGGTTCATTTAAGTTGTTTAAATGAAAAAGTCTTGTCTTAACAAATTTAATGATTTTTCTACAGGACGAAATAAAACAAGAGATCAAAGAGTTCAGTGGAAATGTATGTTGGTTTAATTATTTTTTATAGGAATAGCGAAAATAATTCTGCTTAAACTATTGTAAAATCAATCTGTCCTATAAAAAATTAATTATAGCCATGTATGTATATATATACTTTATTTTTAATGCTCTGAGTTCGAAGTATTATTCAATAACGATCAGTAAATCTTCGATAAATATTATCTTTTTTTCGCTGCAACTGTGGGGGTTTTTTTATAGCGCGACAATGCGTTTTATTCTGATTTCTCTTCGCGCCTTTACCACCTAATAACCTATTTTAAATTCATTTCAATATAACGACTTACCTGACGTTGTCGTAATCTCGCGCTTAACGATCGATATAATACGCTTGATAATAATAAAATTTTATGTAGCAGCAAAACTCTTGTAAGACGGAAGCTGAAAGACGGAATAAAAGAGATAAAGCTGAAATCGCGATTCTAATTGTAAGATACGATACATTTTCCAGATCGTCAAATGAGTAATCAATTCCCTTTACGTATTCTCATTAGCATATTTTTTTCCTCGAGCGATGTAATCGCGATTTAAAATTAATTCTGCCTATTCTATTTTTGTACATAAATTGTCCACAAGACGTGAAAAACTTCGGCAATTCGTTGGTCATTTTAAATAAAAAGTATCATACAGGCATTAAATTTTAAGTTATATAATCTCCCGCAAGAAATCAAAATTTTATTAATGCGGTGTAATACATAAATATAATATATCAAGCACTTTCTTGAAAAAAAAAGAAACGAAACGTAATGTTTAAAATCGATAATCGTCTCAAAATTTTACTCAAGGTATTTCTTTACAAAGCTTAACTACACTACCGTTCAAAAGTTTGAAAGCAGAAGTTAGGAATTGTTAACTAAAGTCATCAGCTTTTTCGCGATTTGCCTCCCACTATATCCTTCCTTGTTGAGAGTGCAGATAGCACTTCATTGTTCCAAAGTGAGCTGAATCCAAATTTTGCCATTTTAGAAAATAACATGTTGAAAAATGAAACGGAAAATTTTTAACACGAAATCATAACTCTCGCCTTTGAATACTTATTAAATACCATTGATACCTATTGACGACAATAACAAATATGAAGATACTGATCCTATACCAAAGTCAGCCAAAACCACTTTGTTTTGTCTAATACAAGAATAACAGAACACGTATATAAGCGAAATTTGACGAAACTAATTGTAAGAATTTCTGAGAAATGTGGTTAGAAACAGAACTTTATTATACAAAGTAGTCGAAATATACACTAAACTTTTATTATAGACGATTAATTTGAACATATTAACAAATGACTTTCTGTTTACCTAAAAAATATGACTGCTTCCAAACTTTTGAACGGTAGTGTATATGCGGAACGGAATCTTTATATTCATATGATCTTTTCTTTGAAATGTTTCGCTGAATAATGTCTCTCATAATTTCTTGTTACGAAAATCATCTTGTAAACTATGATGTATACCGTTGTATATCAAAAGCAACATTATACATCATGCTCGTACGTCAAAGCTCGTACGGGTCGTGATTATCTTGTCGTGATCCATCTTACGGTTCTAATCGATCAGCTAGAGGTCCACGTCCTCCGATGAACTCGATCTTGATGTTTTCGAGGCACTCAGCTTCCCTAAATCAGGTGGAAAAAATTCGTCTCCGAGTATATCGATGACATTCCTCTTTTTCTCTCCTTTACAATCTCCCGTCGTACATTTGGTCCTCCTACATTTCTTACGAAGGGGATTTTCCTCGTAATAATTTCCGCGGGTCGTATCGTCGATAACTTTCGTCGTCGACGGAACGACGTCGGTCGTTGTAACCGCAATATCCACGAAATACTGCTGTATCGTTGAAGATTCCGTCGTTAATTCCAGCGTAGGATTCAGAGTACTCGTGGGAACACTCGCGATGACATCGACGGAAGTGGCCAATGGGTTTTTCACGATACCCAGAGACGATTTTATCGAACTCTTCTTCGACTTTTCGGCGATTTTATCCGCAAACTTTACTCTCTTCGGCGTTATCCCTCTTCGTGCGTCCTGTTTTCGACGACTGCATTTCTTCCTTTGTTTACGATTACGCGAACCAAACTTGGAAACAAAACGATCCACAGTCTTCTTCTCGCGATCGTCCGTCCTCAATAGAGATACCGGAAAAGACGGGGTGGACGATCCCGTGATATTCCTCCGGGAACGCTCGAGGACTACGTCGCGAGGGATCTTGATGTCGTCGAGCGGATGACGGGTGGATCTATGCGACGATGTCTCGTCGAGCGATCGATGTCTCAACGCGCCTGACAACGTTTGCACGCTACCGTAAATCGCGCAAAAGCACCAGGAGATCACGAGCGATCGAAATCGCATATTCGTCGCCAATAGAGGGTTAGATTAGATTAGGTTAGGTTAGGTTAGGTTTATCACTTGTTTTGCTTTCCGAGAGTATATCGCCCTTTTTTTTTTTCTCGTTTACGATCGATCGCGAGACGGTCTCGTCGAGCCCCGAGCTCTGGCTCTCTTCTCTTGTTTCTTCTCATCTAAAATCGACGTGCGCACGAGGGGCGCGCAAAGGGAGGGAGCGGACTCGGCGCGGGGGTAATCGTGATAAGAACGGTTCGAATGAAATTAAATCGCGAGAACTGAGACTAACGACCGGCGTGTCGCCGGAGAGAATAAATATTCTCGAGGTTACGATAATTAAAATAAACGTCATACATGCGCGAGCCATTAAAGAGATCGCTCTCTCTCTCCCGGGATCGTTTCTCTCAATGTGTCTTAATTTGCCGGCGTCAACTCGATCATTGATGCATCATAACTTTTTATTTAACGAGCAGTCGAGAAGGAAAAAGTCTCTCTCGGCGTTTTCGATCGAATCTTCATTAAAGACTGAATCAATATTGGTTGAAAGAATGGTCGAGTGAAAAACGGCATTTAAGTTAATGTATGCAGTTCCCTCTTTTCCTCTCCCGCGCGCGTCTCGCTTAAACGCTACCTTTCATCAAGATTCAATATTTGTCAAACGGTAAGTTAATCTAAGATTGCGCCCCGTCCGCGACCATCGCGAATTCATTTCGTGGGTTTGCGTTTCTCCCACGAACTGACCTGGATTTCTTCGTCGCCTAATCGTAATCCTTCGTCAAACAGATGCCGAGAGGGGCGCGGAATTTGAAATTAGAACCGCGATGAGAGACGAACGGGAAGAACATCACCGACGTCTTTCGGCTTGTATTTACGGGATTCGAAGTTTGAAAAGCACGATATTTTAGCACCATATCCTGATTACGTATTCTATATCGTAAATTGAATATTAATTAAATATTAACTAAATATTGATTAAATATTAATTAAATTAAATATTAATTAAAGAGACTTGCCCTGTACGAAATATGTCTTTGTAATACCTCGCGTTACTGTTTATTATGTCGGCAGGTACTTCCTGGTCTTTACGTAGGTAATTATCAGGACAGCAAGGATGCCGATCAATTGGAGCGTTTCGAGATCACGCATATTCTGGCCATTCATGACACAGCCCGTCGTCTGCATTCCGTAAGTACGAAGAATATAGCGCGGGAAATGTTAGCATCTGTTTCTCGAACCAAATTTTAAAGTAGCAATCGATAAAAAAATTTCAATGAGAAACCTGCCACGTGAAAGATTCGAATTGTAATTAAAGAGAAGATAAAAATTTATATTACATAATGGGACAAAACATGCTTGTGACAGCTCTTCAGTTAGGCCTCGCTTTCAATTTTCCTAAGAGAGAACCGATTATCTATTTCTTATATTTATTATATTTGAATGTCTCTACTCATCTCTCTCTCTCTCTCTCTCTCTCTCTCTCTCTCTCTCTCTCTCTCTCTCTCTCTCAATTTTTTCTTCTATTTCTTCTGTCATTTTTCTTATTCTTTCTCATTTTTAAGCATCATTATTCAATTTAAAATTCAATAAAATTTTTAATTCTTTAATCAATTTTTTCATATGAATAAATTTATATTTATAAGTGCCCTATCCATCCCTCTCTCAGTTTTTCTTTTTTTTATTACTCCTATATTTCCATGTCATCTTTCTTAATGTAACGTTTAAATTACGATCGATATATCTTCCTCCAAGCGCCTATAAAATTTTGTAATAAAGTTAGTAAAATATGACTGTCAGAATTGAAATAGTGTATCTAACTTGTCTAATGCGATTCATTCTTCTTACGCATCAAAATTATCAGAAGCTTTATAATACCAATGCACATTTCCTTCGTCATTATAACAATCATCAGTTGATATATGATTTGCAATAAAAGTCAAGATATGAATAGCGCGAAGAAAATTTGAATTGCATTGATAATAAGATCGGCTTAACAATATGAAAATATAAATGTTGGAAATTTATCGATTCGAAATGGGTCGATTTGTCATTAGATAGGTATACTTGGTTCGAAATAGGATCTCTACGGCGAAGATATGGCTTAATACTTGGATTAAATCTCGATTGCATTTCAGGATAAGCATTATCTATGCATCTTGGCCGCTGACAGTCCTGATCAGAATTTATCGCAATACTTCTCTTTGTGCAACGACTTCATCCATGCTGCCCGTCTTCGCGGCGGAAACGTTCTGATCCATTGGTAGATATACGCTACATTAGCTTTTAATACAGTGTATGTGTCAAAATCACCAGATGTCCTTTTCACTGTAAATTTTTCAGCCGATTTGAAATCTATTCCTCCTCAACAAAAATATCGAAAAGCATCTATAATGTCTAAATTATAGATAAATAAAATAAAATAAATTAATCAAATTTAATTATTAATAAAATAAAATAAATTTTAGATAAATATAAATTTGCAAGTAATTATAACGATCAACAAGGAAAAGATTTAATTAAAAAACAGAGAGAAAAGTATAAAGAAAGAGATAAGACATACGACAAGAGTATATTATTTATTTAATAAAGTTTGGTATAGGAGAAGACTTGTAATGTAAAATTTGATTACATAGATATACGTGTCGAAATTTTTTTTAAATGCTATACATGAAAAAAAAGCATATATTTTAAATTTTCCTTTCAAGAAGATCATTTGTAAATTGGACAAAGAAATTAGAGTAAAAAGAACATCTGCTAGTTTAAACAATATTGAGTGTCGACAAAATTGCACGAAATTTGTAATTCATATAAATAATAATTAAAACTATAAATTTTTGTGAATAAAAATAATCTTTTTTCAGTCTGGCAGGAATGTCAAGGAGCGTGACGGTGGCGGTAGCCTATATCATGAGCACCACCAATCTGTCTTGGAAAGAAGCGCTCAAAGTTGTCAGGGTGGGTCGTTCCATCGCGAATCCGAATGTCGGTTTTCAACAGCAGCTCAAAGATTTCGAATCCAGTCGCTTACAAGACGTAAGTGATACCAAGATAATCACTTTGCCGTATTTTATCTTGTATCTTTTCTTTTTTCACTTGCTTTTTTTCCGTTTTTTTCGGAACGTAGTGCCAAGCTTTTGTCTTCTTACTTTTCTTTTTTCTTTAATATTGTACATTTAAGTTTTCATAGAAAATGTCATAACTAATGATATTTTAAATTATCAAAAAGAATCAAAATTTTACTATTTAATAACATTTTAATATAGGAGCGTCGCAGGTTGAAGGAGCGGTTCCCCAGTCTCGCTCTCACCGAATCAGACGCCGAGGCTTGCAGCTCTACCTTGAGAAATTACGAAACACTAGCCCTAGCGAAAGAGGTGTGCGAGGGCAAATGCGCCATGGGACGTACTTGTCCGACTGGCCTTTGTCGTCAAGCTACTAAAAGGTAATTGTGTTGAATTCCTTGGCTAATAAAGGTCGAATTGGCTTTATGACATTCGATTGTATTGTAATAAGAGTACTTTGTCCGCAAAAAGAATTATATCGGATACACTGAAAAGCAAGGTCGATTGAAGAGAGGAAATGGTAGAGATCCTTGAATAAAGCAAATTATGTATACAATTTTATTCGGTTGTATTGGCCGCAGAGATACAATGGTTCAGATATTCTGTGTAGCAAATTCCTTATTATTATATAAACGATAAAGAATAAATTAATGGATGAATAGCTTCTTTGTTTGTGAAACGGAATAATACTTGCATGTCGAAAAGCCTTTTCTTGAATAATTGGTATAAATGTTCAAAGTGTCTTCCTCTCCCACGGAAGCGCATCTTGACACGTGGCACATATTTATAATTTCGATTTTATTTTATTTTATACAGAACTAACTTCTGCTGTATCGCAGATAACGGAATCCCCTATCATGTCTGATTGCAGAACCGTGAGAAGAAAGTCATCTACTAGCAGCATCGGAAGCGTATCGTCCGGCCGGACACCCCCGCAGACACCACGAATGCTGCCATCTGCACCGCCCTCGCCGGCCTTGCACAGATCAGCGAGCGTTGTATCCACGTCAAGACCGAGAAGTGGTCCGGCAGGATTGCATTCTTACACCGGAGGTTCCGCTCCGCCTTCCAGGTAAATCAGCCTTCTGAGAAAATTTCTTATTTTTTCCTCTTTCATATCTATTTGAAATTTTATTAAAGCTATTGGGTTGAACCAAAAAGTTCGTTCGGGTTTTAATTTATGGGGGATTCACACATCGGGGATTCACATATCCAAGCTCCTTCAAATGCTTTACAATTGAGGTTTGTGAAATTTCGAGTGTCTCGGCAATTTCTCTTATGGTGTTATGCTGATTACTTTGAATTAATGTGATGATTTGGTCATTATCAATCGTGGAGGGCCTTCCTGATCGTGGGACATCTTTTAAAGAAAAATCTCCGACTCGGAACTTCGCAAATCACTCTTGGCACGTTCGTTTAGTCATAGCATCGTCTCCGTACACCGCACAAATTTTTTTCTAGATTTGGATTGCGTTTTTATTCTTTCGATAAAAAAGAGCATAAGATGGCGGAATTGCGTCTTACATTTTCAAATTCACACTGCGAGAGTATTACTTAACCAATTTGCAAGATCTTTTATCTTAAACATGATAGAAAGTGTCACCTGTCAAAATCATATACAATCTGTATGCTAAGAATAAAGTTGGTTGCGCTGATTGCTTCCAGTGCCACCTATTGGCAAAATGCGAACTTTTGGTTCAATCTCCAATATTTGACTTGACACTTCAACTATATATTTTTACTTCTTCAAATAAGCATATGTGATTCCCTTTCGATTCGAATAAAGATTGGATTCTTTGTGATTCTTTCGGTTTGATGAGGTTAGGTTCATATAGGAACCTAGATATCACGTCTTGATGATTAAAGATGTTGAAAGGAAATTATTTAATGCACACAGGGCTGTGTCGAGGGTAGACCTCTCGGCGGCGGTCGCTTGCAGCAGCAGCAACGCCAACATCTCCGCCGTGGGCAGATCGAGCGCATTCTCCAGCAGCAATTGGCGATTGACCGCCGGTTCCGCGCCGAACACGCCGCGACCGACGCCGCCAGTCTCGCCGCTACGTTGGCCGCGACGTCTCTCGAATCGTCAGACGCCACAATTGCCAGTACCACCAGAATCGCATCCCTCGACGATGACGTAGCATCGGGAGAAGCTCGGTTCGCTCTCGTGCTTGATGGAATGAGAAATCTAATGGAAGATCGGCGAATCGTTCTCGACAATCCCGTTGTTATGCGCCCTTTACCGCGTATTCGGCGGGATAAATTATTAACTCATTGTGCGTGCAGTCTTGATTCGACAACGGGAAGACGTCTTCGATTAAGGAGAGGAGAAGCTTTCGACAAAGATGTAATAAATCCTATATAAAGATGTGCCTGCTAATGTCTCGCATTCGGGACAATCCCGTCTAGGGTTTGTTGGGATGAAACTATTAGAGGTAAACGATCATCCATATACGGTGATCGAGCGAGGTGTGATAGCACGTTGGCACGATTCGAACTTGATCGTGCCAGCGACAGAAACGTCGACACATCAAACGCGCATATCGCATAATGTTGGGAATTGTTGGTGAATTTTGACTTATACAAATTGTTATACAATGGTTGCTTATCTGGCAAGAGAAAGTGCTTTTATTGAGGATGGGGTAGGACCGGGAGGGAACTCTCTCCGTATACAGTTCGGGCACATTCGTGTGCTTTATAAGTAATGAGTGAGTTGATTTTACGAATCAGAAAATTTAATGTTGATCGGATAAATGGTGAGAAATGACATCTCGCGGGCACTCTATCGCTGACAATCTGTCATTTAGACGTATTACTCGAGGCTCGAGCGTTGAGTTTATATAGTCGCGTAACGATCGATCTGCGAGATGAAGTAATAAATTGGAAAGATTGACGCATTTGGGACGTGGAATTAATCCTTTGGAGCTTTATCGGTTACGGCGATAATTGCTTGCAATTAAGTGCGACAGGTTATCTCGCGCTTTTACGGCGCAGTTCAATCGCGCTAATAATGGCGCTTGTTAACGATCCCTATGCGCTGTAACAATCCCTCCCACGAAGATAACGCACGAATCGTTATCGACTAATTAATCAGTTATGGAAAAATATACCATTCGCGATATACAATTAGCTGAAAGATTAATTAAAAAAAAATACATGTATATGTATACGTACATACTCGACCGCGCGCGATCGTAGCTTGTGGTAGTTTTGAGACAATTGATTACCCAGAGTAGAGAAAATATTTTTCGATATTTAGAACTTACGGTGTGAGAAAGTGAGAGTATACAAAACGTAGACAAGTTTGTGTTAAAGGGAACGAGATTGTGTATAAAATATCGAAAAGATTTCCGGATTCGGGGGAATCGTCCTGCGAAGAAGAAAGTCGGTTCTGTTCGCGATTATGCTCGCAGGCAACGTAACGGGCTTTCGTTCCAATCCAAACCTGTTCCAATTGATTTCGTTCGCTACCGTCCATACGCGCACGTGCGCATGCGCGCGCGCGCGCGATTGTTGGCTTTCTAGCGAGATCGCACTATTTCACCGCATGTTGTTGAAAAAACAGAGAGAGAGAGAGAGAAAGAGATACGTATATTATCTATATGTACATACACGCAACATACACATACGTTGGCGACACACGCGTACATACATATGTAATACATTGTTGTGCGAAAAGGGCTTTCAGAGAATTTTATAAACGCGCGATCGATGATCGCGATTATATTATTATACACGAGTAGAGTGGTAGGCATTAGATAAAGGAAACCTTGTTGTTGTTGTTGTTGTTGTTTCGCCAGCACGAGCACCAGTCGCAAACGAGTCGAGATTTATGATAGCGTCGCTTCAATCGTCCTTCAGTATTACTAGAGTACACGATAGCGTAACGTAGATCGGTTTTTAATCGTTTTACACGTACATGTGAACAGCTGCGCGTGTAAACAACCATGTGTAAAGCGTCGTCGCAGATGTAGTGCCGGTCGTATTAAACGTGCATTTCGTGTCACAAATTCGCGACATTTTCTAAGGAAATAACTGACGTGTTATGAGCAGAGTTGTAGGGCGGAAAAAATTGTTAAGAGATATTTCTTTCAATTAAAGGTGTACAAAGATTTGTTCTATTGCGTTATATTTTAGGGAAAGAACGGAAAAAATATCGCGTTTAACTCTAAGAGAAAAAAAGATATTTGCCGAGTTTGACTTTTGATGACGCGCCAAATTTTATTAAACTTGGATTCGTAATTCATTTATTGAATAACTGAAGGAAAAAGCAATATTTAAAAAAAAAAGTATTTTGTAATTTTTGCGTTCGAAATATTAGGAACATATATAAAACGAAAATTTGATAAATTTAGCAAGTGACTTTGCGTTAATATTTAATTTTAAATATTATTTTATAAACAAGAAAATTACTAAAAATGATCTATATAAAAATACAAAGATTATAAACAATAATTATAGTTTGTAAGGACATTTTGACTGCAACGTAACATTTTGTTATGATACTCTGCTGTCTTTTTTTTAACTTTTAATATAACATCACGATTTACAAAGCAGTTTATAATAAGAGAGGAAACCAAATATGTCACAAGCAATCTAAGAAGCAATGCGTATCGTTGATCGAGATTTCTCGAAAGTGTCAATAGGATTAATTATTTAATAACACACACACACAGATATACAGGGCAAAGAGTTACATACAACTCTATTTCCGAACCGGTTTCTCGATCACTCTATGTATCGTAGAGGAAATTGGCGTAACGCGGATGCGGGCTTTTCTGCGTAATATAACCGAGATTACGAGTTCTCGTTTTACGAGAAGATTGCGTCTCGTGGAAAACGGGATAATTTCGAGTTGAATGCGTCCACCGTTAAGATCGCGCGATCCAGTATGAAACAGCTGTGCTCCACGTGTCTGGCATTTAATAGCAAGCCGGTCCGTTATCGGCGTAAAACGGTCGCAATCGTAAACTTGCCCGTATCGTCACGCGCGCTCGTTTAATGTTCTCCATAAAAATGCGCTAATTAACCCGCAATCGAGTTACCTTTCAACCGTCGATCGATTGTTCGCCGATGCGAACTTGGTGAGCGATCGAAGGGAGCTTACGTACATATCGCCTGCGTTTTAAATCACGTACCTAACACACATACACAGACATATACAGAGTGTTCCAAAACCAACCGGATGTCCTTCTAATAACAGAATAATTCTCTGGCCAATTTGGAGACAATTTTTTCTCAGCGAAAATGTCGAGGAAGGTTATCATTTTTTTGTAAGCAATTTTTGCCATCATATATCTTTGTAACTAACAATAAGTCTTAAATTAAAATTCTATTAAAGTAAACTCCGTCTGAAATTAACTGAAGAATGTAACTGTGTTAATTAAAAATTGCCTTCAAATTGATCAAAGAACCTAATTATTAAAAGGACATCCGGTGATTTTGGGACACCCTGTATATATTTTAAAGTTGCGACATACAAAGCCGGTTACCATATTCAACAGAGTTGGCGCGAAGAATTTAAATCTACGTATTTTTAGCGGGTACTACGGTCGCATGGAGCGAATACGCGCGACTCACTCTCCTCGACTCGGAAGAGAGAATGTAAATTGGAATTTATTTTTAATCTCCTCCGTTGATTTTACAGTCGCACAAAGTGGTCCAAGAGTTGACGGAAATATAAATCCATAGTCGCTATATTTTTGGAAGATCTGATCTGAGAAACACATTAGCTCCATGTGGCGTACACACTTTCCATAGATAACATACATATAGACGATTCTACTTTTTTACAATGTCGATGTTAACGATCACACGTAGATAGGCGAATAAGATAGATGCCGAAGGGAGGGAGAAAAATATCGAAGTAGCTTATTGACTTGAAGCATCGCTAAAACAGTAGCTAAGTCTCCGGCGTGTAACGAGTAATCGAAACCGATAAGTGAGAAAGACGCGATGAAGAAAATCGCTGGGCGATATTGTATACGGCGTACGGTGATGACTAAGAGGGATTTCGCGAGGACAGAAGTCATCAAAACGCGAGCCTTTGTTTCATCGAAGATCACAAAAATAAATACGACACATTGATGAAAGGAATCATTTCATTGTGAAAGAGAGTCTATTGGGACAATATATTTTACGTTGTTGTATAATAAGAATAGCTATGAAGCAAACAGATTTTTCTGTTTTTATTAAGCTCGGTAATTTTATTTGCTGATTATAATAATTTGTGTTAAATCTGGAAAGAAATTATTTATATTATAATTAATTATTGATATTATTTATATTATTACATTTATATAGAAATTATTTATATTATTATTATTATAAATTACTTCTATTATAATAATTAATTCCGCTGCAAGTATTCGCGTTTCAATGAACAAATTCACTCGACATGATTTTTCGACACAAATCAAATTTCACGATATCCAATAATCGATCATGTTAGCGAAATGTGATTGCTTTCACATCAAATACGCAATAATAGCGACAATTTTGTTGTGTGACGGCAAAATTATTTGCCCCTGTCAATATGACATACTTCTTATTACCTCATTTTACAGTAAATATGAGTTCGATGATACGAGGAGATCGCAAAAAAAAAAAAAAAAAAAAACATACATCAGACATTTCCAGGCAACTTGAGTATTTTCAAGAGCACTTTTCTATTTCTATCGTAAAGATCGCGCGATATATTGTTGTCTCTGTCTGATATTGCATTTATCTTGTTCACCTGTTAGTCATCGTTGCGCGACGAAGCATCGCGTCGCGTCGTTTCGCGCGTACAATCGTGATTTTCTAGCAATAAGCGGAGATTATCGACGCTCGCGCGAGCCGGCAAATCGCGGGGCGCCGGTTATCGCTCTCGTAGATATTAGCGCGAGCAAGCTTGATCGTTATTATATACACACACACACAAACATACACACATGCACACACAGCCGCGCGAACTGATTCGTGCAATTGGATGTTATCCAGCAACGGAACACAGTCAACACTGTGTGACACAGTGTTACACTTGTAGCTGGGACGCTGTTAATTTTTTTTACTTCACCGCCACAGTGCAGGGTAGTCACTTTACATAGCTTTTTCAAAGTTTTAAGTTTTTTTTAAGTCTTTTAAAAGAGAAAAGTTTACCTCCGACTTCTTACTTACCTCCGGAATACCACTCCGTAGAAAAAAAGTGATATTCCAAATATTAAAATGTTGGTATCCACAGGAGTGATACAAAACGACGATACAATCGAACACAGCTTTTTATCCAGCAACGGAACACAGTCATACACTGTGGCTATGATCGGGGAAATGCTAGAGCTGCTTCGAAACGTTTGATTGACCAATCAAAATAAAATGAATAAAGATTTCTTTATCCTGATTGGTTAGTGCAATGCTTCGAAGCGTCTGTAGCGTTCGTAGCGTCTCCCTGACCACAACGCGGATGACAGTGTTACACAGTGTCGACTTGTAGCTAGAATGCTTAGATTTTTTTACTTCACCGCCAGAGTGCAGGGCAGTCACTTTACGTAGCTCTCCCAAAGTTTTACTTTTTTTAAGTTTTTTAAAAAGTTTTCCTCGTACTCCTTACTTACCTCCGGAATATCACTACGTAGAAAAAAAATGATACTAAATATAAAAATGTTGTATCCATGAAGTGACACAAAACGACGACACAGCATTTTTAGCTATGTACGATTGTATCGATTTGTGTCGTAGTTGGAAAGCACTGGGTCTTACACAGTGTCGCCTGTGTACGTGTTGCTGGAAAGCACCCATTGATTCGTCCGCGCGTTATCGTACTCTGTATATTCGTACTTAGAAATTCACTATATAGAGAAGGCTCACGATAATTTATTTTTCTAATACCTATAGCGTCCATTCAACCGTGGACGATATCTGATTACGATAGGGGGGAGAATGGGAGAGCCCTGCGAGGGTTAGAGATAGCGTGACAATTTTCGGTCGGCGCGATGGAACGCTGAGATATCGAGATGTGGAGATTCCTGATACTTTCATCACACACGTACATACATCGACGAGAATGTATAACACGATAAATCGTTGTGTCGCGTGATTTTATTATTGTTGCACCGATAACGTTACTTTATTAAGGCCATGTGATATTTTTGTAAGCTGCAGAAAGAAAACGTTTTGGTTCACGCTAAAAAAAGTGGTCGCTCAATTATTCCTCTCCTCGAGCCTCTCACCGTGTCTCTTTCCCACCGATCTTCCTTCCTTTCATCATCGTAATAACAACTATCCGCGATAACTAGTGAAAGTTCTGTTAATTTAACTTTAATGAGTTTGCTCCGACCCGCGAGATAATTTGATCAGCAGCTTCTATACCAGCGCTATCATCTTTTTTCGCTTGGTATTGGAGCTGAATACAGATCTAGGAAAGATATATGATTAATTAGTTCAATTTTTTGATAGTTTTGCGTGATAAATACAGGATTATGGTTAGCGTTATAATCAACCTCAAGTTGTCCTATGTCGTATTAGCCAACAGAGAGACCAATTCACGTTAATATCGATTGATACATTTGATTGATGGTCTGTTTATACAGGTATTATACACACGGGCTATATCCCGTGAAGAGAAGCTAATGCTTGCAGAGGTGGCAGTTTCCGGGGACCGTGACAGTCAATTAATTGAAGCGCTGAAAGCAAGACTAGGTAAATGACGTGTATAAAAAATTCCAGTTATATGCTGATAATAATTATCGGTGGCGGAAAAGGGGAGAGAACAAAATTGCAAATTTATGTCTTAATTTTAGCAAACTAGTGACTTTTGTCGTAATTATCTGCCTCGATTGATCTGTCACAATAACGTCTGTCACAATAAAAAAAAAAATTCGAACAAGCATGAATTTTAATGTCATATTTCAAGACATCGGCACGGGTTTCCCGAGAGACACCCTGTGAATGGCGTGTAAATTCATGTCTATTGGCGAACGGTATCGGCTTGGCGCGAGAGACACGTAACAAGGTGAGAAAACGACAGCGAGGACGATCGATTTGCCTTGTTAATTATCGCATACAAATATGCAGTGCACACACATCGGCTGTACGTTTGTGTACATGAAGGGGAGATCCTCGTAAGCAACGCGCGAGCAGTTCATATATTTGTGTAGTACAGAGTCGCGCGACATTAATTATCCGATCCCGGCGACCGAGTAATTTGCCCATCCGCCCACCCTTCTTCTCTCCTCTCTCGTCCTGTTTTCAGTTTTCTCTATCTTTCTATCAGTTCTGCCTCTCTCTCTCTCTCTCTCTCTCTGCCTCTAGGCGCAATCTGATCCAACGATAACCAGTAAGTACAATACAATACACGGGAACCTTCGGGAACAATATACACGCGATACACAAAAGGACTGGCGGTTAACTATGTACAATCTGTCACACAAGAGCGTCGTTTACGTGTCTTGAAAGAAAGATTATTATTTTGGAAGGGAAGAAACATACACGTACACACTGGAAATTATATAATATGCTCGACCATACTATTACGCATTTGTTTCCTAACCCTCTAATCTTTATTGACATCGAATGTGATCTCCTTTAGACGTATTTTATACGAGAAAGAGTACGATCAAATTCCTCCCTTTTTTTTTACTACCTCCAATTGAGTCAAATGACGGCTTAAATAAAAGTTTATGACTAGTAGATTAACCGTAAAAAATATTATGTTGAGGCGAGCAAGCGATCCAAAAAAGACGTTAGCAACAGATGGCGACACTTAAAATTATAACAAATCGAACAGAAAAAAAGAAATAGAACTTCTACATTAGAAGCATAGAATTTGCTTGAACAAGCACATTTTAGTGAAAAGTTTGAATGTTATTTTTGTTCGATTTGTAGTAATTTTAAGTGTCGCCATCTGTTGCTAACGGCTTTTTTGAATCGCTTATTTCTTTGGAACTTCTTGCTCGTCTCAACATAATATTTCTAAGAGTTAATCTACTAGTCACAAACTTTCATTTAAGCCATCATTTAAGCTAAATTGGAGGTGGTGGAAAAAAGGAAAGGGTTTTCTATGGAGACTTGACCGCACTCTTTCGCATAATTTTGGCCAGTTGATTTCCCAAAAGCTCGAATTTAACGATACAATTAAAGATATACATACACTTCTTTCTCGCGATATTTTGAATTGTTATTGGATCATAATACAATGAAGATAGAAAAGTTTACCAGGTAGAAATGCTAGATAATATATTTTTTAAATTGCGTTTTCTCGAAATGTATAATGCTTCTTCTCGACGGACGACGCGACTCTTGCGCGATAAGCTTAAGCTCCAGCGAGAGAATATGTTTTATAAGTTTATTCGTTCCAAGTTCTCCTTTCATTAATTACACGTCCAAAACACAGTAATTAAAGAGAGTACTTGGTGTAAATAATAAAATACCTCGTTATTTGTTTTTTGAAGGCAAGCTTTTCAGCGTTAAGTCGCCAAAGTTATCGCCACTTCTTGTTACTCTCTTACTTTCGCTTTACTCTCCCGCATTTGCTTCAACTTCACTTTGGCGTTTGCGTCCGTCAAGATTTATTTCACGTATATACCTTCTCTCTCAACGAGAGAGAGAGAGAGAGAGAGAGAGAGAGAGAGAGAGAGAGAGAGAGAATACTGACAGAAAGTTGATGGAGGGAACTATATAGAGAGAAAACGTGCACAGCTGTCGAGTAGAAAGGTGTGCGCGATAATGTAAAAATTCACATTTCGCGAAGTTATACGACAAGGGTCGCTCGTCTCTTGCACGCTTAATAGATCACTTCTTTCTTTCTCGCGAAATAACGCGAACAACAGAATAAAGTAATATTAACCGTTGCATAACGGTAAATTACAATTCACGGCGTGAATTATCGGTCTACTTGTTATATACAACAGCCGTGTACATACGCGCATTATGACGCCATTGAAGAATAGCGAGCGCGCGCTTATTCGTATAAATGTATATTCGACAGCCGAATTTTAACGATCGAACGTCAAATTGATTTTCCGCGGTGTGATTGGCGATATTGTCGAGATCGAAATTCGCTCGCGCGCGCGCACGCACGAGAGGACATTTTTGGGCTAGCGTGTGGTTAATTAACTGTGTCGATTAATTAGATAGCGATATATATATCCCAATATATATATATATATATATATATATATATATATCGCGGCACGCGCATCGGCCGGAGTTACCGGAGCATCGAATTTTCCATCCCCATTGGTACACTTTGTATTTAATTCTCCGCACGTTATTTATTCGCCCGTCGAATAATTACAGGGTCATAATCACAGAGTGGATTTGAAACGGATTGTTCGATTTGGTGCCGATTTCAAAATTTGATTGCAAATTTATTCGGAGGCGAAAGGAGGGGTGAAGAGTGGGAGAAAAAGGGGGAAAGGAGAGGCAATTCAACGGGGCGGTAATCGATGTGTACATCATCGAATATTGATAATAGTTTCGTCGGCGACCGATTCCACCCCCCCCCTCCCCATCCCATTCCCCCCCCCCTCAATGAGTATATAATTAAGCGTTCGATAAATAACACGAAATTATTTATTCCCACGAGTTCATAATCCCGTCGTCATCGTGCGTTCATCAAGCGGGGGTTCTCCAACTCGATGGGTGAATTTATAATTAGTATTTGTCATTTGTTGTAAACCGCGATCGCCCTCGTATACACAATACCCGACAACAACCGGGACCGCTATAACATTTTCGCGTCCGACGTCGTTTGACAAGTTTGACCGGTGCTCTTTGGAAATTGCGAGGACTAACGAAGCGCGTGTGTATTGTCCGGGTATACATAATTCAACGAAGATGGAATCTGTTCTTGGAAATTTGCATATCCGTAGAAAAATGAACCGAAAGATGATATCCGTGGTTTTCTTTTTTTTTTGTTATTTTTTATTTTTATTTTTTTTTAGTACCGTCGCACCGATCGTAATTTTCACTCTGCGTCGCTCGTGCATGTGCGTGCGCTCGCGCGTACGTACGATATTTTCGGCATTATGCAAAACGCCCGGCCTTTTTGCGATGCAGATATTATCGCAACATTTTCCTCGGCCTTGTATTCTCTCCGCTGTTTATATCCGGCGCACCGCATTAATTTGGCAAGCCAGTTTGCAGTGGCGAACTAGTGGGAAATAACAATCTTCCTTCCACCCCCGCTGCATTTTATATAAAAGCAATTTGGAAAATTTGTACGTTCTAGAAATACTTTATGTGAGCAAAGAATTAAGCATTATTTCTTTCTCTCTCTCTCTCTTTGACGTAATAATGCAGAGGCAGTAAACGAACAGTCGGCCGATGTTAATTCTCGCATGCGTTTTTTTTTTTTTTTTAGAAAAAAAATCTACAGCGGTTTTTTCCACAAAGATATTTACCGACCTCATGCATTTATTTAATTAACACAATCTGTCAAAGTAGTATGTATAAACAACTCTACTACTGTTCGGTCTCGTAACAAAAAGTCTTTAATTCGTGTCAATATGTATCAATATGCGACTTTCGTCGTGATGATATCGAGATGATATATATTCGAATTCCGATATCCGAATTCACGTCGCTCCCAAAATATCCGTAGCAGATTGAATGCGACATTATTAGATTTCCCTCTGAGGATTCGTTAAAAATTTCGTATAATCAATATCCGGTTAGGTTGTTGAATCGAAGGAGAGAATCATCGCGCGTAGCTTAAAAACAAAAAAGAAAAAAATTAGCCGAACGTTCAGATCTCACCCTTACGCGCGATCGAGAGCCTTCGAGCGAATATTTGAAATTTATTAAAAGCTAATTGAGCCGCGGAATCTAATAGCGTGTGAATCGCCGCTTTCTTTTTTTTTCTCGAGACTCATATAAATATATTCCTGTGTGAAAACGGAAAGTGCTTTCGTGGACGACCCATGTGTGTATTTATAGGCAAACGCGTATTATTGTTGTCAAGCATGCGCTATACATTTTGCCACGGTGCAAAAATTAGAGCGTCGTGACAGGCGGTAACGATACGTCGGGAGCATGCACGCGAACGTCAATTCAAGGCTATCGCATGCGTGAGAGTAGAGCGAGAGAGAGAGAGAGAGAGAGAGAGAGAGAGAGAGAGAGAGAGAGAGAGAGAGAGAGAGAGAGAGAGAGAGAGAGAATGTACAATATATTTTATGTTTGGACGATATCGCGCCGTATAACACATCGAGAAAATCAGTCTGGCGTTTATTGGGGCGTGACAGGCGAGCTCGCGCCATCTTGAATAATATTAAAGCGATTTGCGAGTGCATCGCGTTATGACATTTTTTCCATTAAAGAAAGTGAGAGAAAGAGAGAGAGAGCCCGGGCTTATAATTATTTCTGTCGAATCGAGATTAGAGGGAGCGGGTAGGATGGAGGGGGAGGACGAACGCCGGGACGCGCGAAATATGATTCTCGGTGGATTATTTTATTAAGTCTCCAAATTGGTAACTCGAACCGCAGAAATAGCTCGACCTTAGCACGCTCCGCGGAGAATAACGTTATCGGCGCGCGAAAGTGATAATATCGAAAGGTTAAACTCTTGCTGATACTCCCGCGCCGCCCGGATAACGTGACGTTAAAACGAGCGAGAATAGCGCGCGTCTATGACATTTCGATTTGTCGACTTGACGCGACATTCGATATACGTTCATTCATCCGATTGTCACATGTTTCCGTTATGATGCCACACCGAAAAAATTGTATTCTCGAAGTAAGAGGACTGTATACTATAAAATCCCTCTTATTAACAGATATTCTTAAGTGTTTCTAGAACAGCCTTTAAAACTAAGAATATATTCTTTGTCAGTAACAAACGGTCGTATGTTTTTTTTTATGCGGACCGTTCATTTGGCGTTATACAGTCATATCGTTGCAGCAACGTATATGGTTATATAGTGTTGCAATTTACAGCGCAGTGCAGTGTTTGTCAGTGAATGATTTTAGTTTATTAGAAGAATGAATGAAGTTAAAATAAGTGGCTCGAGGAAGAAGACTCGAGCAAGTTAAGAGAAGTGTTCACGAGTAAGTAACGCGTAACATAACCTAATTTAATCGTTCAAGACTCGGGTCTCATGCTCGGTCTATATGTACTATGTCTATGTTCTATTTATGGTCTTTCTTGGCCTATGTGTTGTAAAATAATGTACTTTTTTTGTTAATATAAAAATAAATCCCATTTCGTCTACATTTTTATAAATTAGGAATATCTGATCCTAATCTTTAGAGGATTCCCCTCTCTTAAGGTAAGAGGATCCTTTTGGCGCCTATTTTAAAACAAGGATATTCTAATAATAAATGATGAGGGAAATTCTTAAAATGAGAGTACAATTTTTTAGTGCAATTAAAAGACCAATTTTCATTAGGAGAATAAAGTGTTGCGACAGCGGGGCATTCGCGCTCTCGTGTCGAGTGATTTTGCAACGGGAACGAGACCGACCGTATCAACCGGTTAATTGTATTAAGAGGCGATTCCGGGACGATCTACTGGGCGGTTCTCGGGTCCGTATCGCGATGGAAAGAGAAAAAAAAAGCGCGCGGATTAAGCGCCGGGACGACGACGATGGGATTCGAGAGGAGAGAAAAGATCGTCTCGCGGGAGCGATCGAATTATCGGGAATCGTACTTCAAAGGACCAGTCCTTCAACTCTCCCCTAACCTCCTCCCCCTCTCCCTCCCCCTCCCCCGCCCGCGTTGGAGAGAAGAGACTAAATTGCCGCGAGTGGAGTGAAGTGTGCGGATGCCGCACACAGTGGATGTCTGGACAAACAGAATATTCGAAAGTGTGTTCGAAAAATATTTCATGTGTTACTTTTGCGTAAATATTAATGAAAATGACCAACAGGAAAAATATGAGTGGCATCGCAAACAGCAATGTTTCTGGGTCAGAGCGATTGCGAGCGATTTCGCAAATAAAAGATAGAAATATGTCGATTGATATTTTCTTCTTAAATTATTTTTCTCTCTTTAAATATGTATTTCAATATCCGGGATAACTGCGCATTATAAAAGCGAGAGAAAAAAAAGGGAAAATTTGTAGAAAAAATTTTAAGAGGCTATTATATCGTTTTTCGTTTTGCCTAAGCTTTCGCGATGGAAACGTCACGGCCTTTTGTCGAGGCACGTTACAGAAATGGTTTTTACAGATAGTTTTGTATACTGACATCTTTTTGATATTTCTGATAGACTTTGACTTTTGTCGGGTTGGAATGTTAATTGTAACGCGGTTGATTATACAAAGATTGAATATTTGATAATTTTATAATGCGTTTAAGTAATTTGAGCTAGTTGAAGCGCGAGGAATATAACAGTTTGTCATACTTTGTATATTTTTATTTTTGTATGTTTTTATTTTTATATCGCAAATAAAAGAGCAAAAATTACATCGTCCTAACGTAGAAATAGAAGTACATTAATACGCGCGGAACGTCGCTTAACAAGTAGTTTCTCTCATCGGCGTATTGTTATTTACTTAATTTACTGAAACAATTATAAAGTTGCAAGATTTCATCCGGAGAAAATTCCTTTTATTATTAGATACCACTGTGCGGACAGAGCGAAGTCAGAATGTGAGGTCGCGCGGCGGATCCGATCGTGCCTCTTTCTACTCACTGGCAGGCAGGGATCTCCACGGGGTGAGAGGGGAAGGGGGGGGACGACCGCGACAGAGCGGGGATAGAGAAGGGATAAACGGAGCGCCCCCCCTTCGCGGTGGACGAGGGAAAAGGGTATCTTGGATAAAGATGGGGGGGAGGGGGTTGAACGAGGGTGTAGTCGCGGGGAGAGTTGGAAGAAGCGTGGTAGGCTACAGTCAGGCAGAATACGGAGTAGTGGGGGTAGGCGAAGGGGGTTGGTGGCGAGGCGCGGGCGAGGGAGGGGATAGCCGCGAGTTCGGTGAGCCCGTAGTTCTCAGGGTGGCTCGTCAGTTCGGCGGACGACCGTGCGAGAGCGCCGTCGTGGCGGCGTGATCGATCCCTATCGCTCTCTCCGCGGCGGCATTCGCGCGCTCGCACACCCGATAAGCGGTACGGCGGACGCCGCGGCGTGGAAACTCTTCTAGAAAGAGAGAAAGAGAGAGAGAAAGAGAGAAAGAGAGCACTCTGCCGCGGTGCGCGCGAAGGGCGTCACAAATCGCTGTCGTCGTGGCGATGACGTCGCGCCGCCGACCGGCGGCGGTCGCCACGACGTCGCCAGCAACCGAGTAGTAAGGCCGCGCTATAGGCGCGACGAGACGCCGTGCGAGCGAAGGCCTGAACGGCCTTCCCTTCGACGGCGCGTGGACGCGGCGACGGCGGGGAAACCCCTATCGACCCTATCCGCGCGGCGGCGGCGGCGGCGGCGGCTGGTTAACCTTGCGGCCCGTCTCTAGACGTCCCGTCTCTATACGGCTGTACGGCGGTGGTGCGTCTCGCTCGTTCGTTCTCGTACTCCGAGATTCCGAGATTCGTTTCGGCCGTCGTCTGTATATACGTGCGGCACCGAGTCGTCCCCCTTGTTTCCTCCTCCTCCTCCGCCCTCCCTCCCTCCCTCTTTGCAGACCTTGATCCACGTTGACGCGGATCTAACCCGGTCAATCACCCGTGCTTTGGCACGCGCGACCCGTCGAGCTTGTGCCTGTCAGCCGACTAGCGGTCGACGGCGGCGGTCGGTGGTGTCGCGGTCGGATCCGTCGAGTGCCGGTCGTGCCTGGTCGAGCCTCCAACCGCGTGCGTCCTCACGGGAGAAGTGAAGCGAAGTGTCGGGGTTCCACCTGCGGTTCTCGCCTCTCGCAGCAGGTGTGTGCATTGACAGCGGCATCGTGCGTGCGTGCGTGCGGGGGTCTAACGCGAGACGAATCCCCCCGCATACTCACGCTAAGGGAGCATTGTATTAATTACGCGGCGCACGCGGGTAACCGCGCGCACAAAGAGGGGTGCGTTAGGGGTTCTTTCTCGTCAATTTGGATAGCGCGTGATCTCTCTCTCTCTCTCTCTCTCTCTCTCTCTCTCTCTCTCTCTCTCGTCTCTGGCACGCCGATCGCCATATACCGGGTGAAGGGGAGAGGAGGCGGAAGATTACATTCCGCGCTGGGTCCCGCGAGGATCCCGAGGAGGCGCGCGACGATTGGTCGGCGCGGTCGGCACGGATCGTAATTAATTTCCCCGCTGCTCGGGGAAATTACTGTTGGCCGGTCACCGATATTAGGCGGACGAAGGTCGACACAAGAGAGAGGGAGAGAGAGAGAGATAGAGACAGAGAAGGAGAAAGAGAGAGAGAGAAAGATTGGTCCGGGAGTGGGATTACAAGACGGGGGTGGTATGTATGCGGCGCGATCTTTTCCCTCCGTGCCACGCGCGTTCGACGACGCTATCGTAATCAGTTAATTTCCGGGCGTTAAGCGGTTTCATCGGGCACAGGGGCGAATTGGCGATATTCGAGGATGACGGCGCGCGAGATACGCAGCGTATGACAATTCGGCGGCGAGGGATTCAGGTGTGAGGAGGATAATCGCCCGTGGTGCCTATCCGAGCGCGAGATCAATTCCTTCCTTACTGGGGACTGCGAAGGCATTTCGTGCCTCCATGGGCTATTACAAGATCCGCTCGACACGCGAAAGCGCAAGAAGAGGAATCAGGAACGATTACGGATCGATACGGTAAGTCTTGGTTTGCGGTAGAGACTTCTGGACTTCGTCATTGTCGCGTGCTGAAGAGAGAGATAGGAGAGGGAGAGGGAAATTGGAATTTTGCTGTAAATTCGATAAGATCGAAAAGATTCGCACGGCTGGGAATTAGATAGTGATAGGATCAAGTTCAATATGTACTTAAAAATCCGAGTCGAATCCAATAATCAAGTTTCATTTTCTAGAATTCGAATAATACTCATAAGAAATAATATTTTATATATTATATTTGTGAAGTAATCGTATCAATTGTATTCGAATTTTAGATTGAGTACCTGGTTCGAAATAGTACTTATAAGAATTGAATCTTTTACAAGTAGTACTCGAACTCTAAAATGAAAAAAAATCTATAATACGAGGGATATTCTGAAAGTAAAGATACAAAGTCCAGAAAATATTTCTGAAAGTAAAGATGCAAAGTAAAGATACAAAGTCCAGAAAATATTTCTGAAAGTAAAGATACAAAGTCCAGAAAATATTTCTGAAAGTAAAGATACAAAGTCCAGAAAATATTTCTAAAGTATTTTATTTTGGGATTGGCTTATAATACCTTTAGAGAGCATTTTTTTATTTATTTTTCAACATAGCCGCTATGAACCTTAATGCATTTGGTGAGCCTGGGAACGAGTTTCTTGATTCCAACGTCATAGAAGTCTCGCGCCTGCTCTCTTAACCACGTTATTACCGCGTCTTGGACCTCATCGTTGTCATCAACATTGTTCATGAAGTTTATCGATCGTTAAACGCCGATCAAAATGAATTTTTTCTTCAATTTTTTGAATGAGTTCATCAGTGATAACGGATGGCCTTCTACTCCTTTCTTCATCATGAACGTTACTTCTTCCCGCTTTAAATTCGCGACACCATTTTGCCACGTTTTGCCTGTTCATAACGTCTTCGCCATAAACAGAAACAAATTGGCAATGAATTTCAGCAGCAGTTTCTCCTTTCGCGTAAAAGAAACGAATCACTGAACGAACCTCGCACTTGGCGGGATTAGGAATTGACACGGCCATTTCAAACACACACTGCAAGCACAATGTTGCTGCGACTGAGACCTGATAAATTCTGTCACGTCACACGGATTCTAACAGACACAACAGAGCTGCTAATCGTGTAAAAATATTTTCCCTTACATTTTTATTAGCTTTGTATCTTTACTTTCAGAATATTCCTCGTACTTGCTACACATCCACACACACACGCACACGCACACTCCTCATCCCCACCCAAACACTCATTCACCTACCCTCACAATTTCTCATAAGTACTCATAAAAGATTCGAACATACTTGATCAAGGTTCGAATGTACTTGAAAGTACTGCTCTTGTTTTTCGAGATACTTATAGAGGGTTCGAACCTATCACGTTCGGGTTCGAGTCTGCTTGACAGTACTGTTTTTTTTTCGATGTAATCATAGAAAGTTCGAAACCATGCAAATAAATTTGAACCTACTCGTAAGATACTTAATCCCATCGCTAGAATTAGATACCCGATTTACAACTATTACAGCCGTGCGTTGAAACTTTGAGACTCGATCTTGATAAATTTGAGTGAAGCAGAAAAAGATTTTAAAGTCGAAGAGGAGGGAGGGAATTGGATTTCTAGATTTATCGCCGCTGTACAAATGTGTGTAGGGAATAGAATTGTACGAGAAGTCGCTCTCGAGAAAATTCTCGACGCTGCTTTATAATTTGTGACAATAAATGTGAAATTCGATTTCGGTACACATATATCCCCCGGAAGAGTAAAGGGATTAAAACCAGTAATTCAGTTTTGCGGTCGTTGACACTCACATGCGTGCGGGCGCAAAGCCTCAATATTTACGTTAATTGTATTACAATTAATCAAATTTCGCATTATATTGCGCTACTGCTATTCCACGACGTCGCACGATAGTAGGGCGATGTAATGCGATATTTTCGATTAATCGTAATACAATTCGTGCGAATGTAGAGACCTCTGCTGCGATTGCGAGCGCGAACGTATCTCCGTGTGTTTCGCGGAGATGTTTTATTAAATTTCATAGCACCGGCAGCCTTCGCTGATGATCGATAGATAACGCACGCTCTACCACTGTGAAACATATACCGGCGAGAAATGAAAAATAAATGTCGCCCTTTAGGTGAATAACTCGCGATCAAAGGTGAGAAGAAACGCGCAGCGTATAGAGAGAAAGCCAAAGTCTATTTTTCGCTAGAGTTAATTAAAGACGCGCTTTCAATTCTATCTGTTTAATCTATCTAATTACTCCATGACGAAACGTAATGAAATTATGAATGGATTAAGTAGCGGTACGACAGAGCGCGTTCTATGCCGCTTTAATTAAGTCGCGTGACGCGCGTAAGTCGCTGTACGAGAATTAAGCCACCTATACCTTCAGCTTCGCTAAAGCAGAAAGAAAAGGAAATTTCGATTATCGATGCGCGAGCAGAGAAACGAAATTCATGCTTATTTTTAACGACAGTTTAGTTATTGGGTTTTAAATTTTCTTTACGGTATTTTTTTTAAACGCTGCAATATCCGCGCGGGTGGATTTTTAATATTCACAGATTATCTTAATCTCTCTTTTAATCTTTCTGACATCGAATTCATTTCGCGCAAAGAGAGAGAGAAAGAGAGAGAGAGAGAGGAAGCGGACTCGAGAAAGTCCCAATAAAGATTTCACGGTTACGCGACTTTCCGCTGACTTCCATGAAAGCGTTATCTCGTGTATAATACTCAAGAGGAGAGAGAGAGAGAGAGAGATCGAAGAGCGAACAATCGCGGCTTCGACGCGCGAAGTAGTTTGATACCGTTCGACAAGTGTATTACCGTTCGCGATAAGTCGCAGAAATCGAGATTGCCCCGAAGCTGTTCTCTCCTGCTCGAGAGAGAGAGAGAGAGAGAGAGAGAGAGAGAGAGAGAGAGAGAGAGAGAGAGAGAGAGAGAGAGAGAGAGAGAGAGAGAGAGAGAGAGAGAGAGGGGGAGGGAGAGGGAGAGAAACGGTACATGAATGCCCATTGTCCGCGATATCTATCTTACAAACGATCACGTCGACGAGGATCATTCAATGCTGCCCCGACTCTTAAACCCTACTCGATCATGGACGTACTTTCTCTCCATTTGCGACGGGCAACCGTATAGCTTTCAAAATTATGGTTTTTTTTTATCGGTATTTTTTTCCCCTTAGAGGTTCATCTATATTCTACGAATCCTGCGAATGTGGATTCGATGCGTTCGATCAGGACTGATAGGTTAGGTTATAGATTTGATAGGTTAGGTTATAGATTGATTGTAAATAATTTAGTTCGGCAGCTAAATCTTAAGAAACGAGAGGAAAAAGAAACCGCCGTAGAATTTAAAATTTGCGAAGCACACAAGAGGTAGGAAACTAAAGATATCATTTCGTCCGTACACTTCGCGAAAGTTATCCGTGGAAAAATTCCCGGGGAAATTCCCGGCGATTCTGTGTGTCGCGCAAAAGCTATTCGCGAAGAATAGAAATTGTTCTTCCTATAAATAGAGGCTCAGGGTGAGACTACGAGAGCGAGGGGGTTAAAGCGAGCGACGCTAAGCTAAACGGTGACGCGCATGACTGGTCTGCACTGAGAGAGAGAGAGAGAAAGAGAGAGAGAGAGCGTCGCCGCGCACACTTGGTCAATTTTTTACAGTTCTCGGACTGTGTCTCCGAATTTGTTTTTCGGGATCGATAGAAAGGAGAGCATCCCCCGCGTCAGGCGGGGGGGGGGGGTTATCTCGGTAGATTCTTCCAGACCTACTTCCGGATATAAAGGGTGGGAGGGAGGGAGACGAGCGAGCGAGAGCATTCGGCCGCCGCGGTCGCGCTTCTCTTTCTCGGAGAAAAACAAGTTCTTCGAAGGCGATGGCCGAGAGGCGCGATCGCGTGAAAAATTGACAAACTACGCCGCGACGCTGTCCGCCACCATTTTTCAACCTCTTCCCCCCCTCACGCCCCTCCATCTCTCCCGACAATTCGACAACTAGCTAGTTTTATTTTTGACAGTTTTGCTATTCGATATTGATTCGTCGCGAAACGGATAGAGTGCGGTCGCGGCAGCCGGTTCAACGAGATTAATTATTTAGGAACAATCGCTTCTCGGCGGCAATTTATACTTCCCATAGGGCCGGAGAGTGAGAGCATGCGATATGTATGTAATGTGTAAAATGTAGCATATTAAAATCGACGGTGCTGTATATTTTTTTTGTGTTACAGCCAAAGAGAGAGAGAGAGAGTGTGTCGGTTTGCAAAAAATTTATGAAACTCACACGCGTATACGGTAGTGATTCTCGGAATTTATGAAATTAAAAGGTTGCGTTGCTTATTTAAAAAAAAATGTATTTTTAAATTTACAGTTACATGGATCTCCTCTTCCGTTTTATTCGCGAGTACAAAAAAACGCGCGGTTAAAAATCTCTCGTCGTTTCATAGAGTCGGATTTCGCAGCGCAGGTATTCTTTGACTTTTTTTTTTTTTTACCTCAGCGATATCGCGCGGGTGGAATCGCGTTTTATTGAAACGCCATCGTATTTGAAATTTTCGTCGAGAATATAATACGCGCGCACGCGGGACGAAGCGTTTCGCGTGCGAGAGGGGCGCGGACGGACCCCCCTTCCCCTTCCCTTCGAGTATCTAAACTCACTCGCGTTCGATATCGCGACGGCGGTAATAAACACCGCCGAGCTAAATTGTGAAAATGATATTCCTCTTCTCGCCCCGAGCGTCGAGCACCGCTCGCATTATCGAAGCTGAAAAGGTGGCTAAAAGTGTGTTTGTGTGCGCTTCTGAAGATCCCGGGAGGTGCCATGACAGCGGCACCTTCGCCGATGGGGTATACCTTCAGTTAAAGTGGCTGTGCGCGCGCTGGTGAGGATTCCCCTGGAGGAACAGTGCGATGGAGGATTGAGCTAACAAACCCCTCTCTCCCGTTCTCCGGATAAAAACGGTTTGAATTGCCATGACGAAGACGAAGAAAGAAGAATCACTCGGTCGGAACAAAAAGTAATCGTTGTCGGCGCGAGGCTAAAAATAGGGAAAGAGAGAGAGAGAGAGACTCCCCGAACGAGAGGAACGTACTTTTCTTTTCTGAAAGAAAAAGGTCGAGATACACATTCGAGGGATGTGTAACGCGACGCGGAATCTCGCGGAGGATTAAACTCGAGCGAAATTGTCCGTCTTTGGTTTTCATATATAGTTTGGGTTTCCAAACGCGCGATACGGGACAGCGCCCATTGTCGTCTCGGGGCTACCCCGAAGGCTCTCTTTCCGGTCTTTCGCGACCGGAAATTGAACATGACCGTTTACGACTATGTAATAATTGGCTTCGTACCGGGCCACTTAAACAGTAATTGTAGGTCATCTCGGCAAGGTACTTGGCACGACACAATACCGCGCTTCCTCTCACTCTCTCTCTCTCTCTCTCTCTCTCTCTCTCTCTCTCTCTCTTCGTCCCTCTTTCCATATAGAGTGCAACTGAAGCCACCGGTCGAGATTGTTGACAATGAGACTGGAAAGTGGCTCTCTCAAACGAATCCATTGAGCGTTAAATGCCGCCGAATAACGATTTGCTCGTGAAACGAGAATCGCGCGATGGCCCGAGCCATACGCGATTAAAAATGTATCAATGTTACATTTAACCTTTAGAGAGAGAGAAAGAGAGAGAGAGAGAGAGAGAGAGAGAGAGAGAGAGAGAGAGAGAGATCCTCACGGGAGACTTCGTAATGTCTCATTCTCACGCCATCCTATTTCCTTCATTTATTTCCTTTCATTCGGTATTCTCATGAATCAACAGATTTAATCCGACTCCGATATGACTGACGTAATGAATTCTCGTGAAAATTCTTACGGTCGTATGATTCGTGTAATTGCATAATCATCCTAATAAGTCTTCACTGAAGAGTCCCGAGGCAACGAGCGAACAGGAATGGTTGAATTATTTCGACTTCCGCCTCGTTAATACCGACGAGGTCGGTGACGTTTGAATGGTCCGGAAGAGCAACTTACTTTCAGTTCTGTATTAATATCGCGCTCGAAGTACAGAATCTTCCCGGAATTCTGATTAGATCCTCACCCGGAGAGTTTAAATTTCATTGCGCATCATTGCAGAAACTCCGGACGAACGTTGCTTTAGGCAAGGAACGTTGCTTTAATAAACGTCGCGTTCTACGTCCCGTTACAACGATTGACGTTTCTAAAAGGTAGCAAGTCAACTGGGAATGCATCGATCGTCATTTCAAGTACTGCACGAGGTCGTTTTATGAGCCGTTCTTGAAGCACCGGCCAATCGCGACAAGCGCGATCGAAGCGCAATTCAAATTTCATAGCTCTAATTTCGCGGAAAATCTGATTGCCTTGAAATGGCTTTCTTTTTTTATTTAATTTATCGTAAAAGGATTTTTCAAATATAACAGAGAAACAAGTCTTGATTTTTATCAAATCTCTAGGAATGATAAGAAATAGACTAGTAAAAATTGCAAATAAGAATTAGAATAAGTCATTTCGAGATAATTGTTACAACTCTCTCTCTCTCTCTCTCTCTCTCTCTCTCTCTCTCTCTCTCTCTCTCTCTCTCTCTCTCTCTCCCCCCCCCTCTCTCGCTCTGTCTGTCTGTCTGTCTAGTTTTGCTAGGGTTAAAATTATTGTCCGGTGTAACTTTGAAATCTCGCTGAGTGAAACGGTTGTTCCGTTAATGTTGCCATGCGACTCCCTTCCTTCCCACCTAACTTATCAGATTCAACATAGTTTTGAAGAAAGTTTTGTACGCATATACATTCTTTCGCGGCTCTCCTTCTAACACATATATTTTTACGGAAGTTTCTCATCCAAATTTAACGAACGTGCAAAGTCTCTCGCAAATGTTTATCAAGTGTACGGGAAGTTTACCCAGGATAACAAAAGCCGGTAACTAAAAAAAAAAAAAGAATGTCGAGAAATTATCTCCGAGGAAAACTTAGAGATATCCGGCTTCCCAAAGTTGAGCAGTCATGTTAAAAGTAAGAAGTTATATCTGTGTGCAAATTTAGTAGAGCGAATCGCGTCTCCGCAGTTGACTCTTTCTACTATTTTCCTACCTTCTCCCTCCCTTCTCCATGCTGTCTTGTTTTTTTTTCTCTCCGGCTTAGGAATCCCCATAAAAAAGTTTCTAGCCGCGACCTCCACTGTTTCCGCCATACTTCTCAATTATTAACAACAGCGTAACCTCTCTGCTTTCCAAGCATAGTTCATCTTGTAGGTGTATCGCGTTGGCAGGTCTGTTTCACACATTCCCGAAATACTACGACTAGCTTTTCCTCTCTCTCTCTCTCTCTCTCTCTCCCTCTCCCTCTCTCTCTCTCTCTCTCTCTCTCTCTCTCTCTCTCTCTTTCTCCCCTCTTTCTCGTAGCCGCATCGAGCTCAAATTCATTTTCATTATGGATAGATTCCTAAGCCCCATTAACATCCCTACAATCTTGCCCGTTTCGAACAACGCCATCAATCCTCTTCGCCCTAAGCCGGTCCTTTTCATCTCAATTTTGCCGATTATCCCTAGCATTCGGCAATCCTATAAGATGATAATACTACGGTGTCGTTGGATTTATTAATAGCGCGACAACATTATTAATTAGATACAAATTTAGGTAGGAAATGGACTAATAAGAGCCAGGCGCAGAAATTAGGCGCAAGCAAACTTGTTTTTAAATTCTTCTCTATTTAATTTGAACATTTCGGTCCTTCCTTTGGACTATATTATTAATTAGCACACACGGGCAGCCGCGACAGTTTTATTTTATGTTTCCAATGGCCGTGACTAAAATATATATTCTATTCGAATGTATGAGATTTTTTCTCCCCGCGGAGAGAGAGCGACGGCAATTTTTTATGGAAAGAACTCGGCGCATTTTTCGCCTCTCGCGCTCGCCGCTGGCGCGGACGTAAATACATTTATTTGATTCTGTCTCCCCCGTAGATCGGAAATATTTTCTCGCCCCTTTCCAGGAAAGAGACACTCCGAAAGGGAAGAGAAAAAAGTGAGAACCCACGCGACGTGCCATCGTCAAACATCCGACGACAAACGTTGTCGGAAGCGGGCGACGCCGCCGGTCTACGAGCACTAAATTCGCCGCGCTCGCCCGGAGGTTATGTTATTCTTGAAGGATCGGGTTCGCGCGCGCGGATCAAGTGCGCTCGCAATGGCGGCGGAAAGTGGGCCAGGTCGAAGCCAGTAAGTTAACGGCGACAATGTAAAGCGGTCTCATCCCTTTGCCCGGCTCGATAGGCGCCTCGCGACTGCGGGATTAAACTTTAGATAGAATCTCGAACTTTATTTATCTTACTTTGATAAGGCGCGAGAGGATGAGGTCGCGTCCTTAAACACTTCACCCTCTCTCTTGAGCGAGGATGACGTTAAACGAGATAAAGCTTTAATTTCGGATATGACGTTATGGCGCAAGCGTTAATGGGTCGACACGTATCGTAACAACGAGAATAACTCGAGCGAATCTTATCTCGGAAGGGGATCTAAGCGATTTTAAGTGAATAGCCGCGATAAGCTCGTATCGCATTCGTATTTTTTTTCTTTTCGAATAAATATATCAGGAAGAAAAGAACGGGTGTCGAAAGTAAGATTAAAGTCGACGATTATACTTAGCGTACTCTCTCCGGTAAAAGATTTGCCGAGACTCCAATTCCTCATTAATCTCATTACTCTTCATTAACCTTGTTCTTGTTCCTCATTGTTCATTAATCTTCATTAACTTTCCGGGAAGCTGCTACTAACTCCACCTGTCGGAAATAGGCGAGACAATGAAAAACTGATACTATTCCTGATTTACTTCACGCCCTCCCCGTCGCAAGACTCTCGTTCTAATCTGGCAAAACAAATAACCAGTTGACTCGGGTCTGTTTGCAGATGCAGCCGGGAGATGTCAGTTGCGGCGACGATGAAACACGAGCGACGTTAAAGTGCAATCGTCTGGAATGAAGCATTGAGATAAAGGCCTCCGCGCATTACCGAGGCGCGACGACATTTATGACGACATTCGTCTGGTTGTAGAGCACGAAACCCAAACTCGCGAATAAAGAAACGCGTCCTCCGACATGTCCTTTACGAAATATCGACAATTTCCGTTGCTGTCGTATCGGAGCGCACAAAGCCCTTCCGCGGCGATCTGTTCGATTAATCGGACTCCGTTGAACTCGTGGAAACGTTAGAAACGTGCTCGAATATTTTTCCGAATTTTCCGTTGTCACGTCATTTCCCCGATATCGTAATTAATCGCCTAGTTACCTTCGTAAATAATTATGCTTTGACGCCGGTGTTGAGTCAGCGGTGAGATGCAACGCTCGTTCCTTCGTGAGCGATCGTTATAACAAATCGATCGCAGGCCCGCGGAGAATCGCGTTCGAGAATCGTGTTCGAGTCCACTTCCGGTGTGCTGCGCCTCGTCATGAGAGCGGAAGCTGATGGACGAGCGGCGATGAGCGTCGCGCTGGGCTTATCGTCAGCGGGCTTACGCTTAGTGACCCGGAAGGGCGCGAGATGAAAGCGCGCGCGTCGCGAGATGTCGTCGGGACTGACCGGATGAAGAGGACGGACGGGATGAGGACGGCCGGGGAAATCCCCGTGGCGCTGGCGGCGGCGACGACGATCGGCGACAGGTCGAGTCGCTCGCTGGCGCTGCTGGCCGTGATCGTCTGGTGTTCCTGCTGGCTCCTGCTGATTGGCGAGTGCGCCGGCCAGAAGCCGATCAATCTCGGCGGCAGCAAGAAGCGCGACGTCTACATCGCCGGCTTCTTCCCGTATGGCAACCACGTGCCGGAGGGCCACATCGGGCGCGGCGTCATGCCCGCGGTGAAGCTCGCCGTGGAGCACATCAACGAGCACCCGACGATACTCAGGGACTATCGGCTGCACATGTGGTGGAACGACACGGAGGTGAGTTCTCCGGAGAATGGATAATACGAGGGATGTTTGAGAAAGTCCGTAGACCGATGCGGAGAGCAATCTTTTTTTTTTTCACGGAGATGGAAGGGATATTCTCTTTATTTCTCGAGAGATGTAATTGCTTTTGAGACCAACCGACACGGTTGCTGCAATGCTGCAATACAATCTTCTTTCTTATAAGCCGGCTTGTCGAGATTCGCAAAGATGTGTCTTTTGCTGTAATGATTTTTTTATTCCAAAAAAAAGAATCTATTCTTAGGTCAAGAAATTTTCAGATTCTAAAAAGAAAAGGATGAAAAACGTTACTCTCGTGTTGGTTTTAATTTTATTTAAATTATATTCTTTTTACGAATTTAATTACATGAAGCTCGAGGTTTTTAAAACGACTTGACACGATTACCTCGACAAGTCAGCAAGTAAAAATTATTAAAATAGAGAGATTTTAATGTGGAGTATGTACATATTTACATTAAAGATGGTAAATTAAAATGCTGTAAAGATGGAAGTGACAAAAGCACCATCTCTGTGTGCCGAGTCACGAATTTCTCAAACATCTTTATATTTTAGCGTGCATAGTTTTGAACGAAAATATCTAATTAATTAAATCCTTAAATGCAGATTCTTTTCTTCTCCTTCCGCTTTTTCAGTATGAATATTTGTTCTCTTTTTTTAAACACAGTACCGCAATCTTTCCTTCTTATCTCGCTTTTTTCCTCGTTTTCTTCAAGTATTTTACTTATTGTCAAAGATGGATTCTTGTTCTTTGTCGAAGATGAATTCGTTATCTGATTAATCCAGATATTCGTGTCAGTCTTCAAATATACTTCTCAGTCTCACAATTAGATTGAGATCAATGATTGATCCGAATTCTTTGAGACTTTTTACGTGACTTCTATATGTATACTTCATCTTCCTTACCTTTTTCTAAAATGCAGAGTATCAATTGGTAGGGGACTGGCAGGTACAATTTGGGGAAGAGAGTAGTCATGGAACTCCAACTACTAAATAAATAATGATATTTAATAGTGGCGATAGACGAAGGGATACTTGAAGCCACTGGAGACCCCGCTTACCTTGCCGTGTAACTGAAATAACGTGCTCGATCGAAAATTAATAAATTATTAGCTCACTTGGATCTTCTTTCGTCATTTTCTAGATATATTTCTAAAATCTGTGCTTGAAAATAGTGTTTGATCAGATTTTTTAAAGATTTCTCACATGACTTTTATATATTTCAACATGTTTTTCCGCTTTTCCTAAAACAAGCATTAAATTTTAATAGCTCGAAAAAAGATGATATTATAAAACACCATTTTATTTTTAATAATTTACAAGCGTTCAATATGAATAAATGTATTTAAATTTCAAATGGATATACCGTTAAGTATATCCATTTGAAATTTAATATATGTAGAGTGAAGTAAAAATAAATTTAGTTATATAAGAGTTTTTATACTAATTTTATTTTTTCAAAGAAAATTGCGAAAATGTTTTCGAAGATAATTCATTGATACGAGAAGCATCACGTAGAAATTGCAATAAATATTTTAAGAAATGATAATTAACACATATAAAACTGCCTACGTATATATAAAAAATTAAATATATTATAGAATTATATAAATACATTATAAAAACATATTATAATTATAATAAACATATAATTATCACTACTTTGTTTTTATAAAAATTTTATTTAAAAAAAATTGCGGAGATTGTTTTAAAAATAATTTGCTAATAATATGGACCGCCAAAGTTACAATAAATAAATGTTTTAAAGAATTATAATTATTATATACATATAAAACATGTAAAATATTTAAATATTAGAACTATTATAATTATTCGCGAAATTTATAATGCAATTTTTAGTTATCTGTTTAACAAAATTAACGGGCATAATATTGCGGATATAATATTATAAGACCTAAATTTCTCCTTTCTCACTTTTACATCTTTATTAAAAATAATAAATTTAAAATAATTGTGTTTATTAAAATAATTAACTTATAAAAAATTTCTTATAAATATAACAAAACTCTCGAATTAAACCGTCTTTTCTGTTATGTCTATATAAAAGTGGTGGGTCTCTTAAAAATACGTATGATTAAACTGTCATAACTAAACCTAACTAAATTATGGCTATATGGAGTTTTTATATATTGGTGGAAAAGTCCCTTTGGAAATACGTAACGTAACAAAACTATGTTTGGCTCGAGTTAACTAATGCTGCCGAGGGACCCGACATATTCTATTGGTATACATAAAATCCACATATACTCTCGTTTGTACGAATAGTCATGTAGCACTAAAAAGAGAATATAACCCACCGATGAATACGCAGGCTTTCACAGAAAAAAAGACACATCCAAATACACATGTCGCTCAATGTTTCGCATTCTGCGAAACTTTAATAACACTACTTTAATAGCTTATTTATTAATATATTTAGTTTTCTTATATTATATATTTTTATATTATATATTATAATTCTCTAAAATAATATAATATGAGAGAGAATATAATTAATTCTTATTTATTATATTCTTTTGTTATAATGAATAGAAATTAATTAAATTACTAGAATCTTAAAACTCCTAAAACCATTGGCAATGGCATTTGAAGCACAAAAGATTAAAAAAACCGCGCTAAAGACGATAGAAGCAGATCCAGAGTTTATGCAAGTTGATTGTAACGATATCTTCTCAATTATGTTTATAATTTTTGTTAATACAGAAAGGATGTTTACTTCTTTTATTTACAATCATATCTTGGTTAAGCGATTAAGTATTTATATATAAACGTATATCCCTTTTTTATACAACTTATTGATCTGTTCAAATCAAGTCACACAATTTATGATTCGATATTAATAATAATATATAAATCTTTTCATGTTTTATCTAAAAATATTCTTGTATGCATATATTATATATCTCTCTCTCTGTATAAAAATCTGTATAAAGGTAATAGAAATAGCATCGAACTCTACCGTATGAAAATACAATCTGAAATTTAGGTCAAGAAATAAATCAGTTTTTATCTCGATGAAAAACTTGTATGAAACGGAATATGAAAAGATGGAAAATTTATCGAAATAATAAAATAAGAAATCTGATATAGTCATAAACAAAAAACATGATTCGATTATATCGCGATCCTTTTGTATACGTATGTGTGTGTGTGTATATAAAATTTTATCGTGGAGTTTTTAAGCAGGTATATAAAATCTGATTTGCATAGATTGCCATACGAAAAGAGGTAGCCCGATATTAGCGTTATTATGTTCTGAAAAGTTATTTTGCTACGTTATTATTATTATCACGCGGTAGCGTCTCGACGTCAGGTGCATAAAAATAGCAACAGGCCATGTATGCAACCATGTTCATGTCATTATCTATCGTTAAGCGCTCCTCTTTTCTGACTGAAAAATTTCGCGTCTCGGATTTTGCTATTAAAATTTTTTTCAGAGAATAATACTGTAATGGAAGAGAGATCCGCGATCCGCACAATATGAAATTCTTTATCATATTTTTAATAAGTTAGTGGATCAAAAAATGTTATTTGTCACTAAAAAAGACATAACATTTCTCATTCTTTTGTTTATACTGAGATATAATAATAAAGCTGAAAAAATATCAAAAAAAGAAAAAATATCAACTAGATAAATTAAAAAAAAACAGCACGCAACCTTCGCGTTCGAGCTGCAAAATGCATTGAGGTCGGTGGTGGGATATTTGAAAATTTATTGTAAGCTCAAAATTTAATGTAATTGTTTCATAGAATTTGGTTCTACTAAGTTAATAAATGTATTCGTTCTTCAGATTGAACACGCTGTATCTTTATAACCGTCCAGAATAGAACACATGTTTATATAAACTTTTTTGTTTAAAATGATGTATACAATCATGTCCTAGAATACTGACCATTCCTCCTGAAACACCTTGTATATATATATATATATATATATATATATATATATATATATATACATATATACAGGGTGTTTCATTTTAATCGCCCCAGGCAAATATCTCGAAAAATATGAAAGATACGGAAAAACGTTTCAGATAAAAGTTGTTTGGTTCGAAGGGGGACATAAGATGGTCTCATTGGTTTGACCTTGAGTGAACGTGCCAAGGTCATATGGAGTTCAACTTTATTTTTTTAAATGGAATCCCTAATTTTTCATTGCATATTCTTGTAGCTTTTCTCGAGAGCTTTTCAAAACACTATAACTAAGTATTTTTTCATGAAGTTCTTTTCGAGTTATAAGGCTTGACGTTTACAGTATTTTGACATAAAATACAAAATATCTTGTAAAACATTCAGTTTTCGGTAATCTTACCTTAATACTTTTATGCATAGAATAATGAGACCAATCAATTGGTGTAAAAAAGCACATAGTTGCTTTTGAGAAAAAGTATATAATTTGCAACATGCAGCTGCATACTTTTTAATCATGTTAATCTTCTATTCGTTTAGTACGAATGGCATCGATTGAAAATCGTTAAATATATCTAAAATTTTAAGATTTTAATTTTAGACAATAGTATATTCTATGCCGTGTAGAATTACTCATCTTGTAGTGAATAATATTTTTGAGACAATATAATAGTAAAGAATTGAATAAAAAGAGAGAATTAATTTTTAAAACAATTTATTAATTAACAATTTTTTATTTATATTTGAAGTGTCGTTGTACCACTTTATTAAAAAAAAGGCTATACGAAATGCGCATTGCTCAGCTAGCTAATTACTGATAAAACTTTTGTTGATATTGACTTTTTTGTGCGTCACTCTGCGATGCATTATGCATTAAAATACACACCGAACCACTAAATGTATCAAAGTTGTAACGCAATTTCGGTTATTCCGACACTTCATACATTACAGCCGCGTCAAAATGATCTCTATTCGAAATAATGGTAACGGGGACGCGCGAACGCGGTACGTTTTTCCCTATCTATAGCGATTCGAGAATTAAATTCGCAGCGAAATCACAGCGCCGAGAGCAAAACTCGTCGCGCAGATGCGACGCATTTGGATCTGTCGAATATTTGACGGGTGAACGCATTGTCCCTCGAGAGATAGATAGATAGAGAAAGAGAGAGAGAGGGAGAATCGCGAGGCTTTGCTTTTGCCAGCCGTCGCAACCGATGTTGCGCATCGCATCGGTCGATACATCCAGGCAGCAACCGCCACTTGTATCTCAATTTCCGTTGAATTAGGAGCTATCGACGCGGGACGATTTATCGCGTTGTTTACCGCCACCGCGATGGCAGCGATCGCCGCAAGTTTCGCGGGGATTTCCCCGCGACTCTCTCTCCATTCTTCGAGAAAGCGCGCACGACAAAGAATTGGACGAATCTCGAGGCACGAAATTGTGTGTATACATTTGTATGTAGACCTTTCGTAAAAGAGAGCCTCAAACATCGAGGCTTTTCGAGGTTTGTATACGCGTCTATACGCGTACACACATACAAAGAGAGAGAGAAAGAGATAGAGAGAGACGCCTCCGAGTCTCGTTCTCTATGTAGACGTGCGGAAATTGCAGAGAAAACTTGCAGAAGTAGGAGTGCACACCGAGTCAAGGATACGCGACCGCGACTGCAACTTTGAGGGGGAAACTTTACGTTTACCTTTATATGTATATAGCGTCTGGTACTATATATACGCGACATCCCACATATGAAGTCTCGCAGAATTAGGTCCCCCTTCGTCTGCATTCGAGGGAAGCGACGCGGATTCACGCGCGCGCGCGCGCGAGCTTTAAATTATGGATGGAAATGTATGCGAACGCGCTCTATGGGGCCGCGAGAGGACGCTTTTGCTTATGAAAAACAATGTACGCGCGTCCACGTCGAGCGGAGACAGTGGCGGTGTGAATCACAGTTTTCTCATTTCGAGAAACGAAAAGGATTTCCCAGGATAAACAACGAGGTACAATATTCAGCACTTACGCTCTTTCTCATTTATTTAGAATTTAATTGCAAGAGAAAGGTAATTTTTTTTTTATGTCGAAATAATCGTGTGTTACATATATCGTTCTCTCTCTCCCCCCTCTCCCCTCTCTCTCTCTCTCTCTCTCTCTCTCTCTCTCTCCCCTCTCCCCCCCCCTCTCTCTCTCTCTCTCTCTCTCTTTTTCTGAAAAATGTACGAGTTATTATCGATTTAAAAAGACTTCTATCGATGATATAAACTCTCTTTCGCAAAAACGGGCAGCACGAACGGATCGCAAAGATTAATCTGTCGGAAATTTTTTATGCGCGTGCTTTTTTTTAGACCGTCCAAAGCGTCCGCTGACCGGAACGGTGGAGTGCAATAAAATTATACTCGACGTATTTTTCGATAAAACCAGGCGTGCAATACGATGTACATATATTTAACGTGCTGGTCTGCATAGTCACGTATTATCCCCACCCTTCATTCCTCGTAATGGAAGGTAAACAGCCGTGAAACAACGCTTTTCTCTCTCTCTCTCTCTCTCTCTCTCTCTCTTCTTTTTTTTCTTTCTGTCATAATTTTTTTATTCGCTGAACTCGGAGAGTCGGCGTCGCGATTTACGACACGGTCGGAAAATCTGCTGAGACTTTGGGACATCGACATTATGAGAGAGTCTAGACTTTCCCGAGGAAGCTGACGACAAAAAGTGGAGCAGCTTGTAGCTGCAAGACGGCGAGAGATTAATCGCTTCCGATTACTCGCATCGAAAGGATATTATGAAAAGTTGTGTACGATCACAAAGTACACGTAGCGAAGACCACTGTGTGTACTTTGAAATACACGCGTTGCTACGATTAGGTTAGGTACGCGCGATACAGACACGACCGTTTCTGGCTGTTGTATATTTTTTACTGCCTTTTCTTTTTCTTTTTGTCCGCCGATACGATACTATTGCTATTGAATTTGATTAATTCAATAACGCAATCATGGAAGCGATGTGATTTGAAATTAATTCTTCCCATTCTCACGCGAGAAGAAAACCGGCGAGTTCTTTGATGAGCTTCACTTTCGAGCTGGGCGTTTCGCGACACGCAATCGTATAATTAAGGAAACTGCCCGCCTCTGTGCGTGAATCGATATCACTTTCCTCGATTTAACCCAAGGCGTCCGGGAGTACAAAGAGAGATGCTTCTTTTTTCCTCAGTAAAAGTGACAGATTATCGTGCTTACAATATCCCACTGCAACAGATGTGGCAGCCCCATTGTTCGACATCGTTAAAGCAATGCGTCTCTCCTTATTTTTGTTGCGTCGCATTTGAAACGGGAGATACTCGGGTTTACTCTTTTTTCTTTTTCGCCGGCTTCTTTTCAAGTCTAATACGACGATCGTCAAGTAGCGACTAATAAACTTAGAGTTCTTTCTCGAGTTATGTGATTCTCTTTCGTAACGCAATTTTCCGAGGGCGGATTTTTATCTCTGCTGTGATAACCAATGTATCGGAAATCAATGTAAAATAGAGGGAACGTGCAATAAACGCGAGACGGAATCGCCTAGCCAGCGATAAATGTAAAGATAATTTCAAAAAATTTTGAAGAATTCGTGTTTTTGTATTAATGAAAAATAACAACTGGCGCGCAACGAATTATGAAGACAAATTATGAAGACAAATGCAAGAGGGAAAAGGATAATGTAGCAATGAGAGCGACAAAAAAAAAATTGCGCAGTTTTTCTCTATTTAAAAAAATAATCTCAATAGATTGTAGAAATATTTCAGACTCTACTCATGATAAATTTAGTGTCTCGTATTCGGGGAAAAGACTCCATTCCGTTTCTGTGACCAACCAGAATTCCTATATTTTCATCTGTGTAATTATATCCCATTACATCTTGTCTTCGAAACGGGGTCATCTGCTCATCCGCACGTCGCAACGTGCGCAAAAAGAAGGTAGCGATAGCGTTGGAATCAATTTCCACGTGAAAAAGAACACTCGAAAAATGGTGCTGATATCAAAGGAGCATGTAGACTTGAACGGAATATGTGATGCCGATATCAATGAACGTCCGTCGCAGAAACAATTCACAGCTCAAAAGATCATTCTGTTCGCCATTTGATAATTATTTCAACCACACGCACAAAGAGCGCCAACACTTTATATACTCGCACATTAAATATTTATTTCTAGTAAAATTTAACTTTCGAGAAAAAAAAGTTTTACCTTTTACAGGAAGATTTAAAATACACTGAAAAAATTGTATTCTCATTTTAAGAATTTTCTTTATCACTTGTTTTTAGAATACCCTGTTTTAAAATAGGCGTTAAAAGGATTCTCTTACCTTAAGAGGGGAATCCTTTGAAGATTAGTATTAGATATTCCTAATTTATAAAAATGTAAACGAAATGGGATTTATTTTTACATTAACAAAAAAGTACATTATTTTACAGCACATAGGTAAAGAAAAGACCATAAAGAAAAAAGCATAGACATACATATAGACCGAGCATGAGGCACGAGACCTGGGTCCTGAACGATTAAATTAGGTTATGTTACACATTACTTACTCGTAAATACTTTTCTTAAGTCGCTCAAGTCTTTTTTTCGAGCCACTTATTAATTTTATTCATTCTTCTAATAAACTGAAACCATTCAGTGACAAACACTATATTGCACTGTCAATTGCAACTCTATATAATCACTACATTGCTGCAACAATATGACCATATAACGCCAAATAAATGGTCCGCATAAAAAAACACGACCGTTTGTTATTAACAAAGAATATATTCTTAATTTTAAGTGTTCTAAAAACACTTAAGAATATCTGTTAAGAGAGATTTTATAGTATACAGTTCTCTTATTTCGAGAATACAATTTTTTCGATGATACCATTCCTATTTTTATAAAAGAAAAGCCATTATTCCATTAATAATTGGAATTCCTCTTCGAGATAAATGAAATCGGCATGTTTGCACGCGTTTATTAATATTACGATTTTTATTCTTCGCAAGTTTTCGCGTTAATCTCTCGATAATTATGATAATGCCGAGCTTCTCGATAATGTTCATCCCCTACCGATTTGGCATAACTCTGTCCTTCGCTTTTCTCTATTTTCCGGCTGTACCCCAACACAAACACTTGTTGATTCTGCAAATATCAGAGTTTTCGATATAAGAAACGATCACTTTCCGTCTCGATGCAAATACACCGTGAAAATGTAAGTGAAGAAGCATACTACGCAAAAAATGCGCATGATATTTCATATATATATATTTAAATAATTAATATATTAAATATATTTATGTGATTTTCTTAATAACTAAATATTTAGATACTTAAATTTTTCTGTTTGCGGAAGTATTTCAGATGAACCTTTTTGGACGTCTTTTAGACTTTTGAAATTGCTTTGAGGTATTAAACTCTCTTTCAAGATTATCCGTATTAACGAGCGAAAAGATTGAGAGCAATAAATCACGTATGTTGCAGTGTAGCGCCGCCGTCGGGATGAAAGCCTTCTTCGACATGATGCACAACGGACCGCACAAGGTGATACTCTTCGGCGGTGCTTGCACACAAGTCACGGACCCGATAGCGAAAGCTTCGAAACACTGGCGCCTTACGCAGGTAATCCAATGGTAAAATGTCATCGTAAATATTCATGACGTACGCGAGAGAGTGTCCTCTTTCCATTCTCGCTTATTTGCATACACACACACACACACACACACACATGTACATACGTACACAGAGAAATTATGTATATGAGATTCGCAAGAGATGTGATTCTTTATCAACATTCGCTCTCTCTCTTATTGTTGCAGCTCAGCTACGCGGACACCCATCCTATGTTCACGACCAATAGCTTCCCGAATTTCTTCAGGGTCGTGCCGTCCGAAAACGCCCTGAACGCGCCGCGAGTGGCGTTGTTGTTGCATTTCAATTGGACGCGGGTCGGCACAATTTATCAGAACGAGCCCAGATACGCACTGGTAAAACCAATCTCCTGAATCATCTCCGTGATATACAAAAGAGTTCGGGAATATACGTATAGCCGAATTAAAAAAGAAAGAGAGAAAATTGAGAAGGTTAAAAAAATTTCCTTTTCTTTAAAATTGCAAACATAATTAAAATTGATCATTTGCCCCTCTCTACGAGAGAGAGAGAGAGAAAGAAAGAAAGAGAGAGGGCTCAATGTGTTTTACGAAAAATGGGAAATCTTAAAAAAAAAAAAATTCTCGATTCAGCGATTTCGCCCCGATATTTTTCTCACCTACGCTTCTTTAGGGGAGTTAGAGGGGGTTCTTTAAAATAAAAATCTCGAATTGAGATTTAATTTAAAGTCTTGGTATCGAACCAAAAAAAATATGTGTCCTGTGCACAACTAATCAGTTTCAACGAAAAATTAATTTCCCATGAAACTGACGCACTACCATCCGCGTTTAGCTTTTACTAGCCCGTTGAAATTTGAACTTAAAAAAAATTGCAAAACTTTCTACGTATTAAATAGTAGTAGTAATTAAAAAAAGCGGTGAAAAAAGAGGAGAATAGCGGTTCTCAACAGTCGGGAGCGATTCGGGAAAACGAAAGGGTTAATTAACGCCCTCCGTACACGCGCGCTCTCGGCTGATGTATATGCAAGCGACTGTTTCATTTACATTATAAATGGAGATTCGTCGTCGCTGTAGCAGCTCGTTTGAACGAGCTAAACGCGCGAATGCGCTCGCGTTACGACACGCGTGATAAGCGTTTTGAATTTCGGTCAACAACTGGTAGCGCTCTCAAGTCGCGCTTTTTTTTTCGCGCGCCATTTTGCAGGTGCACAATCGTCTGGTGGCCGATCTGGACGAGAGCAAGATGGAGCTCGTCGAGACGCTGAGCTTCGCTACGGAGGTGAGGTCGGCGCTCGAGAAGCTCAAGGAGAAGGACGTGAGGATCCTGCTGGGTAACTTCAACGAGGCGTGGGCCAGGCGCGTATTCTGCGAGGCCTATAGATTCGGTCTCTATGGCAGAAAGTATCAGTGGGTCATCATCGGGACTTACACCAGGGAGTGGTGGCTGCGTCCGGACGGCGGATGCGATCCCGCAGAGTTGTCCGAGGCGCTCCACGGTGTCATCCTGACGGATCTATTGCCGCTGACGACCGAGGAACAACACACCACGTCCGGAATCGTAAGCGAATGTAACCGTATATTGTTTCCATGGAAAGATAAGAAGATATGGAGGGAACATAGTTACAAACTTTCCCATACAGCACAGAACATTTCAATTACATTGCAGCAATGTTACAATCTTGCAAATTGCAACGTAATATTGTAGAGACATTACAGAAACATGTCATTGTAATATTCTATGAGAAATGTTACTGCAACATTCCAAAAACATTACAAAAAAATAGTATTTAGTCGCTAGTTCGTTTGTTTACCGCTATGCGACGTGCGATGCGCTATCTATCTCGAATTTAAGTTTTAGTCGTGAGAATTATATAAAGCTTGCAAAGAGCGGCTAATAAGATTAATGATATACTACTTCAGTTTAATTTCTAATGCAACCCCAACGCAGGAACTTCAGATATTGATTGTTTATAAATCGGACAGATAAATGTCCGGCGAATGAACGAAAATCGTCCATTCATTATCTACTTAAGATGTAGAGTGCAATATGCATATAAATATATAAATACAATTTTTAATTTTATGAAATAAATAGATAAATTATATTATTATTTAATCAATTACGTTGGGCCAAATATTTTATATATATACATATATATATTGTATATGTATGTATGTATGTATATATGTATATAAATTAATATTTGTGACTACAAATGTAAGTCAGTTTGATGGAAATATGAAAATTAAGATGAAAGGCATCTATATCTCTCATTATGTAATTGCACTATTCTAGCTTCAACTTGAGACTGCGTTTCAAGACCGACAGTAACGGCGCGTAGCTTGCTGTGCGAAAAATGTACATAAATTCACGCGAAAAATATTATTAGGCAGAAAAGATCCAGCCCAACTATTGGCATTTCCAAAGTAATATTGCATATTCATTTTACTGCAATATTGCTACAATGTTATGTAGTAATATTTCTGAAAGCGGACATTTTACCGTTGCTGCAATCTTGCAGCAACATTTCACAACGTTTATGCAAGGTTACAATATTGCGATGAAATGTTGCCACAATGTTTCTGCAATCTTGCTGTGCTGTATCTGCTTCCTAAGGCGTAAAGCGGATTCAATCACGGCCATCTTGCTTAAGAACACATAACCAATACCAATTCTCGTTTTATATTTGACTAGAAACAGGCGCGCGCGTAGCACACGCCATTAAGCTAAATATATATTCACATTTCGTGTAACTATCGTAATTTAATATTTTAAAAACTCTATCTCTTCTTACGCGAGAGTATGTTAATCCTCTTATACACAAACTGTAAAACACATAACCACCGCGATGACAACCGCTCACGGCAGCCGCGAATCGAAGTGAACGATTCGCATCGAGATCGAGATCGAGTTTCGAGGCAACTAATTAGCATCGCGGAAAAGAGGCAATAATGGACTTTCCATGTTTCTTTTTATGAATAAAATGCATTAGCGTTTTCCAATAATAATCAATAATAATTAGTAATAATCTACTTCTTCAGTAATAACCATTTAATAAGTGTTCCTATCCAAGATGGCGACAAATGATTCTCCTTACGTCTTTGGAATTATACCCCTCACATATGCTCCCTCCAGTTTTTATCTCCATGGTCGGTTCTCGATCAAAGTCGCGGGCAAAAGTCGCTCCGAGAGCCAAGTTGAGTCCCATTCGATTATCTAGATTCGAAATTGTAGAATCTAAAAGTCGGGACGTAGCAGTTATATAACGTTCACTGGTCTTTTTTTTTTTTTTTTTTTTGGCTAGAAGTGCAAATATCTTTCAATCTCGAGCACGGAAACGCGACGGAATATTACATCTTCCGCCGCATAAGTAGCTCGAATGCGATCTTGAAAGGATTACGGAAAAATCGACTCGAAATTGGCGGAAGAATCCGTAGATGGAGCGTAACGCGACAGAGTAGCATGGCATACTTCGGCATATGTATACGTGTGTATCGAAAGCATATCTCGATAGAGAATTACGTTTAATCGCGCCCGGAGCGATCGACGGTTCAATTGGAAACGCCATGTATACGCGCCTCTTTGAGACTTGTCATGACGCCTGTTGCGTCTTGATATGCATATCTCGATGCGTTTCTCTCTCTCTCTCTCTCTCTCTCTCTCTCTCTCTCTCTCTCTCTCTCTGCCGCAGACCCCGGACCAGTATCAGGTCGAGTACGACTCGAGGCGGGGCAGCGAGTACTCCAGATTTCACGGATACACGTACGACGGTATCTGGACGGTCGCCCTGGCTGTAAAGCACGTCGCACGCAGGATACGGCACTTCCATCGTAACCAGACTATATCCGACTTTCGGTATAGGGACGTATTATGGGAGAGGCTCTTCCTCGATGCCCTCAGGAATACAAGCTTCGACGGTGTCACGGTAAGCTGGCCCCGCCTTGTTGCAATTTCGCACCCGGCCATCCTCCCCCTCCCCCTTTTCCCCTTTCTCCCTTTCTCCCCCCTCCCTCCCCCCCCCATTTCGTGCGCCGAATACGGGCGCCGGGTAATGCCGTTTGACATAAAACTCTCGTGGCGCTAAAAACGGACGCTGTTATGCGAGGTGTCTCGTAACCGACGAGCCGTAAAAAGCTTTAATGATTTTTCGCGGAAATTATTTTTGATAAATTATATAATGCAAACGTACAGGGGGAAAATATTATAGCAAAAATTACAATATAATTTTTGTAATCGAGAAATATACTAACATATATATAAGAGAAATCACGATGCTTTTATTCAGCAATATATTATATACGTATTATATTTTATAAAAGAGTATTGTGTAATTATTCAAATATTTTGAATAACAAAACAAATGCATAATCGTTAACGAATAATGAAACAAATGCATGATTTACAATTTTTGTTGTAATAAATATCTCAATGCCCTTATATTCCAGCTTTATAATAAATGTAAAGGAGAATGTATTTTTCATGTAATTTATACTATAAAATTTTCTCCGTGTAATATAGGCATCAAAGTTTGTAACTGTATTTTTCCAAGCGTTTACAGTTGCAATTCTTTTCCGACACTAATTTATCTCAATAGTATATACTTCGAAACTATAACTCTCTCTCTAATCCATATAGCATGCAGTTTTATATTTACATACTTAACATTCTGATTTTTTTATAATCAACAAAGGAGAAACTTTTGGGAAGTAAACTATTGTAGAAATATTTCTTTCGAAGTATTATAATTTTATAAAATTCTTCATATTTGTGCCGTCGGTTCCTAAATAGTTCCATTTGTAATAAATAATAAATTGACAGACTTGATATCTTTCTTTCGAATATCAAACTGTGAAGCTTTGATGGAATATATTCTTAAAACATGTTGAAGAGGAATAATTTTCACACAATATCTTTCTGATATCTTTCTTCTGAATATCAAACTATCGAGGTTTAAATATGAAACATTCTGAAAATATATTGAAGAAAAATAATTTCCTTTTGATAGATAGGTTCTTAAATAGTTGCTTTTGTGATAATTAATAAATTTTTACAGATTAATACCTTTCTGATATCTTTCTTCTGAATATCAAACAATCGAGGTTTAAATATGAAACATATTCTGAAAATATATTGAAGAAAAATAATTTTCTTTTAATAGATAGGTTCCTAAATAATTCCTTTTGTGATAATTAATACATTTTTACAGATTAATATCTTTCTGATATCTCTATCTTTTAAATATCAAACTATCAATGTTTAATGGAACATATTCTGAAAATATATTGAAGATAATAAAGATAAAATAATTTTCTTTTGATTTCCAGTGTTTTATTTTGTTTTCTTAATAGTGGTTGAATATATCTATTTAGAATGATGAAAATAATAAAATATTTCTTTCTTATGATTACACATGTTTAGAGTAATACTTGCGTGTATGTAACATTTTTATTCAATATAATCGTCTCAATAAATTCTAGAGAGAATTTTTTTATATTAGCTACGATACATCTCTCCTGTATATTTTTTTTCGCGAGAGAAGAAGAATTTCACCGAGATTATCGCCTCTCGCTTTAGCCCTTTTAACGACAACTTCCGTATAGCTCGGAGCAAAATATTTCTCTCTCTCCGCGGTCGATTGATTCACGCCACTTAAGTTCCAAGCTGCTGTCTCTTAGTATTCGTGTCGCGAATATACAGAGGAAACTTCACTGTTGCCGCACAATCGCCCTCGGGAGGAAACTCGTTTAAAAGAAAGAAGGGAGGGAAAAGAGTGAAGACGTTTATAAAGAAAAGCAAAGATTGGAGAGCGAGGTCTTTACGCTTTCTCATTAGACAAGCGACACAACCCTTGCCTCCGATCGGAAGGGGAGTCGGGTCTTCGCGCGGTCCTGACGACGACAGCTGCTGGCACTTTACGCCCGTCGTCTTTTACGGAGACGCGGAGAGAGAGAGAGAGACGCGAAAAAGGACACGGCGACTTGCGTTCTCTCCAGCCATAATCAACACCGTGGCATTCGCGTGCTGCACTTGACCGTCTTTTCGCGTCCGAGGATCTCTCAAGTGCGCGCATCATTTTTCTACGCGCGCCGCAACCGTACCGCTGTGAATTTAATGAGTCTTTTTCTCGCTTCTTTTTTTTTTATACACGAGACGCAGTACATACTTTGCCGCAGTCGAGCACGTTTTAGCAAAAAAAGGGATACATACGTATCCCGTATATGTATAACGGTGGCAATAACGGGAGCGCGCGCGCGCGGGAGAAAGAACGAGAGACCGATTCTCTGGCGGTGAACCGAATTGAAATTAAAACGAAATCAAAAACATGACAAACCACCGGGCGAGTTAGTGGGGCAAATTGGCATGAGTCGATGGCGTATCGGTGGAGAGCGTGCTTTTGTTTTAAAATCCGATTCGCCCGCCCGATCGCCTGTGGTAGAACACTATCTTGTATGTATATATGTATGTATATATATATATATATATCTATATAATAACGCGAAATGGATGTGAGAAATGTAAAATTTGCAGGGACCGGTTCGCTTCTACGATAACGAAAGGAAAGCGTACATTCTTCTAAAACAATTCCAAAGTAAGTAAGTTACTCCTCCTAGATATTGGAATTTTAAAAGTTACAAAGTACCTATTTCAAGCTTTCCACGAGCTATAGCTTGGTAATTATTATGAGGAGAATTCAAAAGAGAAATGTATTTAAAAACTTTTATTTAACAAAAGTTTTTTTTATTATTTTACGTGAAATGTAATTGTAAGAGTTTTAGTTAGATTTTTGTTGAAAATTATTAATCCGATTAAGCTATTTTAAATCAATGATGTAATTTGCGGATCAATGCATATATATTTCTTACAAATTTGCGTTCAAATTGCAACAAAAATTTGTGATAAAATTCACAACAAAACATGTGAAAAATTCAAAACATAGCGAAGATATATATGAATGTTAGAAGTAAAATACTGTGCTACATTTACTCTCGTCTGATGCGATTTGTTTTTATGATCCGTCGAAGCACAGTAGTTTTATAACACCGACACGTTTCCTTTTTGTAATCAGTATCTCGCGATTTAGTCGCAGGAAGACTCGAGAATCGCGGTGGAAAAATTTATAAATCGATCCGATTCGACAATACGAATGTTAAAATAATAAAAACATGAATTTTATTTTATTCCAAATGTATGTGTATTATCAACGATTCCACTTTCATGTGTATTTCATTATAATTTATAATTTTTTCTTTTTTATACATTTTCTCTCTTACAATTTTTGTATTTCTATTCTGTTCAGTTACTGAAGATGGCCCCGAAGAGGGATCGAAACGTTTAATTTTTAATCAATAAACATCACCTCAGCTTATTCGGGTGTTTTTTATTTGCATGTTTATCTTGCGATCGGCTCTCTTATTAGCCCTTTTATAACTCATATACGAATGTCAATTTTGTTGGAATAGGTGCTTTAATTTAGAGATAGAGAAACGTTATATCTTACGAATCGCGCGTGCGATTCTCACTTGGTCAACTCACCCTTTTTAGACGGTCACGAGGTACGCGTAGGCGAGTACGATAGCATAACCGGCGTTCTGGATCTGAAAAGAGGGGACGCACTACTGTGGAACGGGAGATCCCCGCCGAAAGACCGGACCGTTCGCATCATCGAGCACTCCACTGTGGACATCACGCTATACGCGGTGCTAGCCTCGGCCGCTAGTGTCGGTATCGTCTTGGCATCCATTTTTCTCGCCATCAATATCAGATACAGAAATCAAAGGTGACGGCCATCGCCGTAATACGTAACAATTACACATCGCGCGCGGGTATATACATATATATATATATAACACGAATCTTCCATTTGTCGGACTCCTCCCCCGTCCCTTCCCCGATTACTTTGCCAAGAGCGAACACGCTTTCACGCGCGAAACTCAATATTGCAGATACATCAAAATGTCATCGCCCCACCTCAACAATCTCATCATCATCGGTTGTATGCTGACCTACAGTAGCGTTATCTTTCTCGGACTAGACTCGCAATTATCGAGCGTGGCGGCGTTCCCATACATTTGTACGGCCAGAGCGTGGCTGCTGATGGCCGGTTTCTCGTTGGCCTTCGGCTCCATGTTCTCGAAAACGTGGCGCGTCCACTCCATATTCACCGATGTGAAGCTCAATAAGAAGGTAAAGCTATCCGCATCGAGAATGCAAATATTCGCGTTTAACGAGCTCGTTTGTGTGCGTGTGTGTGATTCAGGTGATAAAAGATTACCAGTTGTTCATGGTGGTCGGGATATTGTTGGCTGTCGATCTCACAATCATGACGACGTGGCAGATAGCCGATCCGTTCTATCGGGCGATCAAGCAAATGGAGCCTTACGTGAGTAAGATAGAAAATGCGCGCGCGCGTGAGAAAAAAAAAGATGCCGAAGAAATATATCGTACGCTTGCTTGTAAAAATTTCGGCATTCTCGTTTACCTGAAAAAAAAAAAACTTCTCTCGATAACTCGCGAGGTCGCACTCTCGATTGCAGCATCATCCCTCCAGCGAGGATATAATAATCATCCCGGAGAACGAGTATTGTCAGAGCAATCAAATGAATATTTATCTGTTTTGCATATATATATACAAAGGCCTTTTAATGGTAAGTTGTTGAGCTATATATATCGCCTCGCGGATGAATAAAACGGCATCCGATAGACACTTATTCGATCCCACCCGGACTTTTCAGATATTCGGTGCCTTTCTGGCATGGGAAACGCGGCACGTTAGTATACCGGCATTAAATGACAGTAAATATGTGGGAATGAGCGTTTACAACGTTGTTATAATGTGCGTCACTGGCGCGGCTATAAGCTTCGTGCTGACTGACAAACAGGACGCCATGTTCATAATGTTGGCGGTGTTCATTATATTTTGTAGTACAGCCACTCTTTGTCTGGTTTTTATTCCTAAGGTACGTTCTCCTATTTCACTTTTGTGTCTTTACATGTGCTATATAAAAACTGCTTGACCTCGAATAATCGAAAAGATCATTTAGGACAATAAGGCGCTTTCCCCCTCCCATCCATTCTCCAAACTAATATTGTACATTAAATCTTATATCGTCTTATACAAGAGTTCGGTACTATTTTTCAACAATCTTTTTACATCTACTGCGCCAACTTTTTGTAAAGTTCTCTTCTAGAATTTGTTCCGAAATCAACGTGTTCATTTAAAGGAAAACTTTTCGATTATCCGTATAGTGTAAATCTGTTCACTGGAATACATATATTTGTATTTTTACATTTATACTCTCTCTCACATTTTTTATAACACTTGTTTGTAACAATGTGATTTTAGTTAACGTTTCACATATTTCTTCTCCTTCCTATCCATTCGCTATAAATTATTTTGCTATAAATATCTGTACGTTCTTAGAGGCAACTATAGAACGCGATAATAAACGCGTCTATCCGTCTTATCCATCTTCGGAATAAGAGCGGTGAAGTCGAGTAAGAGTAACTCTCTTGGGATTTCCAGGTAATAGAGTTACGCAGAAATCCGCAAGGGGCGATAAATAAGCGGACCAGGGCGACTCTGAGGCCGATGTTGAAAATACGAAGGGACTCGACAGTCAGTGAGCTCGACGAACGTTTGAAGGAGGCGAAACTGGCGAATAAAAAATTCCGGAAGCAACTGTTGCAAAAGGATTCCGAGCTTCAGGTAAGCTCTTTCCGTCCATCAAACTTTCAAATCGTATTACAGTAAATATTACTCCGTCGGGGAGTTGTAAAGTTCTAGTTCTAACGCGAATGGAGCTACGTTACGCAGTCTGTCGTAGAACCAGTCTTTGTTTCCTCAAACTCTGCGACACAAAGATCCAAGGAATCGTCTTTCTTTAATATATCCAACATTATAAAATTAAATTTCCTCGAGAGATATAGTTCTTTGCGCAGATTTTTCCGTTGACAGTTTACTCCACGTTTCATTCATGCATATATGTATACGTATTGATAATGTTTGATGTAAACGTCTCGTTTATTCAATATACATATATTATTTTTATTTATTTTTATTATTTTTATTTATTAAGAAAAAATAATACATTATAATTTTTATTGAGAAAAAATCAAAGTCAGTCACTTTTGTCATCGTCAATTATTTTTTTCTCTTGCATTATATCTTTAGTATATGTTTGGAAATTTATAAAACGGAAAGTTTATTTTAAAATATGCAAAAGTGTCATTCTTTGACATATTTATAAAATATTATATTAATAAATTAATATTAATATTGTAAAATATTATAGTACCAGAACAGATGAAAGATATTGATATTACAATTGGATGTACATGACAAATAACACACAAAGCAGAATTAATAATTAAACAAAGATGAATCAAAGTAAGAATGACAAATATGTAATGAAATTAAATGAAGATAATTTATTTGATTTAGCAATTATAATTTATGTATCTATATTTTTCGATTAAACCATTTTATCATTGCCAAGTGGATTAGCATGTAGTAGAATTCAAATTTCAAAGCCAATCAGGATGACACTTGTCATTACACTAGCGCGCAAAAAGTTAAGTCTTAAATAACAAAAATTAAAAAGAAATCATTTTACATTAAAAATCGTGTGCATTATTTCATGACCAATTGCGCTAAAATTCCTTGGCAGAAGGTATGCTGTTTAATAAAATACTCGTTCGATTGAGGGACGAGGGTCGAGGGTCGATAACGGTCTTTATTCGATTAACATCAGAAAAGCGAACGACGTACTCCATTCTTCTTTAATTCGGTTATAAATAATTATGACATTGTGTTCCGCATAGTTTGCCCTCTGAGGATAACAATCTAAAATTATATATTCTAACGAATGTACTCCCAGTACGCTCGTTTACATTTCTGTAATACTTAATCCATCTTAATGTGTTGCATTATATCAAATGTGCACGCTTCGGCGCGCGGAGAGAAATGCTTACTTCATTGCCTCGCGCATTACTTCAGGGATTTTTAAAGAGAATGGGCGAAGAAACTGTAAGTGAAACGCAAGAGACGGTCGACACGTTGCCTGTTCCAAAGCCAGAAGAGGCCGTTAAAAGGGAAGGTAAATATTCCGTCCAATATTTTTTCTCCTCCAAAGTATTCAATATCTTTGTTTATTTGCAAATCGAGGATATCATTTCTATTCGGTTGATGAAAAAAAAATATTTTTTTGATCGTATCTATTAAATGAAATTAAAAAAGTGATATAGTATACATCCATATATATAATATTAAACGCATTGTTTTTTTTATCAAAGTAACACTATCGATTAAAATAGTTATCCTATCGTTTCAATATATTTTTTCTATCTAGAAAAAGTTTTTTTAAATTCATTTTTTTTATAAAACATTATTAACTTCTAATTTGATTTGAAATCAGTTTTAATGGAAAAACACGCGTACGCGCGCGCGAAAAAAAGTATACACATTCTTCTCTTTGAACCGGCCAATGCGAATAAAATAATTAAATCGCCATACCAATAATTTCGTTTTATTTATTCGACAGGACCATCAGTAACCACAGAAACGACTGATGTTTCAATATGCAGCTTGAACTCATCAACCGTTTCGCAGCCGGAGGGCGATTACGTCAACGTGGATCAAGTAACAAAGTACGTTAGCCACGTTTGATATTAAATCCCACTTTTAGATCTCAACCCTTTTTCGAGAATGCGGAAATCAATCTCTCTCACTGCATATAAAAACAACTTAACGAAAATAATTAAATTCTTAGATAAACGATATTTGAAAATGCAATATAATAATATTATGGGATAATTAAAGCTACGAACTATATATAAATTAAATTAACAAAATTATACAGTTCGGAGACATATATTCGGTTTAGTACTTTTTGACCAAATAGCAAAACTCTAAATTCCATTTAACTCTAAGAGACTTTTGCTGTCTCGATAAACTCACGCATTTCTAGATTGAGAAAATTAAGAAATTAGATAAATGTTGAGAGATAATTTGGTGATCCGTCCACCCTACTGACCTCGTTCCGGAAATCCCCGGACGTACCCGGTCCGCCGTCCATCCTCAAGGTAGTCGCGTGGTGCTCGTTCTAGGAAAAGGGCGTCCATCACGAAAGCCACGTCAATCACAATCGACAACGAACGAGTGGCTGTGACGGCCCAGGCGATCGAGGAGAGCTCTTCTCCGGGCGCCGAGACAACGATGGACGCTTTCCCGCCGCCGCCCCTGCCGTCAACGACGATGACAATAGCGATGACAACGACGACGATGACGACGACGACGACGGCGACGGCGCTAACGACGACGCATTCGAGACACACGTGTGGCGCGGATGCGTCGCGGCGCAAGAGCGCCTCTGACGGGACGAGCAAGGCGAGCGAGCCGATGTTGCTGATGCGCAACAGGAGCCAGGAACCGTTGCCGAACGATGCCGCGATGACGACGACGACGACGACGACGACGCGCTACGACTTCGTGCCGCCGGTCGTCGAGGAGAGCGACTCCGTGATTCTGGAGGAGACCGAGATCGCGAGGCACGTGTGTCGCGTGAGGAGACGGAGCAAGGACGAGCGCAGGGCGAAGCTATCGACGCCGCCGCCGACCAAGAACGTCTCCTTCGGCGAGCTTCACGAGCAGAGCTACATCGAGCAGGTCATCATGCCGTTCCCGTTGCCGTATGTGCCGAATCATCGGCATGCCGGTAAGCAATCGGTGTTCTCGAATTCTTTCACGCGATATCACAAGACGGTAATATGACGGATAATTAAGATTTATATTAGAGAAAAGGTGTCAAAACCCCGACACATACCATATCGTTTCTGAACTCCAATTCTTAGCTGAGGGCTTAGAATGAAAATTTATACATATATATTAGAGATTATTTCCTGTATCATAATTTCGATATTTAAATATTTTTTTTTTGTGTAATTGGTCTTTCTTAAAAACAAACGAAAATTGAAATTTAAGAAATTGATCCCCAACATATCTAGTAAATATTATAAAAACACGATGAAAGTATGAAAAACTGCAATAATCCATTAATCATTATAGAAGTTTATTGAATTTAAAAAATAAAATTGGATTTTTTTATTTATTTAGAAAAATAAAAGAGAATTATTTTTATAATAGCGGACACTTCACGAATGACTTTGACTTTTATGTATGTTGTAGAGATGAAGATACTGATTCACGTTAACCTTGTTTTAATATTGTACATAGTTTTCAAGATATAATTAAATATGATTTTCTTGATTTTTCGCGCAAAAGTTGAAGTTTGTCACGCAAAAATAAATGCAGGAAGGCGGAAAACGGGCGGAGCTTCTCTCTCTTCTCGAAGCAATTCTAACCTGACCTGACCAAATCTCAGGGTTAGGTTAGAATTTTAAATCAAACTTAAATGGTCAAAGTCATCCAGCGTCCGCACTCGAAAACACATTTTCGGTCGGGTCTTTCTTAAAGACTTCGCGCGCGGGCGCGAGAGACGACACGATTGAGTGTTCTGTTGGCAGAAAAGTACGAGGAGTCGATGTCAACGATCATCCAGCGCTCCATGTCGGAGCGCTCGCGGGAGAAGTGCCTGCGGCTGCACATCAGCGGCGGACACCCCATAGTCGAATGCTCGCATCGCGTTGCACGCCGTATGTGCCGGCACGCGGGCTCGAAGCTGCGCCATCAGGCACGGTTGGAATACGTGCAGAGCACCCCGAACGTAGCGACGTTGCACAACGGCAAGCACGTCGCGGCGAACCCGCGCGGCGGAACCGGCGACGTGAACGGTAGCGTTATATGTCAATAGTTATATCCCATATACAGCGAAATTTGCGGGATACGCTGAAAAATCGAATTTTGAATAGGGCTGATGATTTGCTTCGAAGGCTTCGATATTCGAACTTCGAAGATTCGAAGCTTCGACATTAAAATTTTCGAAGATCGAAGTTTCGAAGCATTGAAGCTTCGAATTTTAGAAGCTTCGAACCTTCAAAGACACCTTAAACTTCGAAAGGTTCGAAGTTGTCAAAAGTAACACTCCTAACTAGGACTGGCGATTTGCTTCGAAGGCTTCGATATTCAAACTTCGAAGCTTCGATATTAAAATCTTCGAAGATCAAATTTTCGAAGCTTCGAACCTTTAAAGACACCTTAAACTTCGAAGTTTCGAATCTTCGAAGTTTCGAATCTTTGAAGTTGTCAAAAGTAACACTCCTAACTAGGACTGGCGATTTGCTTCGAAGGCTTCGATATTCAAACTTCGAAGCTTCGAAGCTTCGATATTAGAATCTTCGAAGATCGAATTTTCGAAGATTCGAACCTACGAAAAGACACCTTAAACTTCGAAGGTTTGAAGTTAACTTCGAAAAAATTCGAAGCTTTGAATCTTCAAAGTTGTCAAAAGTAACAGGAGCGTCCCAGTAACAATTGGACACACCACTCATATCGACCAGTGTCTAGGTTAACCAGCACGATTGACCAATCAGAGAGTCCCATTTTGAATTGGCCAATCAGCAATGTGTCCGATTGAGCGCCACCCAAAGTAACATCTCTAACTAGGGCTGGTGATTTGCTTTGAAGATTTCGATATTCGAACCTTCGAAGACATTTTAAACTTCGAAGGTTCGAAGTTAACCTTGTCAAAAGTAACAGCCTTAATTTTAAATGCCTGTATCTCAAAAGTGTCTCAATTCTTTTCTGCGACAGTACTTGAAACTAGTAGAAACATTTCATTACAAGATTGTACAATATGTGTAGCATTAGTTACATTTGAAAAATTGTAGCCAAAAACGTTTCTCGTTAGTAAGACATGTATGTTGATGAGAGATACCGCAGATTTTTTGCTGTATAAAAGTACTGTTGCATCCGCATTGAAGTAAAGCATGAAAAATCGGTAGGTTTTATTATAAGAAAATCTTTGAGGCATCAAATCAATAACAGAAAAAGATAATCAGAAAGCAATTATATATGTGTACACATACATTACGTCATAATAGTCTTTTGACATTAATTTCGTTATTAAATGCTCATGTAAAAAAAAAAAAGTAATAACTATTACACTCCCAAGAGTTCGTATCCGGGCGCACTCGGATAAATTAAAGCCATTTATTCTAAAGCGAAAACAGACGTTTAATAACGAAATCCACGTTAAAGAGCAAACTAATCAGATCTAAATGGCAATATGATTGCGGAGTGAAGTTATTCATATTTCAAATATGGTCGGTTAAATTGATACGGTTAAATCGGGTGCACCGAGTGATTGTCTGATATTTCAAATTTTCATTACTCGGATGAAACATATTGTACACTTCAGAGAAGTGCCTTAATATATATGCCGTGTGCATATCGTGTCCTAAATGTATATTCGTGCCTCGGATATGCTAGACGCGATGAAGTTTGCTCGAACACGACGCCGAGTGTATTCGATTTTGGCGCGAATGCGACAGAGTCGGTGTCAATAGAGCCACGGGATATTGTCACGATCGATCTTGATGTTCTTGCTTGCAGGTGATTCCGCGGTGAACGTTTCCAAGATGTACAGCGCCGTGTCGGACGGCGAGCTGCTGGATCTGACGATCCTACCGATCTTTCAGAAGCTCCTCACCGAGCGGCATAAGAGCACTGCCAGACGGGGCTATCGCTCGAATATAGCTAGTTGCCCGAATATATCCATCAAGTGCGACATCGTCGAGTACCTCTAGCACGTGTCCAGCCGGCGACCTAACCTGACGCATCCCTGCGCGGCGACACTCGCTCACGTTTCCCGTCACACTAGACTCACAATCGGTAGGGTGTGTTAGATCGGTTGTCTAAGTTAATTAAGATGGGTTAATTGATCTCGCGTGAGCGTCTCTACGGATCGTTTCGTGTCGCGGGCGAGAAGCCGGCGAGACAACGATTCTCTCTACGACAAATCATTGTTAAATTGAAGATATTCGGTATTCAAATGGTGTTATTGTGCCATTCCGTTAACTCATTTATAAGAATGATGACGTGGACAGACGCGCTGTGGGTTAATTAATTCGCTCTCGCGTTCTCGCTCGGCATTTAATATTACGGATAAAGCGGATAAAAATTAAAAAAAAAACGCGTGAATAATGAGTGCTTTTCAGCAACGGAACACAGTCATACACAGTGTTACGCAGTGTCGACTTGTAGCTGGAACGCTGTTTAGCTTTTTTATTTCACCGCCAGAGTGCAGGACAGTCACCTTACATAGCAATTCAGTTTTGTTTTTTTTTTAAGTTTTTTAAAAAGTTTTCCTCATACTCCTTACTTACCTCCGGAATACCACTACGTAGAAAAAAAAATGATACCAAATATAAAAATGTTGGTATCTATGGAGTGACACAAAACGATGACAGTCGAACACAGCATTTTAGCTATGTATGATTGTGTCGACTTATGTCGTAATTGGAAAGCACCGGGTTGTACACTGTGTTACACAGTGTCGCCTGTGTACGTTGCTGGAAAGCACCTAATGTAACGCTCTAGTAAAATAATAATTGTCTCGAATGTCATTCAATTCTCAAGAGGTGCAAGAAAGACAACGGTCGACGAAAATATAAAGGTAAGACTTTTTCTATAATACACACGGGATATTTTCTAACGCGCGACGATGATTATTTAAGCGTAAGAATATATAAAGAACAAAACGAAGAAAATAATATCGAAGCTCGGTGAAAATCCTCTCGCAAAGACACACTTGAAAATCTCATCTTGAAATTTCAATCTCTCCGCTCATTTCAGTCTCACTCGTCGTTGCTTGGTTTTTTTTTAGACGTAAACGGAGTAAATGTAAACGGATTTGCGCGCGATACTATCGAGCACACAACACTTAGTTACTTGAACGTCTCAGTCAATAGGTCTTGTATCTCATTAGTGACGCAGCGTGTTATACGTGACGTGTAACAAACACTGCGGGGAAGCAAACGAGAATATAAAAAAAAAACCTCGTATATAGTATTCGTGGTATAACACACACATTTTTGGGAATGAAGTCGGGATGGAAGGTAGGAGATTTGGGGGTCGTCTATGTAATCGATATAACGTATTGCTTTCGGGGCAGAAAAGTGGGGGAAGAGGCCGGGGGTGGGGGAAGGGAGAGTAAACCCTAGCAGTGAACAAATATTGTTTAAATATTTCTTAGTACGACCGAAGAATATTTTTGTGACGCGACTTTAAAACATTGAACTAGTTCTAGTTGATGCGGTATCAATTAACGAGATATACCTTCGAGATATTTACAAGACGAATTACAAAAAAAAAAAAAAAAAAAGAATATTTGTTAGTCGCGGAGATGGAAAAAGAAGATTCAACTGTTACAACGATTTTCATCCCAGGATTTCTCGTTCATCGATCGCGACGAGGACGAGAACGCTCCCCGGAACATGAAAGGAGGTCGCGTTTAAAGCGTCGCCGTCGGCTAACAAATGTTCCTTTTTTTCCGATAGAAAAAAAAACATACATATATCTATATAAGGATTGTTAAGACAAAGATATCGAGAGCATGTTAATTAGGCGCGTTCTCTCCTTCGGCGTCGCCTCGTTTTCACGAAAAATCTCGCCAAAATCTCAGGCCGAGGGAAGGCGGCAGAGAAGCGCGCGACACTTTACAAATACTAAAGTAAGTTTCCCCTCGCGTACATTTCTAAAATGAATAACTATGTGTTTGTAAATATATGTTACAAAGTAATATATTCATTGAATATTTCCTATACACGTATATATAAATACACACACAAACACATACACACAAAACTCGGCGCGTCTAGCCAATCCTAGAAAATAATTACGTAACGATTTCACCAGGCATATTTCGTTCTCCGCTAGGGTGCTGTGTTCAAAAAAATACATACCTCGAAGAGAGTGTGTGGCGGAGAGCATATTAATATAAATACCTTCGGGTATATCTTTAGAACTGATAATTATCGAATCGAATCAATGCATGCATTGTCAATTGCCTCATATCCTTTCGTTTTCTACGAAAAAAAAAGAAAATAACAATAAACAAGTACTTGCGATATCCTGTATCCGACGAGATCCTCTCACGGGGAACCGAGAATCGAAAGCTCCCTCTGCTCTAAAACGGGGTCAGATCGCATCGGCGGGAATAAAATTGCGCGCTTGAGCGGTAAAACGGATACCGCGCTCCTCTTTACACAAGTGAGATCTAGTTTTTCTAGTTTCAACTTGCGAGCGAACTCATTAAAGGTAGAGCCTCAGGTATTTCTGTAAGAAATTCTTGAGTTTTTCTTAAGCCGTGGAATTTCAAAGGAACACACAGCCCGCGTTACCCGTGATATATGTATATTCACGATTAAAGTGAAAGAAATTAAGGAAGTTTAAGAAGAAGAAAAAAAGATAAAATCTTTTTCACATGATGCGCAGTTAGTCGTCTTTTCGTGTAACCCCGTTTTACAGTATGAAGATATCGTGAAAAATGTACGATGAAAATTTAGAGATACAACGAGATTTAAAGTTCATCAAGGGCGACATCGCGACTTTTTCTCTCTTTCTCTCTCTCTCTCTTCCTTTCTCTTTCTCTTTCTCAGTAACGATTTCGCGACATTTTTGAACTTTTAGTACAGCATTTTTGGTGCAAAAATTTCAAGATGTTAAGGATAAATCATTCCGGTCGATATACAGGGTATCCATTAATTAATCTATTAATCGAATATTGCTGAAACTATGACTGTAAAGAGAGCAAATATTTCATACAAAAGTTAAAAAAGGTTTCGAGGGGAAAAAAGTTAATAATCTTGAATTTTAACTAACAATAAGGTCATTTTTTAAGGTCATTTGAAGGTCAACCTAGTTTTTTTAAATGGAACCACTCTAATTTTTTATATAAATCGATTTCTCGCAATATTTGGCATAACAAGTTATAAGATAGGATAGCCAAAAATTAAATAGTTTACGAGATATTTTGTATTTTAATTTGACATAATTTTACATAAATTATAAAATATCTCGTAAAATATTCTCTCATTTTTCGATTATCTTACCTCAATACTTTTATACACAAAATAATGAGAGGAATTAATTGGTGTAAAGGAAAGACATACATGGTTATTTTCCGGCCCTGTATTTCCGGCCGGTACGCATGATGAAACATTCGACGAAGCGTTTGTACTCGTATTCCTACTGTTAGACAGAGCATGACTTATCCTGTAATAATTACGTAAGCCAGTGAGGTGTCGCCAGTGGGCAAGGCAAGCCAAAAGTTTTTTACCAATTATTGCGAGAAGAAAAAAAGAAGCTAATCCGACAGCAATACACATACATATATGCGACTATGTATGCATTCGTGCAAAGAAGTCGAAGACAGTTAAATGAGCGTGACAGTGATGGAGAGCGCTCTCTTTCTTCGAAACACATACATCATTGTGACATATGAATGTATCTTTGTGAAAAATGGGCGAATTAAAAGCGATCGACTGGAAATTTGTTCTGTAAAAATCCAATTGCTGATCTTCGAAACTCTAGAAATACTGGTGCTAGAAGTTTTTAACTGCTTTCTACTTTTTCTTCTTTCTGGTAGACCTGAAAGTTTTTTTTCCGATTCTTTCGAAGAAATAAGTGTGACTCGAACAATCGAATTTTTCTCTAACGAGAAATGAAAACAATTACATAAATTGAGAATCTAATTTCACAGAAAATCTATTCCCGCCGATTTCTTTTAATTCAAAGATTTCTCTTGCGCGGATAACTTGAACGGTTTCATTACTACCCATACAGCACAGCAAGATTGCAGAAACATTGTGGCAATGTTTTATCGTAATATTGCAACATTGCAGCAATGGTAAAATCAGCGCTTTCAGAAATATCTCTACATAACATTGTAGCAATATTGCAGTAAAATGAATATTAAAACGCAGTCTCAAGCTGAAACTAGAATAATACAATCACATAATGCGAGATACAGATGCCTTTCATCTTAATTTTCATATTTCCATCAAACTGGCTTTATATACATACATACATACATATATATATATATATATGTATGTGTATAAAACATTTGGCCCAACGTAATTGATTAAATAATAATATAATTTATTTATTTATTTCATAAAATTAAAAATTTTATTTATATTAATATGCACATTGAACTCTACATCTTAAGTAGATAATGAACAGACGATTTTCATTCATTCGCCGGACATTTATCTGTCCGATTTATAAACAATTAATTTAATATCTGAAGTTCCTGCGTTGGGATTGTATCAGAAATTAAACTGAAGTAGTATATCATTAATCTTATTAGCCGCTCTTTGCAAGCTTTATATAATTCTCATGACTAAAACTTAAATTCGAGATAGATAGCGCATCGCACGTCGCATAGCGGTAAACGAACGAACTAGCGACTGAATACTATTTTTTTGTAATGTTTTTGGAATGTTGCAGTAACATTTCTCATGAAATATTACAATGACATGTTTCTGTAATGTCTCTATAATATTACGTTGCAATTTGCAAGATTGTAACATTGCTGGAATGTAATTGAAATATTCTGTGCTGTATGAGCAACTAGCATTATCAGCGAGATAACAGACTTTAGGGGAAGGGGGGGATTTGTTAACATTGTTATCGATACACTTTTGTATATTATTATACTAGTTACATCTTTACATATATTTTCGCAAGAGACAATGCATGTATCGTCAATTATCATGCGTTCAAAGTATCCCACATCATACCTCCATTTTGAAAGAATTCTGCAAAAAATAAGTAAATTTAAAGGGATTGGAGGGGGAAATCTCATTTTGTGAGAATGAAATTAAGCAGCATGCAAAATGCAGTCCCGTCCTTTTAGCTTGCCTATTTTTTGCAGTACAAGTATAAAGTAGTTTACGAGTGCACTTACGAGACGATATCAGACTCGTCGTAATGTGAGAAATCGATAGCATGCCGGATATAAGGATACGATTCTTACCAGTTACGGGGGCACGTGTGATATCTTACTATCTAAAGTCTATCGAGGTAATTGCTACGCAAGGCGATCTTAATGTTCACCGCTGTCTACTCTCAATAAAGTGGCTGTCATTCAATAAGTATTTTGAGTTTTATATGTCATTATTCACAGTCGAGATTATCCCGATTAGTCATTAAATTTTTATTCGTTCCTCGACTCTAAAAGTTTAAATCAATTAAATTTATTTATAATTTAAAATTCATTAAATTAATTTTAAGATCCTCTGAGTTCTCATTGAGATTCTTGCAAATTGTTTTCAATAATTTCAAAACGATGAAATTACAAATAAGATTAAAAAATACCATTAGATATATCAAATAAAACCTTTAAAAAATGTTACTATTAATTATAATCATATAAAGAGCAAATAAATATTGTTAAATCGCTCTCTGACGATTGTATCTTAACCATCTGAATAATTTAATATTATAGATTATTTTATTATTATTATTATTTTCATTTTTTATCAGACGCGCACGAAAGTTAACAGCTCAAAAGAAGAGACAATTCTCGTTCGAAAATCTTATATTTGACGTTAAGAGTTGTATGTCTTTTATACATTAGACTAGGACACAATAGCATGTGATTCTGTTTTGAGTACCTCAAAATTGAAAGGTCAGGAATCAGGAGGATCGTTTATCGATTACTAAATCGCTTAGTCGGTGCAAACCACTCAGATGTGGTCAAGCGAGAAGAAATCAACTCTTAATGCAAAACGAGACCGAATCAGTTTTCGTTTGTACGTATATAAAGAACACAAGCAAGAAAAAACGCTCTAAGTCACATTTATCTTATATCCCGAATTCCTAATGAATTCGGGATTGGCTGCATACTGAGTACTGCTCACTGGTGCATTTTCGAAAGCCACCACTTTTGCACAAAGTGTAAAGATTATGTAAGCGGGCGGAGAAAATACGGTGGTGCGGGGCGTTGAATTACTCAGTGGCAAAGTGGTTGCCTACTGAGAAAGGAAGATCCTAGAAGGATCAAATCCCGGTAGGGCCCCGATATTTTTTCTCCTTACAAAAGTATCAACGTATAGCGCATTCGCTAATAAAACACTTAGCGAGTCATCCTATTGTTCGGCGGAATTTATTCTACGTGTGTTTTAATGATTCGAAATACTTTTGACGCGATACTTATTTGATAAATTTATGTACGACACACAATATCCATTGCACCTGAGCGGCCAATGCATCCAACTGAATTCGCTGTCAGACTCTTGGTCCTCGAGTTATACCGTTTTTTAAATCAGCATTCAGAGTATTCTCGTATATTGAATGGACAATTACTCTATTATTCAATATACGAAAATCTTCCATAGAGAGCTAAGAATTTTTTCTTACATAATTATCTAGATAGTAACTAATAGAGAGTGATTGCAATATTTCATAATAGTTTGGCAGCAGATTTGATCGGTATATTGCATATAATAAATTGATATTAACTGTGTCCGCAATTATGAACGCGATATGATGGCAAAATGGCAACAAAGAGACGAGCATAATTCGATAATTTTTAAAAATGTAATTATTTTTCAATAATTTGTTTTTTAATGAAAATAGCAAAAACGTTTCTATTTTACCTTCTGATATAAAAATAAAATAGACATTATAAAAGTCGGAATAAATAATTAATGACGATAGATGAATGTATCATTTAAATAGCATTAATAAATATGCTATGGATTATTTAAAATTTAAATGGTTACAAAATGGCAGAGATCTGTTCAATTTATGCCCAATCTGCTATCAAATTATTGCAAACTCCATTTTGATCTCTACCATTAAAATTCACCGTTAGTAGATTTGTTTTCAAAATTTTGTTAAAATTCTACCAACTCAATACAACAAATTTTGCCTCAATTGTACCGTTTTTTTCTGCTAACAAAGTTTGTAATAAAATCTGTTCTCCGTACATTTGACTATCTAGATACATACAATTTATCAAACCTTTCGGTTATTATCATATTCTCGCTCTCTCGAAGAGGTTGAATCTTCAGGCCGAACTAGAGTGCGTCGCACACAATTGTAACTGTAGCGATCTAGTATTGTTTAGTCAAGAGAGAAATACAAGAATCACATTATACGCAGTAGATACAGATTGTATATTATTAATAAAAATAGAGAGAACCCGTGTGAGATTCATCTTGTCTCTAATTTCGAATTCCTGCGAACAGGAATAAACATCCCTGTTTATAGGAAATACCGTAGTCTCCTTAAACTTGATACTCCTCCACACGTAATTTTCACGAACACTAATGTCGCGTGCCCTCTATGTCAATAGACTGATCACGGGTGACGGGCACGATAGCTTCATATGCGCAACTGCATAGCGATTGGACACAGCTTATATGATAGATAATATAATTTTTGTTTTCCAAGAATTTCCGCCTCTATCCTCTTAAAATGCCACAATTAACGGAACTCTACTGTACTGACTAAAATTTTCAAGATTTTCCAATTTTGTCACAATTTTTGCATTTTTGCTCCGTCTATTTATATTATATCTACGGATTTAAAAAAAGAAAGTTTCAAGATCTTTATCGATATTAAATAATAAGTTCATTTAACGTAAAGATAAATAATAATAAATAATATTTTGATAGTAATATAATCAATATATTCATAAATCAAACAAGACTATTATAAAAACACGAATTACCGAATATCACATTAATCGTATTAATACAAATACCTTAATAACATTCGGTCATCACAGACTATATAAATAAAAAGCCATGAGTTTGACTGGGACAAAGTGGAAATCTTAGACAGGAAGCCTATTCGGGAAAAGTTTATTGTCGAAAAAACTACTTTTTAAATGACAAAAAAATAGTAATTAAATTGTACCAACACACTATTGTTTTTTGCAACTGTATAACAAATTTCTATTTTTTTAAATTTTTATTTGTTGCACATATTTGCGCACTTTTTTAACGGTGTATTCTCATGTTTTTGAAAGATTTTTCTATAGCAATTAATTTTTTGATATTTCCAATGAATGTTATAAACTACAAAACTTAATTAAAAAAAATTCGATTTATGTACTTCTCTAGTGTCCTTATGAAGAAACGTCTATACTTTCCCCAGCTGAAACAAACAAACTTCAGTCACGATAAATTATATACATAATAGTTATATGTACTACTTACAGAATTCATTGAACATAAAATCATCTTGATATTCCTTGAGAAATTGCGTAGATCTATTTTCATCGAGGAATAAGGAATAGACACGTTTTACATCGTCGATACTGACCTGAGCATAATTGAAAGATTACAATAATATGACCGAACATGTGATATAATAAATTGTACCGCATGCACTACACTCACTTCTGTAGTCTTTCTTCGGCGACTGACAAGAGAAGCCGTTGTAATTAATTGTATCGCGTATCTTAATGACGTTTCCAAAGCGATCCTTGTTAACACTGTAAGAGCATCATCGGCCATTTCGCAATCTTCTTCCTCGCATCTTATTTTCAAAATTTCCTTCAGTTCTTTCTCTTGATACGGACTCGTCGGAACAATAATCATACGATCCAATAAATCAATCGGAATACCATGAGGACTCTTATAATTCGTGCCTCTGATTCTAGTGATACCTGCGCGATTATGAAATGTTAAATAATAACTCTTTAATAATAATATTTATTGATTATATTATTTCAACATTTTTATACCTCTGTTTGTTGCCATGATCACAACTGGAGCCATTTCATTCTCCAATGCTCGATTAAGAAACGAAAAACATTCGATATCTAACATATGTACTTCATCGACGAAAAGTACACCTGGTACGAGTTCCGCCTTACCCTCCTCCCGCCATTCGGCGACTTTAGCATTTATTTGATCTCGTATTTCTGATTTAATCTCTCCGGTATCTCCGGAGAATAGCGCTAAGAATCCGTGAGTTCTGCTATTTATCACATCGATCTCATGTAAAGTCACTGTGTGAACAACTTCCTTACGCTTCTGCAATTCACCTTCAGGACATTGTACGAAACGCGTTTGCGAACCAGTCGCGTCATAATCTCGAGCTCTAGTGAAAGAACGCCCGAGTCTGTTGATCTTTCCTGTTGCTTTGTCGATCGTTATAACATCGCCAGCTTGTACCTAAAAATAGTAAAAAATGCAAAATTGTAATGCAAACATCAATGTAAAATATGGGTCAATGTATAAAAATACTAACTTTTTCTTTCATTAAACAATCGATCATTTTATTTCCTAAATCATAAATTGTTTCCATCTCGGTTGTTTTCAATGTTAATTTGCCAACTTTTACTCCAATGCCAGTTGCTGGTCTATCAACTTGAATCTCTACAACTTCGCCCTCTATAATTTCTGTCTCTTCTTTGATTCTGACTCCAATAGATTTTCTAATGGCCTGAGTTAATGCTTCTGTTTTACTCATCTCTAAAGAATAAATTTCAGAACCCGCCATTGATGTGAAAGGAGTATCTACGCCTAGGGCTTGTGCCATTCCCATAGCAATAGCTGTCTTTCCTGTGCCAGGTTGTCCAGCCAACAAAACTGCGCGACCTGCTATCTTACTATCTTTTATCATCTCCAGAACAATACCAGCAGCCCGGCGTGCCATGAGCTGGCCAACCATACCTTGGGATACCTAATAAAGTATATCATTAATAATTACAAAATTTAAATTATTTTATTATTTGTAATTAATAAAAGTATCTTTGGACAATACAAAATAATTACATTACGAGGCTCTAAACTATCATTCAGTCCTAAACCTCTGATGTGAGAATGAGCACCAATACGCTCTATTTTAGTAATTTCACGAACATTTTGGACGTTAGTAACAACCTGAAATAAAAAATAAAAATTGAATACATGATGAAAATTTTAAAATTTGCATATTGCAAGTTATGCATAGTTGCAATAAAATTCATTAAATATTTTGTTATTATGTTGAAATCAAGCAAAATGATATCAATATTCAAGCTTTTATAGAAAATTAATTGAAACGAAATATGTAAGTATACTAATGTTTCATATACAAAGCGTAATGCAAAATAAAACTTATTTAAATAAATAACACATACACATAAATAAAAATACATAAATACATAAATAAAAATATAAATTTTATTTTAGATAAATCAAAAGTATAGGTTAACCGATTCCAAAAATAAGAATAAACTATATTTACTGCACTAAAGTTATAAAATCATGAAAAAAAGATCAACTTACATTTTATTTAAATGTTTGTAATAAATTTACTTAAAAAACTTACCGCCATGTTTAATAATAATATATATATTTATTAAACTCCTGTTTCCTGTCTATCTCCTCGTGATCTCCTCACTGCTCACTGCGCATTGCAGCCGGCAGCCATATTGAATTATGATGACGGAATTGAAAAGTTATGAGTTTTTTCTTGCAAAATACATCAAAATAAATCAGGTTTTTTTTTAGTACAACCACTCGTGTTCGATAATATGGATTCGTAAAATACATTGAAAACTCTCTTTTTAATTCATGAATTAATATAAATAGCTGTAAATCTTGATCAATCAAGTAAATAGAAGTCTTAGCTAATATATATTATTATAATTAATATTTATATTTATGAAAAAAAAAATGTCTATATAGCATTGCAAAACGATCTAAATATGAAATTAAAAATTTTTAAAATTTTTAAGAAATTTTTTTGCGGGCCTTTAATGACTGATAATACATCTTCTTGTTTATCCTAGATACTTTACTGATCGCGTTTGCCGCGCATGCGTAAAAAGCCCGAACAACACATTGGCTGGAAAGCGTCCAATGATATCACGCGGATGTACACGTGCGTGTACTGCGCATAATATAACCTTTATTTTGACGATCACAACATCTATTTGTTAAAAAAATATTTTGATTTATTGTCAAAAAGATACGATTATGGCAAAAGTTATGAAGCGTGCTATAAAGAAATGCACGAGGGAGCAACTGGAACTGTTTGATAAATCGGTAGGATCGTTTGTAAATATATAAATATATGTGATATATTTCTGATTACATGTGTATATATAGTGTATTATGTGTTTTTATGCGGGAGTGTGTGTTTATAACATATATATACATATTTATAACACTACGTGATTTATATTTGTGTGCATATGGACAATTTTGATTTACAGGAATTAATCGACAAAATATTGCAGTTAGAAGCTCACAATGAGCAACTCAGAGCATTAATCACAAAAACAAATTCTAAATCGGAAAAGAAAGAGATGCCTGATAGAGTAAGAAAACCGTTTGATTTCTCACGGTATGTGTATCGCTTTTTTCATTATATTGGTTTTTTATTTAAATATAATATCGTGAATTCAATCTCATAGATATCATAAGAGGCACATTCTCCTAAAATTCTATTATCTCGGTTGGGACTATCATGGCTTCACTGTACAAGAAGATAACAATGACACTATTGAGCATCATTTGTTCACTGCTTTATTGAAAAGTTGTTGCATAGAATCCCGTGAGAGTGCCAACTATCATCGATGTGGACGAACCGATAAAGGTGTTAGCTCATTCTCTCAAGTGATTTCATTAGACATTCGCAGTAGGTTGGAACCAGAAAATCAAGATAGTTTGTCAGAGGAATTGCCCTATTGTAAAATATTAAATAGATTACTACCAAAAAATATAAGATGTATAGCATGGTGTCCAGTCTCGTCGAATTTCTCTGCGAGATTTGACTGTAAATATAGGACGTATAAGTACTTTTTCCCAAAGAGCAATTTAGATATAGATGCCATGGATAAATCTATTAAGTACACTGTAGGAGATCATGACTTCCGTAATATTTGCAAAATGGATGTAGCCAATGGCGTAATTAACTTCAAGAGAACTATAATTGATGCAAAAGTATCTATCAGCAATCAAAATATAGAAAAAGTCACAGGTAATTTTTAATTTCTTCAACTGCTTACTATGAATTATGAATACAAATATAATAAATTTTTATTTTAATTCAAATTTTTTTTTTATTTTAAGGATATGATATGTGTGAATTAGAAATCACGAGTCAAGCCTTCCTCTGGCATCAAATTCGTTGCTTAATGGGCATCTTGTTACTGGTTGGGCAAAGAAAAGAAGAGCCTGAAATAATTTTGAAGCTTTTAGATATTGAGACTTGTCCACAGAAGCCGCAGTATAATATGGCTCACGAAGTACCATTGAATCTCTGGTATTGTGATTATGAAGGTGTAGAATGGTTTATTGATAAAAATGAGTTAATAAATACTATCAAGACATTACAACAAGATTGGGCTCTCAATACTATAAAGTATATTTATTGAAAAAGAAGTAATCTATATAATTGTACATAATCAATTTCATAATCAAGTTTCTTCTTTTTTTGAAATGCAGATCTACAATGATTAAGAATATGTTAACAAAGTTGGAAAATTTGGTCAATTGTGCAAATACTGATTTTCAAAGTGACTGCCTCCTTCTTGGAGTACGATCAAAAATATATCAGCCACTAATGAAACGAGAAATGTGTGGTTAGTATACATAATTAATTTTAGATCAAAATTAAATTTATTGGTAAAGTCGAGACTTTATTTCAATTTGCCCTTTTTAAATGTTCGGTCCGTTGTTTGAAAATGTTTTATTATCTTATTACTTATCTACAATATGAACTATGTTTTTTAAGTTTGAGACACTATGGCCTGTATTCTCAGCTCACATTTATCGCTAAATGTGCCTCTAAAAGTGGCTTGTAGCCAGTCAGAAGGCTTATAACCCACATTTAGAGGCACATTTAGTGATAAATGTGAGCTGAGAATACGGGCCTAAGTCTACAAATACTATTCAAAATCTATTAATATGTTTTTTTATTCCACTATATAATACAGACATTAAAAATTTTGATAATCAGATATACTTAATTCTTTGTTTTTTTTTTTTTTAATATTAAACGTCACATTTGGATGTATTCTATACTCAAAATTTTTTTAAATATATATTCTATTCAACAGTATACAACTTACTAAATTAAACCTGTCCAAGTTTTGGCTCGCGAACAAAACACTTTTCCCTCTACGTTATTGGAAAAGATCGTCTTAATAATACATAGAAAATATAAAAAGAAAAAAAGAAAAATAGGACGGATCCAAATCATTATATAATTCGTTGTATCCGTGCGTTGCAATCGGTTAGTTTGGGGAAATTAATTGGAAAAATAACGACGGCACGAATGATTGAGGAAAATAGAGTGAAGTATAGGAGAAAGAATATTGAATGACATATAAGAATAAATAGGAGCTTAAATAAGCTCGAGTAAACTTGGACAGGCCTAAATTAAAGTCCACTTAATTGATAATTACATATTACACAAATTGATAATTTTTCATTACGTGTGTGTGTCTATGTATATAATCTATACTCCCGTTTTCTTTTATAGAGAGTTTGGAAAATAAAATCAAGCATTACGAAAAAAAACGAAAGTTCGAGGTCATACATTCGAATGTTACATAGCATATGCCTATGCTAATCACAGGACTTGTATTATACATGTATTCTAACATTTTTAGATACATACGTTTTTCTTACTGTAAAAATTACATATGGCATCCTAAATTTTCGCTATATGTGAGAGCGCTTTGTTCAGCCTTATTGTTCGTCGACTTTTGATACAGTGAATCCCTCTGCAAATTTTTCCAAAGATATTAAATTTTACAAGAATATTGTTAAAACCAACTTTGTAAAGTAACGAAAGATAGGCCTGTAATAATATGCGAAACGACGATCAAAACTATTACAAATCGCAACCTATGTAAATTTAGACGGTCATTAAACGCGACGATTTTGTGCAGTTTATTAATATTTTTAAATTAAATTAGTAACTAAAAAATTTGTGATTATATAATATTACTATTATTTTATCTATAATCTTGAAAAAATCTAACAATAGATTATTCTATAAACATTCAGGTTTTTAAAATGTTTATTTACAGAGGGTGAAGCTGTTAAAGCTATATATACATGATTAAAGTGTGAAATTTACTTTGGGCATTTAAATGTATAACATTTTAATCGCAATAGCATTAAGTGATAAAGACATTGCCACGAAATTATACTTGTGATGGACGATTTAAAAATAAAATTATTGATCAATGCTTTTCGTTTATTTTTTTTCATTTCTATCACAGGACGGCATGCATTTGAAGCGGGTGTCGAAATCACTTTCTTCCTCTGACGAATTTTCTTCGTTATTTTTACCTTCGCCATTTTCATCCTCGTCTTCTTCTAATTCATCTTGCTCTAAAAGTCGTCTTGCCATTTGTACGGCATGCCATTCTCGATAATGGCCCTTTCTCTTCGCCTCAAAAGCTCTCCTCCTTTCTAAAATTGAATACATTAATAGCAACGACACTTATATCTAAGCACATCTCTCTCCTCTCACCTTTTTCTTCAGGAGTTTCTTCATCCTCTTCTTCTTCGCTAGATTCTTCGAAAATTTTGGGTTTGCTACTTCCAGCTAATCTGAGTTTTCATAATCAAACAATGGATATAAAGTCTTATATTTTTATATTAGAGTTTTATATTTTACCACAATATGCAATCAGTTATATATATTGTGAATCAAAAATATAAATTATGTAGTATATAACTATTGTATCTACTCACTTTGCTGCAATAGTGGTGGCATCCAATTGATCAAATTCATGTTCATTTTGGAGGCCTTCAAAGTTGTATGGGGTTTTTGGTTCTTCGATCTTCATATGACCATAATCCTTGTCGGCAGGATGAAGAGTAGCGATAATATTCATTTCGTCCCATGTTGTTTCTTTATTTGGTCTATAGATCGGTTAATGTAAAATACTTAAAAAGAAATTAAACTCTTCATTATGTCTAAAAATAGACTCTATATCACGTAATCTCAATTAATATGAATTAATTTATGACTTTTGCAAATATTCAAAAATTATTTTTGCAGTTTTTCATCCTTTCTTAGATAATAATACTGAAAATATTTTAAACGCATAAAAAGGATAATTACTTCTTTTTTTGGAAAGATTTTGCAGAAGAAAGATTTGCAGACTTTTTGAGAAGTCAAACAAATGCGTGTAATTTTAAGAGATGATATTCAATAAGAAATTATATACCAAAACGAATATATATACACACACACACACACGTGTGTGTGTGCGTGTGTGTGTGTCGAGAAATAATTTCTGCGATTATGTTTATCTATTCTCATTTCATCGAATTGATAAAAGCGCGCGTTATCGTTCTTACAAATACGAACGATTATGCTCGCGTGCCGAGTCACGTAAACTGATTCTAATAATGATTGAGCCGGAACGAGACACGAGATGCACGCATCTCTATTTTTACGCGAACACGCAGTGACTGAGATTCAATTAACGCACTCACCTAGGCGCCTCTGGATTATCAAAACTGCTGGACGTCTTCAGAATTCCCTTGGAAGGCCGTTTTGACAGGTTCTCTGCCATTATAATCGGGCGTTAACGACGATCACTTACGATAATGCCGCGGCTGCATGTTTACTAACGAATTTCGCTCCGGCTGAATAACCTGCGCTTGGGCGTCAATCACTCGTAGAACATGTTCACGCATTCCTCAGTGTCAGTATTGGAAGCGATCTCTACAGACTCTACACGACAGTCCAAATCGCGGGATCGTCGTTCAGAGCCGTATCAAGCTAAACTGGCTCCCCTAATCAAGACGCACATCCCTTCCGCATACCGCTCTCAACTTATGTATTATGGTTAGATCTAGACGTATTTACATACAATCGTGTAATATGCATATGCATTGAAAAAATCAATCAATCACGCATCTAATCTTAGAATATTATGCCGGGAGGGGCATGTGACTGCTGTTCGCTCAATATCCAATGTCATGAGAAGATATCTCATGTACAGGATGTTTCATAATTCGCCCCCACGAATTATGAAATTTCTTGTGTATATAAACACATATATACATATACATACTGTTTCTGCACGAAATTAGAATTATCATTCTGCGATTATTAAATTATTAGGTACAGAAAATGTCAATAATGCCTCTACTTCCGAATTTGAAATTTTCAAGTCGCATCGCATCTAGATATTCACGCATCATGACTGTTTGATTCAGAAAAGAATATTATTGCCGAGCAGAAGAGGAAAATAATTATATTACTTTAACTTCATATTTCATCTTAATAAATTAGCTCTATCAAATTTATTATAAATTATATATTTATTATAAATTCATTATAAATATCAAAATCAATAGTCATGATGCATAAATATATCTAGACACGTGAAAACATTTTTAGGTTTTTGTTCTTTATAGCTGAACTTTTTACACTAGTGTACACTAAAAATGAGATAGATATATATTTAGAAATTGGAGAGAAAGAGAGGAACAACATAAAGCTGCAAAAAAACTCAGTTACAATACAAAGAACAAACTTCTTGACGACCTCACACGACTTCTGCATCAGTACAACGATCGCTCATTGAGCGCTCAGTGAGCTGTTTGTGATTGGTGTATACTCTTAGACGGGAAGAATAATCGAATATGGTTAATTTCTTACAGCTTAAAGCTTATTACACCTATTGTAGATCCGGCCTTACACCCTTTAAAGTCTGAAAAGCATACGTCAATATGATCAGCCGTTTACTGAACTCAATGAGCAGTAGTGTTGCACTGAATGCACCCATTGGCTGCGTTAATTCATTTCGTTTTCTTGTTTTGAAATAAAATAATTCCTAATATTTAATATTTATTCCTATTCCTAATATTTTCTCTATTGTGCGCAGAGCCTTTTTTAACAAAAATCCGGGTATATTAACCCAGCAAACACAAAACATTGCAGCAACATTGCGGCAATGTTGCAACATTGTAGCAAAACATTACAGCAATATTGCAACATTGCCGCAATGTTGCTGCAATGTTCTGTGCTTGCTGGAAAGCTATCTAAGCCAAATTATCAGAACACAATAAAGTATATACATATATAGAATTAATTTGCTAATTTTTTGCTATTTTTTACTTTCAAAAGTATTTTTTTGCTCCAATTATTAAAAAGTTACGAAGGGCTAGATAGCTTAAGATTAAGCTACCACGCCATTATAAAAAATAGCATAATACATAAGTCAAAGCAAAAAATTGATAATACTAAAATTATTTGCTATTTTTTGCTACCTTTTACTTCCAAAAATAATTTTTTTGTTCCAGCTTTTAAAAAGATACCAAGAATAAAATGCGACGTTCAAGAATAAAGCACATTAAAAAAATTAATTGCTCGCATTATTATAGCATCAGAATGTTCCCTGAATTATTTGCTCTCAAGATATCCAGGTTCCGAATTTTTTGCTCGCGAAATAAATTTAAAAAATTGATATTTTACCAAGTCATTGAAGAGTAAAGCACATTAAAGAAATTAGTTGCTCGCATTATTATAGCATCAGAATGTTCCCTAAATTATTTGCTCTCAAGATATCTAGGTCCCGAATTTTTTGCTCGCAAAATAAGTTTAAAAAATTTTATTTAAACAGACTTATACAGGGTGTCCGATAATTATTGACACAGCCGAAGGTAGATTGGCTCAATCTGAAAAGAAAAGTCCTGTACCATTTTGCTAAATTCGCAATAGTTATTGCGTTATTAATTAAAATATCTGAGCTAATGAGCGCGTGGAAAGCGGTAGGCCGGAATCGGTAGGCATGTAAGATGGCTTATTTGTTTACGTCTCTTAGCAATAAAAGCATCATCTGAGCGAGAGGTGGAGTCACGCAGCGAGCGGCGAGCGACGTGTGATATTTGTTGCTAAGAGATGCAAACAAATAAGTCATCTTACATGCCTACTGATTCCGGCCTACCGCTTTCTACGCGCTCATTAGCTCAGATATTTTAATTAATAACGCAATAACTATTGCGAATTTAGCAAAATGGTACAGGACTTTTCTTTTCAGATTGAGCCAATCTACCTTCACACTTCGGCTGTGTCAATAATTATCGGACACCCTGTATATGTATACAGGGTGTCCGGTATCAAACGGACCAACGCTCGTGAGCGGGTAGAGCGCAGTAAACTGAAAAGAAAAGTCCTTTACTATTTTGCTAAATTCGCAATAGTTATTGCGTTATTAATTAAAATATCTGAGCTAATGAGCGCGTGGAAAGCGGGAGGCAGGAATCGGTATAGGCATGTACGATGGCTTACTTTTTTACGTCTCTTAACAACGGAAGCATCATCTGAGCGAGAGGTGGAGTCACGCAGCGAGCGACGAGCAACGCATGATATTTGTTGCTAAGAGATATAAACAAATAAGCCATACCTTACATGTCTACCGATTCCGGCCTACCGTTTTCCACGCGCTCATTAGCTCGGATATTTTAATTAATAACGCAATAACTATTGCAAATTTAACAAAATGGTACAGGACTTTTCTTTTCGAAACTTTCTCGAAACAGTCACTGCTTTACGCTATTGTTTCGAGAAAATATATATTTAAAGAATGTATTGACATAGCCATATTTTATGTATACAGGATGTCCGGTAATAACCGCATTATCTCTCGTCTGCAGGTAGAGCGGATATACCTTTTTATTCGCATATTTCTACATATCTGTAATAGAAGAGAAAAAATTATAATAAAGTCTTCGCAGAAAAGTTTTTTGTAATGTTTTCTTCGCTACAATTCAAATGTAACAAAAAAACTTCGTTACTTAGACCTTGTTGGGCTAATTAAATCATATAATCTAATTATGGTACCGCGCGATTATTTCTAATAAATACATAAAAATAATTATATTTTATGTCAGATATTGTAACACAATTATTTTGTTTGTATAAATAAATTTAAATTATAGTTTAAGATAAATTATAGGAAAACTTTAATCTCTCTCTCTCTCTCTCTCTCTCTCTCTCTCTCTCTCTCTCTCTCTCTCTCTCTCTCTCTCTCTCTCTCTCTCTCTCTCTCTCTCTCTCTCTCTCACTCTCTCTCTCTCTCTGTTCAGTACAAGGTAAAAATTATCGAAAAATTGAAACGGAGCCGCGGGCGATTGCGCGTCAAATTACGACTCTGTCGCAGGACTTATGTCCTGCGAGCACCAAGTACGAGCCTGTCGAGCTTAGCACCCAATCGGCGAAAGCCGCGTCTATTTCCGTTACGTAACAAGGCGCGATAGCGCATGCGATAATCTAATTTCGCGGATTGCGCAACGCGAGACACGCGCAGATCAATTATTATCAGCGATATCGATCAAGGCGTAACGCAACCGGAAATCATGTGACGCTCCAGGATCAGCGATATCGAACAAGTGCTCGATCATCGTGCTACCCTCGCTCTCTTACGTTTTGAGCTTTTGGAGAACACGTGCGTGCGCTATCGGTCAATCGAATTTCTCTTGGTTTAAATAAAGTTCTCAGCAGTGAAATAAGAAAGAGTGCGGTAGTTAGGGCAGTTAATCGATCTACCTCATCAATTCGATTCGCGGTTTGTGAAAAAGTGTTCGATAATTCGGATAATTTGACTCGACGGCATCGAGCTTTCTCACGCTCGTTGCTCCAGCACGTGCTATCGAGGTTCGCCACCATTACGCCAATTTAATTTTTTTTCTAGGTCGCGGATCCGCGCTTTCTTATCGTAGTCAAGTCAGTGAATAATTAAGAGATCGTTGGAGCATATAGGAGATAAAGCAAGATCGCTTAGTAATCTTCCAGAAGCTGCCGGTGAACACGCGGTCGCGACCGTCGATCGCTTCGGCTCAAGATCTCCGATCGTCGCGCTGAAGATTGTCCGTCGCGATGATACCGAGCAGGTATTACGAAGAAGATTTCCGTCTCGCGATAAGCGATCGTCGAAAAAGAAGATATCCGTTCGATTGATATTCGATTCTCGCAGCTATACTTCGCGTTCTTGCTTTCATCAACTTGCAAGAAGACTGTAAATCTCTAAGACTGTAAGGAGAAACTGATGTACAGTGTGTGAATGTCGCGCCGTTCAACTCCTTCTAAATAACGTAAGTGCATTTAATTGTAATTCCGCGGACTGGTAACCGCGACCATTTCCGCTTTCGTTTCACTTCGTGTCTAACTAAAACTAGGCGGTTCCGGCATCACGAGCCCCGTTCTCGATCGTGCCCGAAACACTCTCTTCCATCCTTTTTTCTCTTTTCCTTTATATTGAATTTTTTTATTCTTATCTTATGTTTTCTTAATTCTATTAAAAATATTATCGAAATAATATAAATTTAAATATGTATAAATTTCAAACGAATTATAAGAGCCAATCGCGGATAGTAGTGCGTCGATTTCAGTGAAAAATTAATTTTTGCTTGTGCACAGCTAATTCCGTAATCGTTTCAGTAAAAAAATTAATTTGGCTCTTACAGCTCGTTTGAAATTTATATTTGTATTTCATACCGTGAGCCTTTATTTCTTAGTAGTTAATATAAATATGTTATTATATATAAAATTTCAAGTCAATCAGATAAAATTAACCTTATGATATAAATGATACAACTTGGCGTGCCCGGGTCGGAGCGATGTACGTATCATATACATATATTTGCTAATGCATATACAGTTCTTTGCATGTCAGATTTTAATGCCTCGACCCGGGGACGCCAAGTTTTTGTTCGTCATTTTAGTTTTAATCCTTTCAATGCTAAATCCTTTTGATTATACAGATGATAACATCATTTTCAAAAATACAAAGGTGATTCTGTGATAAACTTTCTATCAGATCAGATATTAATTTACAAAAATTGATACACAATTTATACTTGGCTGAGTAACTATGATCTTATATTTATTTTTGAGCTGCATATTTTTAAAATTTTGCATACAATGTCGAATTTTTTTTATACTTGGCGTGTTTTTTTCTTTTCTAAAGATTTTTTATGATATACAATATGTAAGCAATAAAAAGACGTAATATCTTGTCTCTTATTTATCTTTATTCGCACTGCTCAGAGATCAGGTACACTACACTCTTGCCTAGCAACCTTGATAAAGACGAATCAAAATAACTGTAATGCTAAGGTGGAAAATACAAATATACTTATACTATATAATATCCTACAACTCGGCCATACCTGACAATAGCCCAACCTCGAGCTTACAATTAATACACAATTCAAATTAGATAAATACAGTCTCCCTAAAACAACAGAATATATTAATAGAATATATTTAATTGTAAGTAACAAACGCTGAATACTTAAACTGATAAAGTTATACATTTTTAACAAATTTAAGATATTATTTGGACTGATGTCTCATATTTGCCGCCTCCCAAACATCATTATATGACTCCTGAGTTTGTTGAAAGCCCTTAATATCTGCAACCACATATCTATCATTTCGCAGCTTTCTTATTATTTCAATAAGACCCCTTAAACGCTGAGATTAGTTTTTTAGATATTCCAGGAGTGTTTTCAAAATTACGAAACATGACATAATTACGGGTTTGATACTCATACGGGTTTTATCGCCTTTTAGCAAACTAATTTTTGTGATATTCTTGACAAGTTGTTATCCTTTCGGCAGCGGAATTTCTGATATCTTCTTATTTTCGTTCCTTATAATTAACATTATTATCAATAAATTTTTGCAATTGATCAGTAATTTTGTCACGTTGTGCACTACTCCAAATAGCAGCTTACTAGGTATCTCTCTAGTAGTTTTTTGTACAGTATCGTTTATTGCATATTCTACTTCTTCTACATTTTATACCGATAACTGCTAGTTGAACTATCAGTAATCTTGCTTAGCATAGGTTTTAGAATGCGATTTACTCGTTCAACTTGACCATTTTCTTTCGCGATACCTGCATTCCTCGTTAATTGTTGAGCTAATACTCGCTGTAACGCGGAATGCTGGTAGTTTACGGAAATCCATTTTTCATGTAATTCCCCCGTGCGCAAGTTATGAGAGTTCACAGTAAATTCTTGCAGTTACAAGACAGCGTGGAAAGCATAAATTATTCGTATTGTTAATATCGAGCGCTTCGCTACGTCTTCGCACGTTAATTTGACACGACCGCGACCAGAAGATATCGAGACGTTAAAAACGCGTACGTTGAATTGTTGCACGTATCAAATATCGCCAAATATCTTCGTAAGTTCTCCTTTCCTTCTTCTCCCGAGCTCTCAAAATTCCGGAGAATAGGAAGCGGTATTGCGTATTGGAGAGTAAAACTCTACGAAAAAATTAACATTTAGTCAAGATAAAATTCGAACATAAATATTTAAAGAATAATATAACGCTGTTACCTTCTTCCGAGGTGTCCGTAATCGTTGTCTCTCTCCTCGTCTTCATCCTTCTTCTCATACTGTTGCTCTTCTTCTTTTTGTTCTTCTTCTCTCGCAGCATTAACTTTACCAAAAAAATACAGAAACGAAAAATTAAAATATTTTGAGTCTAACTATTTGCATTTTACACGCTAAATTCAGCGTGATTAAAACTTATTAATTTGTGTGCGATTTCTAATTACTCGGAGAGAAAATCTCACTGTTGTGTGTCCTCACGGCTCTAGCGGAATTATCTTCGCCGGCAACGTCATCATCATCTTAGTCTAAAAATAACAATATATGAGAATTAATCTGATATTTTTTTACAACTATGCATTTTGAAGTTTTGTAAAAATATTATTAAAAATATTATTTTACCTGATACGGTGATTACAGGAATCTCCCGATTTTTATTCTCCTCCGCGGCAACGTCATCATCATCGTCGTCTAAATATAACAATAGAATGTATTAATCTGATATTTTTCTTTAAAAATTTATGCATTTCGTAGTTTTTTAAAAATATTATTAAAAATATTGTTTTATCTGATAGCAGGAATCTCCCGAGTTTCCGCCACGGGTATAAAAGAGTACGGGCTCTTTCTAAAAAAATATATATATATCAAGTTAAATACCTTATTAATGTAATTTGTAATTTTTTTGTAAAAATTAATATTTAAAGTTACCGCAAACTTACGCAAAGGTATTACTTCGGGTTCTTCTTCCGCTGGCCGCTTTCGTCCGCGTCTAAGCTCCACAATGTAGACGTTTAGAGGGTCACCTACAATTTTTTTTTAATAAAAATTTATAATTCTATAACATACAAATTTTAAATGAATACTGAATATAATCTTAGCTGACAGTGGATTTCTCCTATAATACGTTAGAAGGTAAGCGATGTGACCATCGATATCTTTCTCACGTGTCTCGGATCTTCTTGACGTTTTGCGACAATCGCACGCACCATTTCGATTAATTTACTTTGCCCCGTAAAATGTCCTAAGCGAAAAAAAATCGCCAGCATTGCTAGGGCATTTCAGCATAAATACGTAAAATAATATATAATTTGTCTCATCAAGCTCCCACATTTACATATGCGTCGCATGAGATTGCCTGCGAGAAGTATGCAATATTTTTTAATTTCTTTATGGCACACCATATTTAGATTTTTTTAAATAATTCGAAGTTGTTCCCACAACACTAGAGCACTAACTTCGGCTAACTCGGAAATCGCTACGCGCGCGAAAATCTTCTCTTGCTGAGGAACAAGCCAAATATACTGACCTTTTCTCTCGCAAAAAGCGCAATTTATCACGCATTTTCTCATCATTTCTCGAAAAAGAGGCGGATCAAAAATCTCCAGTCTCATTGCTTACCTTGTTTCCAAAAAGTTGCGGGCTGGACATTGTTTCTTTACCCACCTATCGTATTGCACTTTCTTAGTAACAATATACAGTGTTGTAAAACAGCGATTTATGACCGTCATTTGTACAATATTATATATTCTAAAACAGCGATTGATTTATAAATCGTTGTTAAGATTTACTTTCTACTTTATTATCCACTTTAACCATTACTCATGGTACACTTTTGAACTTGTAAATACTTTTTCTATACTTTAGAAAGGAAAAATATTGTCACCTCTAAGTTATACGAATCAAATTTAATTTTCAAATTTTTCTAGATAATTCTAGAAATTTTCCGTTATTTAGCGTTAAAGTTTAAATATAAAAAATCTTGATTTTTTTAGATGCGCGCCCACATTTTTCATTCTACTTTTCTTCATTTTTTGAGGCTATGTCTCACGAGAAGACGTGAATCTGTAATCATTACTAGTGACTGGTCGTTTGAAGCTTTAATTTCGGCAGCGGTAAAAAAATACTTCGAGAATTAGCTCCAAAAGTCAGCGCCAAGTTTTTATAACTACAATTTTTTTAGTTTTTTATTTATACTAATTTATAATTTTTGTATAAATTATTAATTTTTTGTATTAATTTCTAATTTTGAATTTTTACATTATTTATTTTGTTTTTGTGTTTTATATTATCATTTTTCTGATTAAACTTTTCATTTAAAGATATATACATATGGTTATTGGAATGATTATAATAATTTATACAAATAGCAATTTTTTGATATCATTATTTTTGTAGGTTTTAAATTTTGTTTTTTGTGTTTATTAAACTTATTTTGAAATTATTGTAATTTTCTCGAGAGAATCTCTATAATATTTCTATAAATACAAGATTGATTTTGTGACAAATACTATTTCAAATTACAAATCTTCACAAACTGAATTGCTTCAAAGTATAAAACTTGGCTAGTTAATTATTGATTACATATTTAGTTTTAAATTTTTTATGTTTATTGCGTACAAGTTAGAATATTTGTTATGTACGTGGCGTATTTTTTTTATCTTTTTAAGATTTCTTTTAGTGAGATATGACTGCTTTTTGTAAATTATATTATTATGACATAGTTTTTATTTTTTTCTTTATTTACGACATTAAGACTTTCATTATAAGGCTTAATATCATAAACCAGGTAAAATATTATGATAAAAGTCTTAATCTCATAAATTATAAATAAAGAAACAAACTATGTTGCACACAATATTGCATATGCCAGATGAAAATATTGTAATAAAAGTCCTAATATCGTAAATAAAGAAAAGAATAAACTATCACAATAACATAATAACATAATATTATAATAAAATATTTTCACCCGGCATATGCAATATTATTATGTTATTGTGATAAAATTTATTCTTTTCTTTATTTACGATATTAAGGTTTTTGTGATAATATTTTAATCTGGCATATGCAGTCTTTCAACTTAATTAGTATTTTGCGGATGTATTTATTTCTCAATTAAGAACTGTATAGATCATCTGTTTATATTTCTAAAATTCTTAAAAAGTATTCTAATTATTTGATTTTGTAAATTCTTATAAATCTATTCAGCGAAGTATAATGAGAAATGAGGAATGTACATTTAAATTAAAATTATTGAGGAAAAACTTACGTTTGATATAGAATTATGTACTAGAAACTTGCAAATATAAATTTTAAGTAATTTTAATGACATTTAATTTTAAGCAATTACACACATTAAATATATACAGGGTGTCCCATTTTAATCTCTTCAGGCAAATATCTCGAAAAATATGGAAGATACGGAAAAATGTTTCAGACAAAAGTTGTAGGACTTGAAGGGGGACAGATGATGAAAATATGTACTTGACCTTGAGTGACCTATTGAAGGTCAGGTCAATGTCATCGATGTTTTCTTAAATGGAACCCCCTACTTTTCAATGCATATTCTTGTAGCTTATCTCGAGAGCTTTCCAAAACACTATAATGAGTTATTTTTTCATTAAGTACTTTTCGAGTTATAAGGCTTGAAGTTTACAGTATTTTGACATAAAATACAAAATATCTTGTAAAACATTCAGTTTTCGGTAATCTTACCTTAATACCTTTATGCATAGAATCATGAGACCAATCAATTGGTGTAAAAAAAACACATAGTTGCTATTAAGAAAAAGTATGTAATTTGCAACATGCAGCTGCATACTTTTTTTTTCATCGACCTTCAATAGGTCACTCAAGGTCAAGTACATATTTTCATCATCTGTCCCCCTTCAAGTCCTACAACTTTTGTCTGAAATATTTTTCCGTATCTTCCATATTTTTCGAGATATTTGCCAGAGGAGATTAAAATGGGACACCCTGTAGAACCTTATTATAGTTAATAAATTTTATTGTGTAAAATAGTTTGTTTTAAGCAATAACAAATAATAAAGTCAGTTTGTATTTGTACCGCGAAAGGTACAATTTTTCTTTTCAATTTATTATACAGGGTGTCCGGTAATTGACGGATCACCCGTCGTGTGCAGGTAGAGCGAGTTAAACCGAGTAGAAAAGTCCTGTACCATTTTGCAATATTTGCAATAATTAATGAGAAATGAATTAAACAAGATCGGCCAATCCGTGTGAGTTTAAGCGCGCGGCGAGAAGAGACAGCCCACGCGGGGGTCCAGCGTTTGCATCGCTCGTACATAGGCATTGTTTTTTGTAAAGTGCTCCTCCCCGCTTTGTCGTGCGCCGAGCAACCGCGTAAACATTAGGCTTTTATTTTCGCCGCGCGACAAGAATCACGTAAACAGTAGGAGGTCTCTTCTCGCCGCGCGCTTGAACTCGCGCGGATTGGCCGATCTTGTTTAATTCATTTCTCATTAATTATTGCAAAGATTGCAAAATGGTACAGGACTTTTCTACTCGGTTTGACTCGCTCTACCTGCACACGACGGGTGATTCGTCAATTACCGGACACCCTGTATATACAGGGTGTCCGGTATCAAACGGACCAACGCTCGTGAGCAGGTAGAGCGCAGTAAACTGAAAAGAAAAGTCCTGTACCATTTTGTTAAATTCGCAATAGTTATTGCGTTATTAATTAAAATATCTGAGCTAATGAGCGCGTGGGAAACGGTAGGCCGGAATCGGTAGGCATGTACGATGGCTTACTTTTTTACGTTTCTTAACAACGGAAGCATCATCTAAGCGAGAGGTGGAGTCACGCAGCGAGCGACGAGCGACGCGTGATATTTGTTGCTAAGAGATATAAACAAATAAGCCATACCTTACATGTCTACCGATTCCGGCCTACCGTTTCCCACGCGCTCATTAGCTCAGATATTTTAATTAATAACGCAATAACTATTGCGAATTTAACAAAATGGTACAGGACTTTTCTTTTCAGTTTACTGCGCTCTACCTGCTCACGAGCGTTGGTCCGTTTGATACCGGACACCCTGTATATATATATATATATATATATATATATATATTCAATCACATTGAATTGCTTTTAGGCTTTGCCAGATTCCCGGATGATGGATTTGTTCGTAGTTCAGATTCAACATGAAATTTTTGATCCGAATACTTATTTCGTTATAAAATCTGCTGTAGAATATAATAGCTATCCTTGAAAATTATTTACACTCTTCTCTTTCCCTTATCAAAGGTATGTAACATTTTGCAATTAAATAATTAAATAAATTACATAAGAGTTTCTGAATGTGATTATAAAAAAAATAGAAAAATCAATTATAAATAAGTTTATGTGTCATTTAGTGTTTATTTAATGTTTATTATTATTATTTTTATTATATCTTACTATAATCTTTGCAACTTTAAAACCAGCAAACTTTACAACAATAAGAAAAGTAATATATAAAACTTTAAAATTAAATTTTGTATAATTTTTGTTTAACATAACTGTAAAGAATCATAAAAAAATATAAAACTTGCCCATTTTTTATAATGGCCTATTTTATTATTTTTAGATATATTTAATCATTCACTATTTGTTCTAATTATGTATTTTGTTTGTTTTCCATTGCAATAAACTTAATACTTTTTAGCTGTTGTTACTGAGATATAACTATACTAGAATTTTGTTATTTAGTTTTAATTACAGATATATTTACTAACTTATGTGATAAAAGCATTTTAAATATATTAAATTAAGTTGTTTTATTTCAATCGTCGTAGGATCGATTATATGGCGCATGTTAGAACGAACTTTTCCGCCTGACGTATTTTTAATAGGTATCAACAGGTATTTGAACAATCAGTGAGTATAATATATAATAATTTAATATATATATAAATAATATAAAATATAATATAATATACATATAAAACAATTTAATATCATATATATAATAATTAATTTGAAGAAAATAGGCAATACGAACTAGCGAGGTAAGTGGTGCACAAAAAAAAAAAAAATTTTTTTATTATTAATGTGTAGAGATAAACATTAAGAATTAGAAATTAAGATGAGGCGAACGTTTCGGTCCCTTTTCTTATAAGTCCCTTTCTTTTCGATATCAAATGTTTAATAAAGCAGGATTCATTATTAAGTATTTTCACATTACTCCAGTCGAAATCATGATTGAATTCAAATCGTGATGCCCGAGTGATTTGTAGTATTTTTCCGTATTATGTCATTGCAATGCTCATTAACTCTCATTATTAATCTTTTGCGCGTTTGACCGACGTAAGATGCATTACAATTGTTACAAATGATTTTATAGACCACATTATTTAACGATCCATTAACGAATCACACAAACCGAACTCACTGCGTATTAAATTATCTTTCTTACTAACTGACTGCGTTACAATGTTAGACTTAACTTAGTTTTTAATTTTTAATTGTTTTGCTTCCTCATAGAGGAAGCTCTGTTTTCGTGAAAAAATTTTTTTTTCATTTTTTTATGTCAATGTGTTCAGAATGTTCTAAAACGTCGAAAAATCACATTTTTAAAAAATGTCCGTAGTGTGTGTGTGTATGTGTGTATGTGCACCAAAAAGGGCGTGGTCGCTCTAACTTCCGTAAATTTTAAGATATTGGGCTAAATATTTTTACGTGAATAGAATATTATTAAAGGTTGATTGGTATTGAATTTGGCTAGAATCGGTGAAGGAGTTTGTTTTTTATAAAATTTTGAATTTTTCCAAAAAAGAGCGTGGTTGTACTAACTTCTGCAAATTTTGAGATATCGATCTAAATTTTTTTACATGAATAAAGTATCATTAAAAGATGGTTGGAATTGAATTTGGTTAGAATCGGTGAAGGGGTTTATTTTTTACAAAATTTCGAATTTTTCAAAAAAAAAAGCGTAATTGCTCTAACTTCCGCAAACTTTGAGATATAGGGTTAAATATTTTTACATGAATAGAGTATCATAAAGGATGGTTGGTATTGAATTTGGCTAGGATCGGTGGAGTTAATTTTTTATAAAATTTCGAATTTTTCCAAAAAAGAGCGTGGTTGTTCTAACTTCCGCAAATTTTGAGATATAGGGTTAAATATTTTTACATGAATAGGGTATCAATAAAGGATGGTTGGTATTGAATTTGGTTTGAATTGGTGAAGGGGTTTATTTTTATAAAATTTTGAACTTTTTGAGAAATGTCTGTGTACGTTCATCATTTATTTATTGTTTACTTTTATAATATGATTTCTAAATCTGTTGTGATGGTTATATAAAAATAAAAATTGTGCAAATGTTTAATTTGCTTCCTCACCATTTTAATTCGCTCATAAAGCTTCCTCTATGAGGAAGCCAACAATCTATTATATACTAATAATTTTAATTTAATTTAAAAACTAGCTTCTTCTAAGGAGGAACTTTGTGAGCGAATTAAAATGGTGAGAAAGCAATGTGCAAATTTCTAATTTGCACAATTTTTTTTTAATTGCGGTTAAGAGGACCCAAAGAAAGGAACCGAAACATTCTCCTCATCTCAATTTCTAAATCTTACTGCTTATCTCTATACATTAATAATAAAAAATTTTTTTTGCGCATCACTTACCGCGCTGGCTCTTATTACTTTTTTCCTTTAATCTAACTTTATCAGAGCTTTATAATGTAATTAATATATGTTTTATATGTAATAATAATTGAATATATAATAATTATTTACATCATAGTAAATGAAAACTAAAATATAATAAGTTCAACAATAAATTTTCTATTTTATTTTTTGAACGTAGATATTTAAAATGTCTCAGATTTAAACAGTTTTGTTTTATTTATAGATTCTTCGATCTGTTTCAACTCGAATTTTTTTAATAAACACAATAATAGAGATGAATAATTTTTAAAATACAAACCAATCAAACTGAATAATCTTTCGAAGACTAAGCTTTAAAAGTACATATGGATAGTATAAAGTTTTAATCTTTATATTGTATAAAAAATTATTATTTATTCACAAGCAGTCATGGTACACTATCCTCGCTCATTAATATATACATAGATATCTTATTACATGTCTTTAGTGAAATTTAATATGATATATATATATATATATAATGATTTTAAAGATTAAAAATTTCTACGTGTATATAAGTTACATTGTAAATTAAAATACGTAAATTAATTATATAAATTTATCTTTTGTGAACCGATCAAATATATGCAGTGTTTATACAGTCATAATGTTTATAGATTCAGTTACCCTAAAGCAACAGCTTCCGACGATTTATGGACCGCCATGGAAGCTGTCATAAATCGATCAAATTCCAAATATCAGTTTGATGTAAAACGAATAGCGGATTCGTGGGCTATGCAGAGCTGTTTTCCTGTGTTGGAAGTGATGCGAAATTATTCTAGCAAAGTTGTTAGAATATCGGTACAATTTCACGACGAGTAGGATGAGGAACAATATTATATACCTCTGACTTATACTACGGAATCGAAACCCAATTTTAACATAACTTGGTCAAATGTTTGGTTAACATCATCGTATTCAGAAACTGAATTCTCTCTCGAGAATGATCAATGGATCATTGTAAACTTACAACAAGCTGGTTAATATTGAATTATGTACTTATATTTTTATTGTCTATTTTTATTGTATAATAATAATAATAATCGTAATAATTTAGTTTGTAAAGCTAAATGCACTTTGCATATAATTAGGATACTGTAGCTAAAATCAATTTAAGTTTATATAAAGTTTCTAAGTTTTGTAGAACAATTACTCAATTATTACTTGTTATATTTAATGTCTTCGTAATTAATAATTGTCAAGAAATATATTAAAAATATTATATAATACTACAAAAATATACTACAAGAATATCGAAATTTGATTAACTGTAATATATACGAAATTTCTATATTTCTTATTATCTTTGTATTATAATATGCGCAATTTCTGATACAGCTTTTACATTAAATAAGAGAAAAAGAAATCTCGAAATATTTTTCAATAAATACAATTAAAATAATGTAATAGATTTTTTGATCTGTTTCAACTCGAGTTTTTTTAATAAACACAATAATAGAGATTAATAATTTCTAAAATACAAACTATTCAAACTGAATAATCTTTCTAAGACTAAGCTTTAAAAGTACATATGGATAGTATAAAGTTTTAATCTTTATATTGTAAAAATTAAAATTATTATTTATTCACAAGCAGTCATGGTACACTATCCTCGGTCATTAATATATACATAGATATCTTATTATATGTCTTTAATGAAATTTAATATGATATATATATATATATAATTATTCTAAAGATTAAAGATTTCTACGTGTATATAAGTTACATTGTAAATTAAAATACGTAAATTAATTATATAAATTTATCTTTTGCGAACCTATCATATATATATATATATATATATAAATTAATAAAGTATAAAAGTATAAGCAGTAATATTGAATATTGGTTTAACTGCATAAAAGATACAAAAGATAAAATATGAAGAACAATAATATGATTGAAGTGATCGTATATATAATTACACTCACTACTATATGTGTCAGATTTCTTTGAGTGTATTTTTTTAATTATGTTCTTCACGTAATTGTTCTAAAAGACGATACAAAAGATAAAATATGAAGAACAATAGAATCGTTATAATAATCGTATATATAGTTACACTCACTATATTATCAGATCTTCTTGAGTGTATTTTTTCAATGTCTGTTCTTCACGTAATTGTTCTACAATATCCATCGATCTGTTATCATTTATATATATTTTTATAAGTCTATCTATTCGTTATCTTTTATACATGTTTTTATAAGTCTATCGGTATACTAAAATTAATTGGTTTTATAATATTAATTTTTGATTTTATCAGATTGTGAGATCGAAGTCGTTGTTCCTTCGTTCACTATACATACACAATATATATACGAAGAATGATGTATGACTGACTTCTGAACAGTATATACCAGATTTTGTAGAGTGTTACTGTAGACGAGATGCTTGTAGAGTGCTGATTGGTCTATTTGCCTGAAGCTTATTGGCTGTCAAAGTTGTACGAAATTGTTTATCTAATAATAATAAAATAAATACATATCTGTAATATTAATTATATATAATAATTTTAACGATTTTTTAACATTTTTGAATGTTAAATATGAGGTTTTTATATTTTTAGACTATTCTTTTGTTGCATAGAACATTTGAACATTTTTTCAATAATTATAAATCTCGTTTCGCACTACAAACGTCGAGTAATGTTGAGCAAATTTTATTTCGTTAGAAAGTTGCGAACTTATATGGAGTCTCTCTTTTGCACACATATTTTATTTTTAATATTTACATGAATATTTTAGAAACTAAATTATATCTAAAACTGTATGACACTATGGATTAAAAACATAACACGACATAAACAAATGTTAATTATTGCTTTATATTACATTATTTGGAAACTAAATTATTTTTCATGCCGATTCTTTTAACCAATAATTATTTCTGTGATATTATTTTTGATGATACACATTTTGATAAAATAAACACGGGATAATAATTTGTCAAAGTTCTAAAATTTATATTTTTTCAAGTAGAATCGTACAATTTATTAGACAGAAAACAGTCATCAATAAAAATACAAATAGCGATATAAATGCAGTATATTAACAAAAATTTAGTTTTGAAAACTTATGTCTACTAAATATAATAAAGCTTGCAATTAAAATATGTATAAATTAGTATATTTATAATATATATAAATATATAAATACATTATATACTAATCACATATTTGTACAAACTATACATATCTTGATATTGTCAATATTGTCAATACATGGTACAATAAAAGCATATAATATTTTAATTATATTTGCGATCACCTGAATAATATTTTGTCACTTTTTGTCCAATGTTAGCATAATGCCTCAAAACATAAAACTCGCACTCGTTCTGAAAGAACCGCCAATGTTCGTCCATTAATTGTAACAAATATTAAAATTAACAATGAAAAAGGAAAAACAATATTGTGGAATAATAAATTGATAAAGAATTATAATTAATTATTTTTTTTTATATTCCGTGAATGCCCGCTTTATATTTATGTAAAATTTAATAATGTGTGGGATATAAAATTTAAAGTCCACACTTTGTTCGAATCATATATAAAGAGCGTTTCTGTTTGCGAATAAAGATTAACCATTCGCAGTGAGTATACGTTATTTGACAGCCCAAAATTATCAAAATATATTTTTCTTGCCATTGTGTCAGTTCTTTTTTTTTACATTTGAATACTTAACAAGAGAGTGATCAGTCTTGCAACTATTTTGCGACATGCAAGGGGACGTATTATGATACTTTTTAAAAAGAAATTCTTTTCACATATGTTTCTTATCCTTATCTAGAAATTTTCTTAAAAAAAAAAATTATGTCTCTCTTTCATGTGATAATATAATAAAGTATTATTATAAAATGCGAAATTTTTAATTTTTTCTAGAGGAAATTGGAAAATATAGTGCGTTTAGTTGGCAAACATTCGCAAAATACCGAAAAAATAAAATATATATGGTTATTACAAATGTTTTTTTGTGTAAATAGCTAATAATTTTTCTAAATATAATGATTTTGTGGAAGTGTGTATATTATTATCACATCTCTCTTTCATGTGATAATATATAATAAAGTATTATTATAAATCTCATTATAAAAGAGGGAAATAGGTAGAGAATTTTTTAAAAATTTAAATCGGGCGAGAGAAAGTGATGATAACGTCATTTTAATGTAACAAGACGATCTTAATAATCATGTTGTTTATTTACGTGATTACAATGTTATAACAGTTATCAATGTAATTTAATTTAAATAACTGACAATTGCATCCCTTTCTTGTGACTCGCAGTACCCTGTCCTGGATGGAGTGAGTTTCCTCCTCTTTAGAACTCCGGTTCATATTTCATCTAACATCGCCTTTCTCCAGCTCACGCGCTTAATTGTTAAAGGTTTAGACATTTACGATGTTTCCAACTTGTTTCCAAAACAAGTAAATTCTTCCTTTACGCCTGGAACCGCAGGAAAGCCTATTACGCTTGTCCGTCGTAAGTGTTGCTGAGGGTCACGGAAAGACGAACACACGATTAATCGATTATTATGTATGTATTTTTATATATCAAGTTTAATTCGTATTTCTATATTCCGTATTAGAAGTACTTTTATGCGAATTTGTGTCGATAATCTACGCTGCATAAGATTTATTTTATTTGTATTTGATAGTTGTTGATGGTTCCGAAATTAAAACCGAAACGTATGAAACAAACAATATTTTAACAAGAAAGAATAAATTGCGCACTGTTTACTACGCTTGGCTGCTAATTAGCCCGCTATCCTTTGCTTATAAACATAAAATATTAGTCATATGTAAGAGATACAGTCAAATAGATTTTAATAATAATAGAGAAACATATTAAAAAATATTTTAAAAATTTAAGTATGTATTTATATATAAATATATAAAATTTCATAAAACTTCCGTTTGAAATATTTCTTTCATATACCACACGCGATTTTCATGATATTCGGGTTCACATGTAGAGGACTAATAAATGTGCACAGTTTCAACCATTTTATTCTTTTTTTAATAACCGAAGGTACGAACTTTGTGAAAGCCCCTCGTATATGTACAATTATGAAAATCAAAATTTCAATTTTTTTCTTTGGAAAGATACAAAAAAACGGCTTGATAAAATTTTATTAAATTTAAATCTATAAATGTTTCATGACAAAACTTATTTTTTGTTAATTTGTGTCAAATGCTTAAAATAAAAAGATGACTTTCTACACTTAAAAATTTTTAATTATGCAAAGAAAAAATGTAATAAAATCTATGAAAAATCCAGCGCCGTTAAAATTTATTCTTACATAAAGATTAATAGCCTCAAATCTTCGCAACTGCAATAAATAATCTTTATCACATAGTTCTTAATAATGATAGAAAGCATTTAGAGGAAGCTTTACACAGCAAGTTTTCATAACCAATAATTTCTTAGATATCGTTAAAAATATTTTACGGTATAGTTCAATGCTTTGTATCTCATAAACTATGCGTCTTCATATAGACATATAAACTTTCTTGTTATTTTAATATACATGACAAGTTCTTCATTTTTTAAAAACAATTTAAGCAATATCCTGTATATGTATACATATTCGTATATAAACATTTATATACAGGATAGTAATTATTATCACTTTTAATATCTCGAAACTGTAAAAATAAAATAAAAATTTATGTAACAAAAATTGCATAGTACACAAAGGATATTAATTGTAAGTATTCATAGATTGAGTAGTTTTTGATATATCTAAGTCATCTTTTGTTCTTTTATAAATGGAATAATTTTATATTTATTTCCTCTAATAATAACTGTGTTAAGATGAATATAATGACGTATAACATAACGTCATTTAATAATAAAAATCGATTATGATAAATATATTTTATACCAACGACTAAATGAACAATATTATAATCTGTTAACTGCCGATTCAGCAGCACTTCTTATTTATCATTCACCGTATCATTGTATCTATTAATCTATTGATATATCATCAAAGAGAATTTTCCTTGCACGGCTAACTCTATTTTCAGTGCATAAAACAATATTATTTTTTTAATATGTATGAATTATTTATTACCATCATAATTGCTATAATATATAAATATATAAGTATATAAAAATTGTAATATGTAAATTATTTATTGTTCACATTCGGAGCTCTTCGATGCTCTAACAGTACTTGTGGTGTTTCAACCCCGCGTTCGTCTCATGATTGTCACACACACACCCCATATATATGTATAATACATATTTATATAAATATTCATTATATATAATGTATGTATCTCCATATATTAATATTATAAATATATATATTATATATAATGTATAATCAACATATATATTATATATATTAATATGTAATATAAATTTAATTCATTTACATATATTTATAAATTATACTATTATATTTATGGCCACACAAATTGTGGATAATCAAATCTCGGTCATACATTAAAAAAAACTCGTATTTTGGAATATTTATGACCGTATTTATTAGATCTTTCATACGTTAATGATTTCTTTTTACTAAATAAACAAATAACAATTATTTATAGACAAATATGAATAAATTTTGGAGAATTGCATATTCTATATTCCTATTAGTTTTATATAAATTCACATATCAAGATGCCAACTTCGCAGATTTTTGTATTTAAGTTACATATAGCTCGGCGAAAAATCCGATTGTCTCGTCGGCTTGCTTCGCACGCGTCGTCTAAAAATAATAAATACAAACGCATATAATACATTTATGCATATATAAGGATTGTTATATCAAAATCACTTGCTACCCATTTAATTCAAATAAAAAAGTCCATAATTAAATAATTAATAATCATAAAAATTTATATGCCAAGAAATCGATTCTTTAATTTGAGCTTGCGAAATGCTTACTAATTCCAGCAAAAAATATATCTAAATTGATCTAAGGAGCAAAGACACAATGAAGATGATATATTAGAGATTTAACTAATAACAGTGTTGTAAGTTTATGACAAGATTCCAAAAACCGAAGTATCTCTAAACTAACAATAAGCACTACACCGATACATTGAAAGCATTTATATAATATACTATAAATTATTATAATAATTTATGACGCATAAAATTTTTAATAAAACTTTTTCAAATATAATTAAGATTATTTCTTCATATGTATTAAAAAGTCATTAAAAATTTTCTAACTTTTCCTTTACTAAATATAGAGCATGTTCTTTTGTTTAAAACAAGTTTGTTTAGTTAATTTAACGTATCTGAAACTTACTCGTCTTGCACATAAACTTGGAACAATAAAACTTTTTTGTTTAAATATAAGATTAAAACTTAAATCCCTTTGCAAATATTCATCTTTATACAATGATTAAAACATTTACTATTCAAATATTATTCAAAAATATAAGATTACAGAAGACAAGAATATATATAAAAAGAGGATTAAAGAAAAAATGTAAATATAATTAACTCTAAATATATATCTCGCTTTTATAGAAACTATGATTTTTGACATATAAAGATCCTTATGAATATTTCAAATCTTAAGTTATAAAAATTCACAGTATTAAAATATGTCATCAGTTATACTAAATTAAATTTGTAGTTAAAATTATTAAAAAAAAGGTAGAAGTTGACTGTCAATTTGATAGTTGCAGTTAAGAAATGAAAAAAGAATTTACTACATAAAAATTATTTAATGTCTACGTGTAAAATATTGATTTTATATCTTGTACATGTAATTCTAGAGATTCATAAAAATCTATCAATAATCTAACATAAAATTTACAAACTTACCTTCAGTCACCTCTTATGTAAATATAATTTTAAATGCTTTCAATCCCTTTGTCATCTAAATCTAGTGTAATGATTCCAATATTCTTTTCCTACATCTCTACCATAAGTATTTTACAAGTAATGTTTTCCTATTCTTCTTGATGTTTTTCTGCTTCGGTTTTTGCATAAGAGATGAACACTTTTGGGTCGATGTCTGAATCTTTGTCGTCTTGAAATAAATTTCTATTAAATCTATATAATTTGTGTTTGTTTGGTCGAATTATCAACGTTTTCGATGTTTTCAATGTCTGCTGCGTCTTTAATGTTTTCAGCCCTTACAATATTTTCCTGTTGTTCCTCTATTTTTGTTTCTATTTCTGATGGTATTTCCTTAAATGCAATGTCTTCATCTGTTATGTTGATTAACTTCGACGTCTGTTTAATAAAAGATGTTGACGTTGCATTTTCTTCTGTGCGAGAATCTAATTTTAAAAGTTTTCTCCATAAAGATTCTATTTGTACTTGCGAAATGTTTGTCCATGATTCGTTCATTATTTTGATACAAATTTCCATATCACAAGATTTGCAAAAATCTTCAAATACTTTCCGAAACTTGTGTCTGATATGATCATAAATATTCTTACTCGCTGATTGAAACCTTGTAAATGTGCCTGGTGGAAAAAACAGCATCTCGAAATCGCCATTTTGCATGGTATCTTCTGGGAAGATAAATTCCTTGCTATTTGTCACAAGTAAAAGCACTTTGCCGCTTACATTTGTTTTCTGCTGATGTTTTCTCACAAATTTTTTAAAGTATTTATTGTACCAATCGACGAAAATGTTTTGATGCATTATTTTATCCTTATTTGACGTAAGAAAAACAGGCATCGTATTTTTAAAATACTTTTCAATTGCTTCTCGGTTTTCATATTCATAAATATAAAATGGTGATAGTTTATGGCTACCTGTAGCATTTGTACAAAACACTTGAGATAAATAGTCATTTTTCAATTTTTCTAAGTCAGTTTTTTTCCTGCTTTTGTGCGTATTTCGAAGAAGATTTTGGCATTTGAATTTTACTTTGATCATAATATAAACATTATCTCTTTTAATATAATTGTTTTCCAATCGGTGGGTTAATTCTTGAATAAATTCTTCAGCAGATTGCTTCTTATCACTCCTTTGTGCGAGATTTTGCGTACTCTTAGGTGCGTTTCGAAACTTTGGTAGATTCTCGAAACGTTTCATACAATTATAGAGCCATATGTATTTTGCCCTAGATGTTGATGCTTCATCAAAGTTGTCCATAAGTTTCAGTCCTTCATACTTAAACCGCCGGAAGGTAATAATGTCTCCTGATTCTTTCCGCTCTCGGAACCATTTATACAACCGTTTCTCCAAATTGTTATACTTATAACTGTTCCTTTTTCTTTTTAGGCTTGCTTCCTGTTCGGCTAATTGATATATCTTATCAGCATTACGCTGAATTTTGTAAAAAGTGTCAATAGAAATATTAAAATCAATTAAAATTTAAGCTCTTGAGGTACCTTTTTTCAATTTTTCCAAAATTTCAATGCGTTGTCGAATCGAAAGACGAGTATAACGCTTCTTTATTAAGTTTGTGTGTTCGGCTGACATAACAAATTTTAGAAAATTATTCTCACACAAAACTATAACTTTATTGCTTTCAGAGAGGAAGAGAGAAAGAGAGAAACTTTGAAAATTTGTGCTACACGATAAGAAGCTGTCAAAGCGATAAGAATAAATAGCAAGTTGTTGCTGTTTGTCGTTCTTGAGAAGATATTTTTGAACTATCGCAAACGAAAACATTTATCTGCCATGTATCGACTCACTAACAGTAGCATTTTCTTATTTTGTTTATGTTTACTGTAACATTGGCTAGGACATTGAATTGTTTATAATTTAAAATAAAATGATAAAGTCAATCGTAAAAGAAATTTGTCGAAACCTAGTGTAAGCAAACTGTACATTATTTTGTGTAAAATACCTTGTTAATTTTTCGGTTAATTGAAAATCATTTCCAGAGAGAATATAAATTGATTGTTTAATTGTTCGTAAAAATGAGAAGAAATCAAATACTACATAAAAGTTATATTTCATGTCTACATAAAATATATAAAGAAACTGATATAAGCGAATGTTTCTGATAAAAAATTACTGTAAAAACGAAAAATACAGTAAAGACATATCCCATAATTCATATAAACAAAATCTTATTTATGCGCAAATTTTTATAATTTGAAGAGAATTTATAAAAGTGTGAATAATTTTATTCGTTTAATGCACACAAGTTTAATACGCTATTTACACTTTAAAAATGATGAAAATTGTAATATGCTCTTCTCAAGCTTGCAACATCATGTTGAATAGCTGACATTGTAAAATTTGCAAATTTTGATATCCCAAATGTTTAGAAGTTGAACAATGAATGATTTTGATGTGATGTTATGTTTAATATAAATTTTATATCAGTTGATTGGCTTACACTATATAGGAGTAATTCTGTAGATTATATGATATATGTTATGTTTATACGCATCTCATTTACGGAAGACACTTATTCTTTTAATTAATGATTTATATTCTCCGTTTTTGTTATTACCTAAAAATATAGAATAAAAATAATAAAAATAATAAATTATATATATATAATATATAAAATCTCATACATTTAATTTAAAATTAATTAATTGCATTACATAATTATTAAATAGTTTCTAAGCATGATGTGTAAAATTATATGTAAAAAATATCACAAGAAATTTTATTATATGTATGTATAATATTTATTCTACATAACTTAAACTTAATATAAAACATTCCGCATGTACAAGGAATAAAATTATGCTTGCTTTGACACAAATATCGTATAAATAGACTTTTTTAAAATTTGCTATATAAAATAATACAATCTAAAAGAAGAAATAAGTGACGTGAGTGTAATTAGTAAAATTTAAATAGTGTACGTAAAATGAAAAAGTAAGAAATGGAAGAAGGTCTATAAGAATATAAATATAAAAAATATGCAAATGAACAACTTGTGAAGTTACTACTGGCAATCAAAACAAAAACCTTGCGGCTTTATATACGTCATGTTAATGAGATGTATAAATTATATATTTTTCTGCTTTTTATTTTCAAAAATGTCAGCTCATTTATTTCAGCAACTTTTTGTGAACTCCCTGTACATTAATGCATGCATTGTTTTTGTACTGAACTTTATATTTTTTAAATATGAGTATAACATATCACTTATAACTACTAAACAGTATTTTAATAGTACATAATCATTACAATTATAAATATAAAATATCAAAATTATATAAATATAGTAGCGTAGAATTATTTCCAGGTAGAACTTTTAACAGAATTTAAATTAAAGTAATCTAATTGAAAATAATAAAATAATATATTACATATTAATAAATATATAGAAAGAATATATATATATATATATATATATATATATATATATAATAAAAATACATATGTATAATATATATCTATAAATATTATATTCAATTATATATATCGTGTATCTCTATATATTAATATAATAATTATATATATATTATTAATATAAAATGTATAATTAAATATTATATATTAATACGTAATATACATATAATTTATATATATATATATTTATATGTACATATAATAATATATTAATGGCCACATTAATTGTTGATGATTAAATCTTGGTTATACATTAAAGAAACTCGTATTTCGGAATATTTGTGACCATATTTGTTCAATCTTTTCTTCGTTTATGATTTTTTTACTTAATGAAAAAGCAACAATTATTTATTCATATTTATACAAATATGAATAAATTGTGGAGAATTGCATATTACATGAGTTTTATAAAAATTCGCATATTGAGATGCCAACTTCGCAGACTTTTTTATTTAAGTTACATATAGCTCGGCGTAAGATCCGATTGTCTCGTCGGCTTGCTTCACACGCGTCGTCTAAAAATAATAAATACAAACGCATATATTACATTTATGCATATATAATTCCTTTTATATCAGAATTATTCGCTACCATTTTAATTCAAATAAATATGTCCATATTTGAAAAGTTAAAAGTCATAAAAGTTTATATGCCAAAAATCGATTTTTTAGTTTGAGCTAGCGAAATGCTTATTAATTCCAGCAGAAATTATATCTGAATTGATCCAAGGGACAAAGACACAAATAAGATGTTATATTAAAGATCAAACAGTGTTTTAAGTCTATGAAAAGATTCCAAAAATAGAAGTATCTTTAAACTAACAATAAGCACTACACCGGTACATTAAGAGCATGCTTATAATATACTAAAATTTATTATAATAATTTATGACGCAAAAAATTTTTAATAAAACTTTTTCAAATATAATTAATATTATATCGAGTTTCTTCATATGAATAAAAGTCAGCAAGAACTTTCTAACCTTTCCTTTACTATTTACAAAGTATGTTCTTTTGTTTAGAATTTGTGCATCGTTTGCTTACTTAATTTTATGCATCTGACACTTACTCGTCTTGCAAATAAGCTTGGAACATTTGAACTCTTTTGTTTAAATATAAGAATAAAACTTAAATTCCTCTGCACATTTTCATTTTTAGACAATTCTTAAAATATTTAATATTCAAATTTTATTCAAAGATGTAAGATTACAGACAAGAACATATTTATTTTTTTATATATATAAAAAAAGAATTAAAAAAAAATGTAAAAATATAATGTACTCTAAAAATTTTTCTCGCTTTTCTAGAAACTGTGATTCTTGATATATTAAGATGTTTATAAATATTTCAAATCTTCAGTTATAAAAATCCCTAGTTTTAAAATATCAGTTACAATAAATTAAATTTGTAGTTAACATTATTAAAAAAAAATAGAAGTTGACTTTTAATTTGATAGTTGCAGCTAAGAAATGAAAAAAGAATATACTACAGAAAAGTTATTTAATGTCTACGTGTAAAATATTGATATTATATCTTGTACATGTAATTCTAGAGATTCATAAAAATCTATCAATAATCTAACATAAAATTTACAAACTTACCTTCAGTCACCTCTTATGTAAATATAATTTTAAATGCTTTCAATCCCTTTGTCATCTAAATCTAGTGTAATGATTCCAATATTCTTTTCCTACATCTCTATCATAAGTATTTTACAAGTATTGTTTTCCTATTCTTTTTGATGTCTTTCTGCTTCGGTTTTTGCATAAGAGATGAACACTTTTGGGTCGATGCTTGAATCTTTGTCGTCTTGAATTAAATTTCTATTAAATCTATATAATTTGAGATTGTTTAGTCGAATTATCAACGTTTTCGATGTTTTCGATGTTTGCTGCGTCTTTAATGTTTTCATCCCTCACAATATTTTCCTGTTGTTCCTCTATTTTTGTTTCTATTTGTGATGGTATTTCCTTAAATGCAATGTCTTCATCTGTTATGTTGATTAACTTCGACGTCTGTTTAATAAAAGATGTTGACGTTGCATTTTCTTCTGTGCGAGAATCTAATTTTAAAAGTTTTCTCCATAAAGATTCTATTTGTACTTGCGAAATGTTTGTCCATGATTCGTTCATTACTTTGATACAAATTTCCATATCACAAGATTTGCAAAAATCTTCAAATACTTTCCGAAACTTGTGTCTGATATGATCATAAATATTCTTACTCACTGATTGAAACCTTGTAAATGTGCCTGGTGGAAAAAACAGCATCTCGAAATCGCCATTTTGCATGGTATCTTCTGGGAAGATAAATTCCTTGCTATTTGTCACAAGTAAAAGCACTTTGCCGCATACATTTGTTTTCTGCTGATGTTTTCTCACAAATTTTTTAAAGTATTTATTGTACCAATCGACGAAAATGTTTTGATGCATTATCTTATCCTTATTTGACGTAAGAAAAACAGGCATCGTATTTTTAAAATACTTTTCAATTGCTTCTCGGTTTTCATATTCATAAATATAAAATGGTGATAGTTTATGGCTACCTGTAGCATTTGTACAAAACACTAGAGTTAAATAGTCATTTTTCAATTTTTCTAAGTCAGTTTCTTTCCTGCTTTTGTGCGTATTTCGAAGAAGATTTTGGCATTTGAATTTTATTTTGATCATAATATAAATATTATCTCTTCTAATATAATTGTTTTCCAATCGGTGGGTTAATTCTTGAATAAATTCTTCAGCAGATTGCTTCTTATCACTCCTTTGTGCGAGATTTTGCGTACTCTTAGGTGCGTTTCGAAACTTTGGTAGATTCTCGAAACGTTTCATACAATTATAGAGCCACATGTATTTTGCCCTAGATGTTGATGCTTCATCAAAGTCGTCCATAAGTTTCAGTCCTTCATTCTTAAACCGCCGGAAGGTAATAATGTCTCCTGATTCTTTCCGCTTTCGGAACCATTTATACAACCGTTTCCTCAAAACGTTATAACTGTTCCTTTTTCTTTCTAGGCTTGCTTCTTGTTCGGCTAATTGATATATCTTATCAGCATTACGCTGAATTTTGTAAAAAGTGTCAATAGAAATATTAAAATCAATTAAAATTTGAGCTCTTGAGGTACCTTTCTTCAGTTTTTCCAAAATTTCAATGCGTTGTCGATTCGAAAGACGAGTGTAACGCTTCTTTATTAAGTTTGTGTGTTCGGCTGACATAACAAATTTTAGAAAATTATTTTCACACAAAACTATAACTTTATTGCTTTCAGAGAGGAAGAGAGAAAGAGAGAAACTTTGAAAATTTGTGCTACACGATATGAAGCTGTCAAAGCGATAAGAATAAATAGCAAGTTGTTGCTGTTTGTCGTTCTTGAGAAGATATTTTTGAACTATCGCAAACGGAAACATTTATCTGCCATGTATCGACTCACTAACAGTAACATTTTCTTATTTTGTTTATGTTTACTGTAACATTGGCTAGGACATTGAATTGTTTATAATTTAAAATAAAATGATAAAGTCAATCGTAAAAGAAATTTGTCGAGACCTAGTGTAAGCAAACTGTACATTATTTTGTGTAAAATACCTTGTTAATTTTTCGGCTAATTGAAAACCATTTGCAGAGAGAATATAAATTGATTGTTTAATTGTTCGTATAAATGAAAAGAAATCAGATACTACATAAAAGTTATATTTCATGTCGACATAAAATATATAAAAAAACTGATATAAGCGAATGTTTCTGATAAAAAATTATTTTAAAAACGAAAAATACAGTAAAGACGTATCCCATAATTCATATAAACAAAATCTTATTTATGCGCATATTTTTATAATTTGAAGAGAATTTATAAAAGCGTGAGTTATTTTATTCGTTTAATGCACACAATTTTAGTACATTATTTACTTTTTAAAAATGATGAAAATTGTAATGCGCGCTCTTCTCAAGTTTGCAACATCATGTTGAATGGCCGTCTTTGTAAAAATTGCAAATTTTGACAACCCGAATGTTTAGAAATTGAGCAATGATATTGATGTGACGTTATTCATTTAGTATAAATTTTTTATCAGTTGATTGCCTTACTGTATATAATTTTGGAGATTTAAATGATGTACGTTATGTTTATACTTACAGCAGACATTTATTTTTTCAATTTAGGAGTGTTTAATTATTTATATTTTTTATCTTTGTTATCACCAAAAAATATATCAGAATTTAAATAATAAATCATATATATGACATAAAAAAATCTCATATTTAATTTTAAATTAATTATTTGTGTTATATAATTATTAAATAGTTTCTGTGCATGACGTGTAAAATTATATGTAAAAAGTAACACCAGAAATTTTATCAGATGTATCTACAATACTTATCTTGCAATACTTAAATATAAACATCTCACATGTACAAAACCTAATATAAGCATCTCACATGTACAAAGAATAAAATTATGCTTTTATTTGCTAGAACTGTATGCGTACATTAGAGATCGAAATTTTTACAGTAAATTTGAGTAAAATTTTAAAGGAATAATTAATTCTTCTTGTAAATATTCTTGTAAATATTTATAAGCTGCAACAATAACATCACGGAGAATATAAAATATTTTAAAATTACAAGATGTCTTTTGAATTACAGATTATTTGATCAATTTAAATTTATTCTTCCTTAATGAAAATTAAATTCGGGAGAAGTCATCATTTATTATAACTTTCTAATTTTTGTGATATTACACATATCGCACCCCTAGAAGAATACTGTCAACGCAAAAAATTTAGCCCAAAAATTAAGCCCACAAGAGGTATGCTTAAAACGATATCTACGTGGAGGAATGAAAATTATGAAAATTTGTATTTTTTGAGTTGTGACAGTATTCTTCTAGGAGTGCGATATGTATATGTATCTTTGTAATCAAAGTTTAAATTCTAATTTTGTTAAAGTGAACTCTACTTGAAATGATAATTGAAAAATATCATTTTATTATCCATCTTTGACTCTTCTTAAAGCTTAGCTTACAAAAAGCTTTTCTTTTTTAATTGTCAATAATTAGAAAATTATTGATGTCTTGTGACATTTTCGGCAAGATCGATTTCAAATTGGCCAAGATATTCTCTGTTGAAACAATATTTGATGGCTTTCAACATATTGCGTAATGCTATGAAATGCGTTCTTCAATGAAAGCATAAGTATTTTTTTTTAAATTCTACCTGTATTCCCCAATTACGCTCATAATCAGCACATTTAGAGAATAAACATTTAGAAAAAACAAACGTGTGTGAATTTGTCCAATATCTGAACATATCTAATTGTAAGAAATCGGATAGAATTACTTAATATTAAAAATTAAATAAAATAATTTTTATTAAACAAGCAATTTTGTTATGATATTTAATATGACTATTATTATCGATAATAATATTACGAACTCTAATGCGAGTTGATGTTTTCTCAAGCATTAATTAATTCACGATAATCATCGTCGATAGAATTGTATCTTTCTATGAATAAATAATAAGGCGTCCTTGTGCGTATTCTTTCATTATCGAAAGTCTTAAACATTTGCCTGGTTTTCGTATCTTCTTCTATCTTCTATAGTATTAAGATTATTAAGATTCCAAAGTCAATATTAATTTTCTTTATTCAAAACCTTTTGCTTTATAACGTTCATTTGTTTATATTAATAATAAAATAAACTGTTATTTTGTAAATTTCTCTCAATGTAACAAATTGTTTTATATTTAAATCAGAGATTTTACCATTTTTAGAAGTAAGTATGCGAATCTTTTTTTTAAATTAATTATATTTATCTACGAGGGCAATTTGAAAAGTTTGCGCCCTGGCCAGTAAAAGTCAATGCTGCGGTTATAATTTATATTTTTTAATAATTTTTTGCTAAGAACATATAAATTATGAGTAATACGAGTAATATGGAAGAGATACAGTCAGATAGATTTTAATAATGATAGAGAGGCATATTGAAAAATATGATATTTTTTAAAAATCTAAACATGTATATATATAGTTTGTACATACAAGTACATAAAATATCATAAAACTTCTGTTTGAATTTTTTTCTTATAGCACACGATTTCCATGATATTCGATCGAAATCAAGTATCTCGAAATAACTTTGAAAAATTTCAAAATCTAAACATGCTCGTTAATGTGAACCAGTAAAAGTTGATGTAAAAAAATGTGTATTTCTTATTGTTAGCTATCCTGACACACATACAAAGCTTGATTGATGAGAACAGTTTCGACTCTTTTCTTGGCCGTGAAAAATGATGACCTCAAAATTTATTGCATTTTCTAAATTTCTTAATTTTAACATTATATGCTTAATTAATAAATTAAGAAATAAATTATTTCTTATTTGAAATAACTTAAAAAATACGAAATATTTTCTGTCACTTCGCTTTTTTAAATATGACAAAGATAAAACACTTTAATTCAATTTAATTGAATTCCTCGAAAACTGTAGATGCTTCGACATTCTTATTGAGAAAAGAATCGATATTTTATCAAGACATACATGAAACAAAATTTCCAGTAAGCATACATATAAATTTTTTAAAACGCTGTTCTTAATTTATGCAGAATTTAGTAAATCATAACAAAGAGATAATTTTTTATAAAAAATATATGTAAAAAGTATAAAATAATGCTTTCTTACATCATTTTCTTACATAATTTTTTCTTATTTAATAAATATAGTTTTTCCATTGATTTAGTCAAAGACTCTTCGTAACAAATTGTCTTTATAAATATAAAATAAATATATATGGATTATTTAAGTATGTATTGACTTCTATCGATGAATAATATAATATGTTGTCAAGTATAACCTTAAGGGGATATTTACATGACACTGCGTACTTTTCATGTTGACTCTCACCATCAGATACCGAGTCATAGCTGAGATATACCGTCGTCAGTCTTCGATAGTCTTTCGAAGCGATAAGATCGCAATTGAGTGCTAAAACCTGTAGCTAGTTCAACAAATAGATGTAAGTAATTAAATCAATAATCAACAAAATACCTATATATCTCTCAATCAATGTATGCATATAAAAATAAGTACATAACACGCAGCGCTTTTACTTTCTAAGAAAGATATTTTTCTTCAGTACTTAAGTGGACACTAATACACTTCTTTTACCGCAAATATTATTTTAATTTTTTGATTATATTGCGGCTAACATGAAAACATTAAGGTGTGAATCTTAATAACATCTGTTGACCATTTTGACATATGAAAAATTTAAAATTTAAACCAAGAAGGTTTTGACGTTATAAAGTTATTGTGTTCAATTTTACTCTATAATTATAAAAATATCTCAGAAATATTTAATATATTACTTGTTCATTATTTTCGAAACATTTTCTTGTAATAAATGACTAGAGTCAATGTTCTCTAACGTTACATTAACAATAAATTAAATTTGCAATAAGTAAACGATGAATAAACAATGGGTTAAATTTTTGTTCGAAAAGATGTGAATAACAAATTCTAACAAAAACTAATTAGCATTTTCTTTTACGTTTGATCCGATTTGTGTTATATCAACGAAATTTTAAATAAATTTTACGTTGACAGCATGTTTACTGTTTGTTCATTTAATACATCTTTCACTTGAGGTTAGAAAGAACAAAAGACTTTGAAAATAACATATTAGTAAACATACGAACTATAACGGATAAAATCCAGTCGTTTGAGATACTCCTTTATTACTTATCCTTATATACAATTTAATACTTATATATTTCTAAATTTAACACATATCTATAAGGAGAAGATTAAGATCTCTTAGTTAAATTTTATGTATAATATGAGAATGTGCAAGAATGACACAAAAATATGTAATTGCACTAAAAAAATCTTAAAAATAACTGACTTGACTAAAATAAAAATTATATTTATTATGTCCTTCGAAATTAATTATTACGTTCTGCATGTCCCTTCATTTTCAGATTCAAGAAAAATATTTAAGTATTTTGCTCGAATGAGATTTATATTTATTCTCCCTCTCTTACATCTTTTATTTATTATTGAATTATATTATTTTTAATTCTTTTCTATATTAATCGTATTTTCTTACTAAACGTTAATAAAAATTCTTTAGCATTCAGTTTTCTCACACAAAAAATTCACATTATTATTGAAATATTCACATTATTTTTGTGTTTATTCTGTTCCTAATAAAGAAATGTTTTTGCAGAAATCCGAAAAGAAATTCAGCATGACTTTTTTAAAATTATTATTAAGTGGTGCTTTAATATACATTGCTGCAATGGTCACAGCGATTCCTACCGATGAAAATTTGGAAATCGTGCGACGCAGTGAATTTAACTACAGCTTGACAGATTACATACTACCATTGCATTATAAGATGGAATTAGAATTGTTCAACAATATTTTCGTCGGCAAATGCACAATCAGTATTTATATTATTTTCGCTACACAACATATAAGTCTTCATGCGCCGGGTTTGATGAATATAATGGCACCGGAATTAAAGCGAATTAACAGTGGAGAAATCTATAAAGTCAATTCTTTATATTTTAATCAAGACGATAATTTCGTGCTAGATTTCGGCGATATGTTATCACCTGGATTTTACACTTTGTATGTGCCATTTAGTAATGACATTAATACAAATTTTTTCAAAACTTTGTACATAAATCAAGAAGGACATACAGTGTAAGTAAAAATATTAAGATATCAAAACCAAATTATACATTTGTGCATTCTACGCCTACAATTGTCCAAAATTGGTCATTATTTAAAGCATATTGTTAAAATGATGCAGGTGGTTACTCGCAACAGGTATCCAACCGAGGAAAAAGCAAATATTTCCATCTTGGGACAAGCCAGAATTAAGAATTACTTTCAATATCTCCATAAGGCATTATCGAAAATACAGAGCTTTGTCGAATATGCCGATACAAGAATATACATATACTAACAATGATGATGAATTAATGTGGACATCCTTTCACAGTACTTCTTTGATATCCACAGATAATGTGGCATTTGTATTGTCCAATCTTAATCGGATCACCAACTTGTATGAGACCATCAGCATGTGGTGCAGACCGCAATTGGTACCGCATGTGAAATTTGCATTATCCATTATTGAAAATGTCACCATGTACCTAGAAAATTATTGGAATAAGTCAAAAAGAGTCCTTGAATGGACGCTTCCTTCCTCCGAGTGGAAAGTGGATCATATTGCAATCCCGAATTTCCAAGACGAATTGAAGCAGACTATAGGATTCGTTTTTTATAGGTAATACATTTTATATATAATTAAAAACAGACATGATGTGATTACATAAAGTATAAAATTATTTTGGTATTCAACATTTTTCATACATTAGCAATATTATGTATAATAATTTTTAGGGAAGCAGATATCATCTATAATGAAGAATTAGATCCTGTCACGCACAAAATGATAATTGCGCGCTTAGTAACACGTGAAATGGCAAAAAAATATATTGGCAATCTGTTAAAGCCATCTTATAGGTTTCATCTATGGTTAAACGAAGGCTTTATTATGTTTCTTCAAACATATATTATGGATAAGGTTGTTTGATCTCTAACGCTATATGAATAAGCAGTCAAAACAATTAGTAAATTATGACAATGTAGAAAATTCTTTATTATTTGTGTAGATCACCTGTTATATTTTTTAAATATTAAAATATACTAATTATCTGATTTCTAAAAAATTCATATAAATCCATTCAGAGAAATTTAATGAGAAATAAAGAGAATATATGTTTAAATTAAAATTATTGAGGAATAGCTTACGCTTAAACTAGAATTATTTACAAGAAATTTACAGATATATTTTTTAAGTAATTCTAATAAAAGTAATATTAATTTTAAACAATAACACACATTAAACATACAGAATATTATTATAGTTATAAAATTTATTGAATAATAAAGTACAAACTTTGTTTTTAGCATTAGCAAATAATAATGCCAGTTTGTATTTGTACTGAAACTATTTCTTTCCGATTTATTATATGTATTCGATTATATTGAATTGTTTTTAGGCTCTGCCAGATTTCCGGATGATGGATTTGTTCGTAGTTCAAATTCAACATGATATTCTCGATCTAAACACTTATTTCGTTAAAAATTCTACTATAAAATATAATAACTACCCTGAAAGTTATTTACACTCTTCTTTTTCCTATATCAAAGGTATGTATATAATATTGTGTATGTAAATAATTAAATAAACCACAAATGAGTTTCTGAATGTCAATATCATAAAAAAAATAAAAGTCAAATATAAACATATTTAATTGCCGTACATTGTTTATTTAATATTTATATTTATTATTTTTATTATATCTTATTAATCTTTACAATAATTAGGAATAAAGTATCTAAAATTCTAAATTTTGTATCATTTTTGTGTAATTACATAATATGTAATCTTTGGAACTATAAGTACAATATGCTTATTTATAACTGTAAGAAAAATCATGAAAAAATGTAAAACTTGCCTAATTTATTACTTTTATATATATTTAATTATTCACTGTCTATCTGTTTTAATTATGCTTTTTGTTTGTTCTAAGTATATAGAGCATATACTCTTTCAGCTCTTGTTATTGAGATGTAACTACACGGAAACTCTGTTATTTAGTTTTAATTACAGATATATTTACAAACTTATGGCACACACACACACACACACACACACACACACACACACACACACACACACACACACACACACACACACAGAGAGAGAGAGAGAGAGAGAGAGAGAGAGAAGCATTTTAAATATATTAAATCATTTTTTTTTATTTCTATCATCGTAGGATCCATTATATGGCGTATGTTAGAACGAACAATGCTGCCTGACGTATTTTTAAAAGGTATCAACAGATATTTAAACAATCAGTGAGTATAATAAATAATAATAATATAATATATAAAATAATTTAAAATAATATATATATAAATAATATAATAAATACAGGGTGTCCGATAATAATCGCTATACCTCTCGTATGCAGGTAGAGCGGGTTAGACCGAGTAGAAAAGTCTTCTACCGTTTTGCGATCTTCGCAATAATTAATGAAAAATTAATTAAAAAGATCGGCCATTCTGTGTAGTAAAACTATATACATCATAGAAAGAGAGAACCGAAACATACAATAAATTTTTTGCTTTATTATTTGATAAATATGTAAATTGCTTTATATATACTCTGTTATTTTTTATTTATAGATTTTTCAAACAATTTCAATTGTATTCTTGTTCTTAATAAACACAATGTAAAAGATTGACAATTTCTAAATTACAAACAATTCAAACTAAATAATCTTTCAAGAACTAAGTTTAAGAAGTGCATACGGATAGTATTAAACTATAATCTTTATAATATAAGAATTAAAATAATTGTTTACTCAGTCATGACACACCATCCTTAGTCATTATTAAATATATAGATTTTTTATTATATGATTCTTTATTAAATTTATATATATATATATATATATGTATATATAATAGTTTATTATTTATATATATATTATAGTTTTAAAATTTAATATTTATATATATATTATAGTTTAAAAATTTTTATGTGTATATTAATTACATTGTAAATTAAAATACGTAAATTAATTATAATTTTGTTCTTACAATAGGGATCAATTATATGCAGTGTTTATACTGTCTTAATGTTAAATTTTACAGATTCAGATACCCTAAAGCAACAGCCTCCGACGATTTATGGGCCGCTATGCAAACTGTCATAAGTGCATCAGATCCCAAGTACCAGTTTGATGTAAAAAGAATGGTGGATTTGTGGGCTATGCAGAATTGTTTCCCGGTATTGGAAGTGATGCGAAATTATTCTAGCGATGTTGTAACAATGTCGGTACAATTTCACGACGAGTTGGATGAGGAACAATATTATATACCTGTGACTTTTACTACGGAGTCGGACCCCAATTTTAGCAAAACTTGGTCAGATGTTTGGTTAACACCATCGTATTCAAAAATTGAATTCTTTCTCAAGAAAGATCAATGGATCATTGTAAATTTACAACAAGCTGGTAAACATTGAATGATAAGCATTTACATTTACATTTTTGTTGCCTATTTATATTATATAATAATTGAGTTTTTAAAACTAAATGCAATTTTTGCATATAATTTATACATTGATACCAAAATTATTTTAAGTTTATACAAAATTTCTTGCATATCTATTCAAATTTAATCAATCAAAATTTTTATTTCTTATTATAATACGCCCAATTTCTGATACAGCGTTAAATAAGAGAAGGAGAAAATGCAAAAATCTTAAAATACTTTTCAATAAATACAATTACAAGAATTGAATGATTAATACAAGTATGTAATTCATTGTATAACAGGATACTATCGCGTCAGTTATGATACCGAGAATTGGCGAAGAATTGCGCATTATTTGAATTCTGCAAGATATAGTAATATACATGTTCTGAATCGAGCGCAAATCATCGATGACGCGTTCCATTTTGCGATAGAGAAGAAACTCAATTTCTCCCTGTTTTGGGAACTCGCTAATTATTTGTCTGAAGAGACAGATTATATAGCATGGTATCCTATGTTCAAGGCTTTGGAATTTATATCGAATATCTTCGCATTCGTGGAATTTTATTCTGATTTTTTTTCTGAATTTCAGGTAGGCACAATAACAGATATCTTTAATAAATTATTATCAATTAAGCCAATGCATGAAATAATGATTTCATATCATGATACTTATAAATTTCTTTCCTTAAATACATACATGTTGAGTTGAAGAAAAACTTAATTATGTATTATTACATAACTTTTCTCTTTAACTAAAAATCAGAAATATAATTTCGAAAGACACTTACGTATAGTTTTTATTAAATTTTCTAACCATATTTTAGACTTTGAACATTTCATATTGCTATATTTTCTTATAATACTAATTCTATAGGATTAATATTTACAAGTCAATGCTATAATTTGTATACGATTTTAGAAAATTATAAAGTACACTGACAATTATATCTCAATATTATATTAATTTTTTTTGTTATAAAATATTTGCGGTAAATATTAAAAAATTGCAAATATTTCGAAAAAAGTATCTGATCTATAATTTTAAAATATTTGTGTTACATTGTATACATAATATTTGTAAATGTATTATTAAAAATTATTAGAGTTAAAATTTTTAAAAATTAATATGATCGATTTAATACAAAACATATTTAAATTAAGAAAATAATTGATCATATTGCAAATACATCGTACGACACATTAATGTACAGAATAAATATACACCAAATATACATGTTAAAAGTGTATGTATTTAGATGATATAAAATATTCAAAACAATTATAAATAAATAATTATATGGGCAATTCCACGTCAAATCAGACAAGAATTGACCTCGAATTTTTTAAATCAATCGAAACTTTGTCACGTGAAATATACATAAAATAAGAATATATGTATTTTTGTATTTGCCCGAAATATTTTTTTTGCAGAAATTATATACAATAAAATTTTCGTGAAAAATGAAGGATTTGTCAATTTTAAAAATTAATATCTCTGGTTATATTTATCGTAGAGAAATTTTCAACAATGCATTTTAAAGCTAAAGAGACAACCGTTTTTATAAAAATAGTTTAAGTCGCAAGAAATTTCTAATTACAATTGTTATAAATAATTGAAATGTTTAATAATTTTTACACCAAAAAGTACACTTTTAAAAATTTTTGAAATAATGCTGTTTTATTCTCCATTTTATTTTGAAAATGCATATATTTTTTATTTTATAGAGAATCGATAGTTTCTATTTTTATATATTTTTAATAAATGAGGCACCGCGCCATGCTCGCTTCACTGGCTCGACCAAGTAGTATGCTACGCGCTATGGCGCGCCGAGATATTAATTATTAAATTTGACTTCTTCATTCTTTACGAAAATTTTGTTGTTTAAAACTTTTGCAAAAAAAATATTTCAAACAAAAATTAAGAGATACAAAAATATGTATCTCCTTATTATATGTATATTTCACGTGACAAAGTTTCGATTGATATAAAAAATACGAAGTCAAAGAAGGTTGATTTTTGTTCGATTTGACGTGAAATTGCCCATATATATTTATATGTATATATAATTCAAATAAAAGATCGTAAATTTTGGATATTATAGTAGTAGATGCTATAAAATCGTATACCTATTAATCTGTTGCTATCCAAGTGTGCCTCCAAGGCACATCACTGAATATAATGTTATTATTATGCCTGATTATATTATTGATAGATAGTATTATTTTGTTACTGAAACGCCGATTGGTGTTAAAAATAAATAATTATTTGAATTCTTGCAACTGTCTACATCACATTTTAATCGCACACTTATCTTTCGGTCTCATTGATTTATGATGCGCGTCGCGCAACTAGAAATTCGCAATGTAATTTCGCTTTCTCTCATTGAGACTGTTGGAAGTCTTACTTATCACGGAAAGATATTGTTGGTTTTGCATTTTTTTCTTTAACTTGTTTTATGGATAAAATGTAATTATTTTCCATTACTAAAGTTCTTTTAGCAATTATATAATTATTATTTTATTATTAGCAACTATTTTATTATTATTTTAGTAGTACAGAAATAAAATAAAATATCAACTAAGAATTTAGTAAGGCTTTCAATGTGAAATACAAATTTAAACAACACGGATTTCAATTATAAAGAGCCAGACGCGGATGGTAATGCGTCAGTTTCAAGGAAAAGTAATTTTTCGTTGAAAACTGATTAGTTGTGCACAGGGCACAAATTTTCCGATATTTTTCTCGCCCTCACCACTTTAAAGAGTTCAGAAGGGTTATTAAAATAAAAATCTCGAATTTAGATTTATTTTATTACTTGATATCGCACCAAGAAAAGTTGTTGTATCCTGTACACAACTAATCAGTCTTTCAACTAATTTCCTTTAAACTGACGCACTATCATTTGCGTCTCGTTCTTTACAGCCCGTTAAATTGAAAATTAAAATATGATTTTTGCAAATACTGTTATATTATTTTTCGTATTAAATTACTTTATTTTGTAGCATAACATTATCCAAAAAAAAAATTCGGACCTGGTCGTAGTGCGTCGCATGAAAATTGCGGACCGCAAAAAATTAAAATAAAATAATTTAGAAAATGTGCATATGTTTTTCATATATATTAATTCTGTTCTTATGAATAATATTACAACTAAATAAAAATTACATTTTTTATCAAATTTTAGGAAGTGCAAAAGTCGCTTGGATTTATAAATACTACGTACAGCAAAATTGTTACACCGATGTATAACAAGGATAATCATACTGGAACTTTAGAACAAGAACTCGCAAAATGGGAGTGTATTATCGATAGAATCATTTGCCCAGGAAAGGCCAATTTGCAGTTGCAATGGCATCTGGAAGATCCTAAAGAGCGCAAGTAACTCTTTTAATAATCGTTTATAAGTATATATTTTATATCGTACAAATGTTTTTGTTGAATTATTTATTAAATTAATCAAAAATTATTTCAAAAATTATATCAAACAGTAAGGAGACTATTAGCACAATTTCATTAAAAGATTTTTACTTCTTTTCTGGATTTTCTTTTATAGACTTTCGCCTGGATGGAAGAAGTGGACATACTGCAATGGTTTGAAATGGGCAGATAATGTTACATGGAATAAAGTCCTTCACCTTTACGAAGAAAAATTTGATGCTACAATTTTGGAATACCTGACTTGCTCTATTAATCGTAACATTATAATCAATTATTTGGAAATAACATTAGAAAAAATTATTTCAATGCATATGTCTTATTATCGGCCTGAACAAGGAATAGAACGATTATTAGCAAGAGAAAGTGCTTATGCCGTAACTGCTAATGTTTTTCTTTCTATTCTTGCGAGGAATACTAGATACATACTTAAAGACATTTTAAGAAATTTCAAAAAAATAAAACACAGGTAATGACTTTATTTCAGAAAGACATACTACTCACAAGCATGAAAAATTATTATATTAATTATAAATGCACTGTTTTATTTTTATAGGCGAGTCAGTGAGATTATGGCTTTAACTGTTATAATTAACAATATATATACTAAGGAACAGTTGGATGAGGTAAATTTTAACGAATCGAAACTTCATACTTATTTATTAAGTATATATATATATATATATATATATATATATATAAATAAAATATATTTATTACGATATATGTCGCATATCTTACATACAATTTTCTATGTATTGTATTCCATAATTAAAATAGAAATTATTTTATAATTTTCATAGTTAATAATGAGAATTTGCCTGTGAGATAATGCGTTAATTATTAACTATTAATTACAAATTACAAAGTCATTTATTAATAACGATTGTAAAAATAATCTGTTTTAGATAAATAAATTTGTAAAAAAGGAGATGAAAAATTTAATTTCCGATGTTGAAAGCAAGATAGAAACACGCTTCTCGGAGATCGAAAAACAGACAGAATACCTTCATTCTTTATTCTATATATAGAAAACTGAAGATCTACAATCGCAACGAAATGCTTAGAAATCAAAAAAACGGCATAAATGTTTAAAATATTATTTTATTGATATGTACCTGATTATTTACTTTCATGTAATTTTTAATAATTTTTTAGTGGTTTTTTTTAATTATATTGTGAATATGTTGAACATTATATTGACTTTCATGTAATAAAAATATTGAAATAAAACCTGGCATTAATACAAAGATTAGTCTTAAAGTAAAATTTGTTTTGGCATAAAATTATTATGAAATGAAACAGATTATATTATATCATAAATATTTTTTATAACAGTTAAGAATTTAGTAAGACTTTCAGTGTGAAATACAAATTTAATTTTCAATAAGCTAGAAAGAGCCAGACACGGATGGTAGTGCGTTAGTTTCAAGGGAAATAAATTTTTCATTGCAACTGATTAGTTGTGCACAGGACACAAATTTTGTTGATTCGATACCAAGTACTTAAAATAAATCCCAATTTGAGATTTTCATTCTAATAAACCCCTCTAACTCTCCCTAAAGGGTCCATCTATTAAGGAGAATTAATTTTCCTTGAAACTGAGTTACTATCATCCACGTCTAGCTCTTTCTAATTCGTTGAAATTTATATTTTTTTATAATTTTTTACTAAGAACATATAAAATATGAGTTATATGAAAAAGATACAGTCAGATAGATTTTTAATAATAATAAGGAGACATATTGAAAGATATGATATATTTTTTTAAATCTAAATATGTATATAGTTATCTATAAGTATATATAATATCATAAAATTTCTGTTTGAAATATTTTTTTCATATATCACACATGATATTCGATCGAAATCAAGTATATCGAATGAACTTTGAAAAATTATTTCAAAATCTAAACATGCTCGTTATAAAGCAGTAAACATTCATGTAAAAAAAATGTGTATCTCTTATTTTTAGCTATTCTGACACACATACAAAGTTTGATTGATAAGAATAGTTTCGATTCTTTTCTTGTCCGTAAAAATAATGAGTTCAAGATTTATTATCATTTTCTCAATTTCTAAATTTTAACAATATATGTTTAATTCATAATCTAAAAAATAAATTATTGCTTTTTGAAATAACTCGAAGTATACGAAATATTTTTATTCACTTCCATTTTTTAAATATAATAACAAAAGTGAATCTCTTTATTACAATTTAATTGAATTTCTCGAAAACTTTAAATACTTTGATATTCTTATTGAGAAAAAAATCGATTTCTAATCCAGATATTTATAAGAAAAGAAAATTTCCAATAAGCCTAGATATAAATTTTTTGAAACGCTGTACTTATTTCTCTCCCTTTCATACAAAATTCAGTAAATCATGACAAAAAAAAGAATGAAAAGTAAAGAATAATTTTTTCTTATATAATTTTCTAACAAAATTTTTTCTTATATAGAAAATATAATTTCTCGATTGAATTTCTCAAAAATTTTTCGAGACAAATTGTCTATATAAATATGAAAGCAGTGTACAAAAATTATTTAGATATGTATTGACTTTTATCAATAAATAAGATACTCTCTTGTAACGTATAACCTTAAGGGGATATTTACATGACACTGCGCACTTTACATGTTTACTCTCAGATATGTCGAGACATAACCGAGGTATATCGTCGTCAGTCTTCGATAGTCTCTCGAAGCGTTAAGATCGCCATTCAGTGTACATTCAGTGCTTTTGATATTAAAACCTGCAGCTAGTTCAACAAATGTAAGTCTTAAAATTAATACTCAACAAGATACTTATATACATATCTCTCTTTCAATGTATGCATATAAAAATGTATAGATAACACGCAGCGCTTTTATTTTCTAATAAAGATATTTTTCTTCGGTATTCAAATGGACACTAACAAACTACTTTTACTGCAAATACTAATTTTATTTTTTGCATATATTGCGGCTAACGTGAAAACATTAAGATGTGAATTTTAATAGTGTTTGTTGACCATTTTGACATATAAAAAATTTAAAATCTAAACCAAATTTTGACGTTATAAAGTTATTGTGTTCAATTTTACTCTATAATTATAAAAATATCTTAGAAATGTTTAATATTACTTGCTCTTTAATTTCGAAACATTTTCTTGTAATGAATGCCTAGAGTCAATGTTCTCTAATGTTACATTAAGTTAAATGTGCAATGAGAAAACGATAAACGAACAACGGGTTAATTTTCTGTTCGAAAAAATGTGAATGCCATGACAATCCCTAACATCCTCTATTTAGCAATTTTTTTCACGTTTGATCCGATTTTATATCAACGAAATTTCAAATAAATTTGATTTCGGCTGCATGTTTATTGTCCGTTCGTTCTTAAGTTAGAAAAGACAAATAAACTTTGAAAATAACATATTAGTAAACATATGAACTGTATAACAGATAAATTCCAGTCGTTTGAGAAAGAAATTCCTTTACTTCTTATACACAATTTAATACTTCTATATTCTTAAATTTAACATATATTTATAGAGGAGATTAAGATATCTTAGTTAAATTTATTTCATGTATAATGTGACAATATGCAAAACACAAAAATATGTAATTGAACAAAAAAAAATCTTAAGAATAACTGACTTGACAGAAATAAAAATTAAATTTTTATGTTCGCCCTTTGAAATTAATTAAGTTCTGCATGTCTCTTTATTTTCAAAATCGGGAACAATAAACAAGTACTCCGCTCGAATAAATTTTATATATATTCTCCATATCTCTCTTTATAATTTTTTGCATTTGTTAATAAATTGTATTATTTTTAATCTCTTTCTAAATTAATCGTATTTTCTAACTAAACGTTGATGTAAATTCTTTCGCATGTTTTCTCACACAAAAGTCGATAGATTCGCATTTTTATATTTATCCTGCTTCTAATAAAGAAACGTTTTTGCAGAAATCCGAAAAAAATTTAGTATGACATTTTTAAAACTATTATTAAGTGGGGCTTTAATATATATTGCCGCAATGGCCGTACTGATTACTGAACCCGATAGAAGTTTAAAAATCGTGCAGCACTGCGAATTTGACTATACTTTGTCAGATTACATACGACCGTTGCATTATAAGATAGAATTAATGTTGAGCAGCAATTATCCCTACGGCAAATGCAGAATTACTATTTATATTATGTATGCAACACAATATATAAGTTTTCATGCACCGAGTTGGATGAGATTAATGAACCCGGAGTTAAAACAATTGAACAGTGAAGAAACTTATAAAATCAAGCCTACATATTTTCACGAAGACAATATTGTCGTGCTCGATTTCGTTCATATGTTATCACCTGATATTTACACCCTAAATACGGAATTTGATATTCCAATTAATGAAGCCTTTTACATTTTGTACGCAAACCAAGAAGGAGATAGAGAGTAAGTAGAAATATTAAGATATCAGAAACAAATTGTATATTTGCGCATTGTACGCTTACAATCGTCTAAAATTAGTCATTATCTAAAGCATATTGTTAAAATGTGGTAGGTGGTTATTTGCAACAGGTATCCAATCGAAAAGACAGCAAATATTTCCGTCTTGGAATAAGCCAGAATTAAAAATTAGCTTTGATATTTCCATAACGCATGATCAAAGATACAATGCTTTGTCGAATATGCCGATACGACAAAAATCTAAATCTGTATATGATAATATGGTGTGGACATCCTTCGACAATACTTCTTTGATCTCCATAAATGATGTGGCATTTGTAGTGTCCGCTCTTAATCAGACCACCAATTCGGCTGAGAGCATCAGCATATGGTGCAGACCGCAATTGATACCATATGTGAAATTCGCGCTATTTGTTGCTGAAAATGTCACTATGTACTTAGAAAATTATTGGAATAATTCGAAGAAAGTCCTTCTTTCCTCCGGAAAGGAAAAAGTGGATCATGTCGCAATCCCGTATTTTCAAGGCGAGGTAAAGCAGACTTTGGGATTTGTTTTCTATAGGTAATACATTTTACATATAATAAAAACAGACATTATATGATATATATGTATATTGAAGTACAAAATTATTTTAGTATTTAACATTTCTCATACAGTAACGATATTATATATAATAATTTTTAGAGAAGCAGATATTATCTATAATGAAGAATTAGACCCCGTCGCGCGCAAAATAATAATTGCGCGTTCAGTAGCACGAGAGACGGCACGAAAATATTTTGGCAATCTGTTGAATCCATCTCATTGGTTTCATCTGTGGTTAAACGAGGGCTTTATTATGTTTCTTCAAGCATATATTATGGACAAGGTTGTTTTATCTCTAACGCTATTCAAACACGCAGTCAAAACAATTAGTAGATTATGACAATGTAGAAAATTCTTAAATATTTATGTAGACCATCTGTTTATATTTCTTAAACATCAAAAATATGCTAATTATCTAATTTAAAAAAAAAAAATTCTTATATATCCGTTCAGAGAAATTTAATGAGAAATAAAGAAAAAATGTACGTTTAATTAAAATTATTGAGGAATAACTTACGCTTAAACTAGAATTATTTACAAAAAACTTACAGATATATTTAAAGTAATTATAATGAGAGTAATATTAATTTTAATGAATCACACACATTAAACATAGAGAACTTTATTATAGTTATAAACCTTATTGTGTGGAATAGTACAAAATTAGTTTTTAGCAGTAGTAAATAATAATGCCAATTTGCATCCGTACTGAAAGCTTTTTCTTTCCGATTTATTATATGTATATATTCGATCATATCGAATTGTTTTTAGGCTTTGCCAGACTTTCGGATGATGGATTTGTTCGTAGTTCAGAGTCAACATGATATTCTCGATCTAAACACTTATTTTGTTATAAACTCTGATATAGAATATAACAGCTACCCTGAAAATTATTTCCAGTCTTCTCTCTCCTATATCAAGGGTATGTATAAAACATTGTGTAAGTAAATAATTAAATAAACCACATAAGAGTCTCTGAATGTGAATATCTTATGAAAATTAGAAAAGTCAAATATAAACAAATTTAATTGTCGTGTATTGTTTATTTAATGTTTATTTTTATTACTTATGTAAAGAGCAAAAGAAAGACTAACTTGTCTTTAACTTGTCTTTATTCACACTGCTTTAACTTGTCTTTATTCGCCCTGCAGATGTCGGATACGCACTGCATATTTGCGCTTAATAAACTAAATTCTTACCTAGCAATCGCGACAAAGAAAAATCAAAATAACGCTTGAATAAAATATAAAAATATACTTGTTAACCCTACACTTTTATTATATCCTATTATAATCTTTGCAACAATAAGAAAAAAAATATCTAAAACTAAATATCTTGAAAACTAAATTTTGTATCATTTTTGTGTAATTACGTAATGTGTAATTTTTGGAACTATAACTGAACATGATTGTCTACAACCTTATAAAAAATTAAGTAATAAAAAAATATAAAACATGCCGATTTCTTATAATGGCCTAATTTAATACTTTTATATATATTTAATCATTCACTGTCAATCTGCTTTAATTATGTTTTATGCTTGTTTTCCATTGGAATATACTTAACACTCTTCTTGCTCATGTTATTGAGATGTAACTACACTGGAACTTTGTTATTTAGTTTTAATTACAGATATATTTACAAATTTATGCCATAGAAGCATTTTAAATATATTAAATCATTTTTTTATTTAATTATCGTAGGATCCATTATATGGCGCATGTTAGAACGAACATTGCCGCCTGATGTATTTTTAAAAGGTATCAACAAATATTTAATCAATCAGTGAGTATAATAAATAATAATAATATAAAATATAAAATAATTTAATATAATATATATATAAATAATTCAATATATATATATATATATATATATATATATATATATATATATACATATATATATATATATATATATATATATATATATATACATATATATATATTGTATATAATAACTATAAATATACATCATAGAAACAGAAACCCGGAACATACAATCAATTGTCTTTATTATATGAAGGATGTAGATATTTATAAAGTATCTCAAATATACACTGTTATTTTGTACTTATGGATTTTTCGATCAATTTCAACTGGAGTTGTTCTTAATAAACACAATGATAGAGATTAATAATTTCTATATTACAATCAATTCAAACTAAATAATCTTTCGAGAACTAAGCTTTAGAAATGCATACGGATAATATAAAGCTTTTATCTTTATAATGTAAAAATTAAAATAATTATTTATTCAATTATGACACTATCCTCAGTCATTAATAAATACATAGATTTTTCATTATATATTTTTTATGAAATTAATATATATATGTATATATGTATATTGAAGTTTAAAAATTTCTGTGTATATAAGTTACATTGTATATTAAAATACGTAAATTAATTATTTAAATTATAATTTTACTTTTTACGATACCGATCAATTAAATGCAATCTATACTGCAGTTTATACTGTCATAATGTTAAATCTTACAGATTCGATTACCCTAAAGCGACAGCGTCCAACGATTTATGGGCCGCTACGCAAGCTGTCATAAGTACATCAGATCTCAAGTATCAGTTTGATGTAAAAGGAGTGGTGGATTCGTGGGCTATACAGAGTTGTTTCCCTGTTTTGGAAGTGAAGCGAAATTATTCTAGCGATGTTGTAACAATATCGGTACAATTTGACCACAAGTTGGATGAGAAACAATATTATATACCTCTGACTTATACTACGGAGTCGAATCCCAATTTTGACAAAACTTGGCCAGATGTTTGGTTAACACAATGGTATTCAAAAACTGAATTTTCTCTCGAGAAAGATCAATGGATCATTGTAAACTTACAACAGGCTGGTAAATATTGAATGATAAACTTACATTTTTATTGTCTATTTACATTGTATAATAATTGAGTTTTAAAAACTAAATGCACCTTTTGCATATAATTTGGACACAGTTGCCAAAATCAATTTAAGTCTATTCAAAATATCTTGCATATCTAAGTTTTTCAGATTTTCTCAATTATCACATGTGATATGTTCCCATAATTAATAATAATCAAGAAATATATTAAGAATATTATATAATACTACAATAATATGCTACAAGAATATTGAAATTTGATCAACTGTAATATATATGAAGGTTCTATTTCTTATTATAATACGCGCAATTTCTGATATAGCTTTTACGTTAAACAAGAGAATGAGAAAATTCAGAAACCTCAAAATATTTTTCAATAAAATAAATACAATATTTTCAATAAATAAATACAATTAAATTAATCAAATAATTGTTAAAAATAATTTATTGTGTTACAGGATACTATCGCGTCAATTATGATACTGAGAATTGGCGAAAAATCGCGAGTTACTTAAATTCTGCAGAATATAGCAATATACATATTCTGAATCGAGCGCAAATCATCGATGACGCATTCTATTTTGCGATAGAGAAGAAACTCAATTTCTCCGTGTTTTTGGAACTGGCTAATTATTTGTCAAAAGAAACAGATTATATAGCATGGTATCCTATGATTAAGGCTTTTGAGTTCATATCAAATATCTTCGCATACTTGGAATTTTATCCTGAATTTGTGGTAGGCACAATTTATAATAGATTTCATTAATAAATTATTAGCCCAATGTATGAAACAATGATTTCACATCATAATGCTTACAAAAAATTTTTTACAATTTTACACATACGTGTAGAGAGTTAAAGTAAAACTTAATTATGTGATATTAGATAATTTTTGTGGTTAATATTAAGAAATTGCAAACATTTTGCAAAAGCTGATCTATAATTGTAAGATAATTTCATTAGATTGTATACATAATAACCAATTTGTAAATATTTGTATTATTTAAAATTGCTACAGAATTGAAATTTCTAAAAATTAATGTGATTGATTTGATACGCAACATATTTAAATTAAGAAAATAATAATTGATTATAGCAAATACATCTATCGACATATTAATGCATACGGACTGAATATACAAATACACTCAAATAAACTCATTGTTAGTAAAAGTGCATATGTCTTGCACATACATTATGTCTGTTCTCGTAAATCATATAAGAATTAAATAAAAACTACATTTTCTATCAAATTTTAGGAAGTGCAAGAGTCGCTTAAATTTATAGAGGTGCATTCGTACATCGAAGCTAGTACACCGAAGTATACCAAGGATGATTATACTAGATGTTTAAAACAAGAATTCGCAAAGTGGGGGTGTATTATAAATGATATCGTGTGCAAAGGAGAGGCCAATTATCAATTGCAATTGCATCTGGAAGATCCAAATGAACACAAGTAACTCTTTTAATAATCGTTTCTTTATAAGTATATTTTTTATATCATGCAAATGTTTGATAAATTATTTATCAAATATATACAAAATTATTTATTGAACACTAAAAAGGCTATTACAACAACTTTGTTATAAGATTTTTACTTCTTTTCTGGATTCTCTTTTATAGACTATCGCCTGGATGGAAGAAGTGGATATACTGCAATGGTTTGAAGGAGGCAACTAATGTTACGTGGAGTAAAGTCTTTCATCTTTACGAGGAAAAATTTGAACATACAATTTTGGAATGCCTGACTTGCTCTGAAAAACCTGAAATTATAATCGATTTTTTGGAGAAATCATTACCAAAAATTCTCACTACAACGCATATCCAATCTAATACACATTATTTTTGGTTTAAACAATTAGAACGTTCTGATGCCTTAATTGCTAATATTTTTCTTACCACTCTTGCGAGAAACACTAGGCACATGCATAAAGACTTATTAAAGAATTTAAAAAAAATAAAACCCAGGTAATGATATTATTTTATAAAGATATACAACTCACAAGCATGAAAAATTATTATATTAATTAAAAATGTACTGTTTTGTTCTCATAGGCCAGTTAGTGACCGTGTGGCATTAACTGTTATAATTAACAATATGTATTCTAAAGAACAGTTGGATGAGGTAAATTTTAATGAATAAAAACTTCATACTTATTTATTAAGTATATATGTATATATACATATATATATACATATATATATATGTATATATATATATCATCATATATATTGTATCATTATAAAATTTATTTATTACGATATGTCGCAAATCTTACATACAATCTTCTATCTATTGTATTCCATAATTAAAATAGAAATTATATTATAATTTTCATAGTTAATAATGAGAATCTGCCTGTGAGATAATGCATTAATTATTAACTATTAATTACAAATTACGAACTCATTTATTAATAACGATTGTAAAAATAATCTGTTTTAGATAAATAAATTTGTAAAAGAAAAGATGAAAAATTTAATTTTCGATGTTGAAAGCAAGATAGAAGCACGCTTGTCGGAAATCGAGAGACAGATAGAATATCTTCGATCTTTATTCAGTCAATCAGAAAACTAAAAATCTTCAACGCAACGTAATGCTTAGAAGTAAGAAAAACGACATGAATGTTTAAAAGATTATTTTATAGATATGTACCTGATTATTTACTACTTTCATATAATTTTTTATAATTTTCCAGTTGTTTTTAATTATATTGTGATTATGTTCAACATTATATTGGCTTTTTTTGTAATGCAGTTTTATTATTTATATAAACGTTAATCATATTTATGCAATGCTTATTATACATATTCATATGTATAATAAGTGTATAATACATATACTTGTGTATATATGTATATTTATATATAAATGTATACATATGTATACATATATACATGATATTATTTAAGTATGTTAAGTATGTTATTCTCTATTCAATATTAAAATGCAGATATACTAATTAAAAATGTACCAGATATGTATTAAATTAAAAATATGTGTAAAATATAAAATTTAATATTTTTATAACTTTTTATTAATATTTATTATTGATATTGTTACAAGTATTTTTTCTAATTTATTAATACCACAGATTGTAAAAAATATATTATTTGTGTGTATCCTAAAGTTAGTCAATATTATTAAATAGTGCACCTAAAAATTTCTTTTTTATAAAAAGTCTCTATTTTAGATTCCTTTTTATTTTACAGTACCTTTTTTTCTATACTGAACCTTTTCTTTTCCTACCGCTTTTCCACTTATTCATATTTATCGCATTAGACCACAATAGAAAGTGAAAATTGAATGAAAGACAAAGCGTAACAATATCTTCATTTTCTGCATAAACTATTAGAACACATTAGAACAAGAGTGTAGAATTAAAAGATAATAATGAAAATAAAATAGAATAATGAAAATACTTATTCAGTTTATTAATTCAGATAACTTCAAAAATATAGATTATACCGGCTGTCCCAGAACTATTAGACGTCTTTTTTCTCACACTTTTTGTAACAAATAGTGCAAGCGAAACAAATCTTATTGTGTAGATTTACGGAATCGAAAAGAAGAAAAAACATATCATTTAAAAAATTCTATAAACTAGCATAAATAGTACATACAGAGCTTTTTTAAAAGCGTTATCTAACGAGCAGAAATATTTTTATGAGATTTTATTTATAATAAAAGTAGTAGTAGTAACACTACAAATGTATACAATTATAAAGATTAATGAATATTTAATATCATACATATGTTTTTGCTTAAATAACATTTTTTTAATTACATAATTATATCGTAAATATTAATACAGATTATATCATAAATATTAATCAATAGGAATTTCATATTATTTATGTTTCTAATCTTGCCGAATTAACTCAATATATTTCGCAAGATATCTAGCTATTAGCATTATTTGAAGAAAAATGTGACATATAAAATACACAAAGAAGATTATTTATTTCCAATAATACAAAGCGTGCGTAACTATATATACGAACACATCATCAAAAATTATTCTATAATATATTGTTTGTTTAATTTAAAAATGTAGATGTTTGAGGGTAGGTACTTTGGGGAAAAAAATACACTGATGGCGTCCGAAAAATTGAATTATTTGAGCACTTAAAAGCAGACAATTTTGTTGACGGGAAAATCGAGTAATTTCGAAAAAAAATACTATTGAAAATTATTGTTAGAATAAATTTGCATGTTATTCAAGAGAAAAAAGTTGGCATTTACAAAATACCGGAATACCAAATACAAAATGCTGAATTTTCACAAGATGCAGTCTTTATAATAATGAGTGCGCTGCTCTTCGCACACTGGCTTGCCGCAATCCGCACAGCAAAACATTGTCTTCCTGTCATCTTTCCAGGGAAAAAAAGAACATCTTGTGCGCTTTGACAATTACACACTCTGTATTATTGTCAGAAAATACTAACGTCGTCCTCTACCTGGATCGTTGAAAACCCACGCGCCACTTATTCGGTTATGTGTTCAAAAACAAACTGTCGGATCTTGGCGTCTCTGGGTTTAAAAGATCTTACCATCATTAAGCTTTTTAGGGAGAGAAGCCGAAACCAGCCGATAATCTATCTCCGTAAAATTCGAAACTAAAATATCGATTGTGCCTTGAAAGACCCACGTGGCCTACGAAGGGTTAAATAATACAATATAAAGGAAGAAATAAGTAACGTAAGTGTAATTAGTAAAATTTAAATAGTATATGTAAAACAAAAAAGAAGGAAATGGAAAAGATCTTTAAGAATATAAATATAAAAAAATATGCAAATGAACAACTTGTGAAGTTATTGGCGGCAATCAAAACAAGAACCTGGAGGTTTTCTATACGTCATGTTAATAAGATATATAAATTTTATTTATTTTTCTGCTCCTTATGTTTAAAAATGTCAGCTCTCATAGTTTCAGCAGCTTTCTGTAAACACCCTGTACATTAATGTATGCATTGTTTTTGTACTGAACTTTTTATTTATTAAATATATGAGTATAACATATCACTTAACTACTAAGCATTATTTTAATAGTACATTTTTCTTACAATTATAAATATAAAATATCAAAATTATATAAATATAGTAGCGTAGAATTATTTCTACTTAGATCTTGCAACAGAATTTATAACAAAGTGATCTAACTGTGAATAATAAACTGTCTGGATATATACACTTATTAAACATATGAATATGTATAATAAGCATTGCATAAATATATTTAACGTCTATATAAATATTAAAACTGCGTTACGAAGAAGTTAATATAATGTTAACATATTCACAATAGAATTAAAAGTAACTACAAAACTATTAAAAACTATATGAAAGTAATAAATATTAAATTAGATATAAAATATTATCTCAAACATTCATGTTGTTTTTTAGATTTTTAAGTAATAGTTCGATGCATTGTAGAACTTCAGTTTTTCGATGAAATGAAAGATTCAAAATTTCTATCTGCCTCTTGATCTCCGACAAGCGTGTTTTTATCTTGCGTTCAATATCGAAAATTAAATTTCTTTATGTATACATTTATATATAAATATACATATATACACAAGTATATGTATTATACACTTATTATACATATGAATATGTATAATAAGCATTGCATAAATATGATTAACGTTTATATAAATAATAAAACTGCATTACAAGAAAGCCAATATAATGTTGAACATATTCACAATATAATTAAAAACAACTGGAAAATTATAAAAAATTATATGAAAGTAGTAAATAATCAGGTACATATCTATAAAATAATCTTTTAAACATTCATGTCGTTTTTCTTACTTCTAAGCATTACGTTGCGTTGAAGATTTTCAGTTTTCTGATTGACTGAATAAAGATCGAAGATATCCTATCTGTCTCTCGATTTCCGACAAGCGTGTTTTTATCTTGCTTTCAACATCGAAAATTAAATGTTTCATCTCCTCTTCTACAAATTTATTTATCTAAAACAGATTATTTTTACAATCGTTATTAATAAATGACTTCGTAATTTGTAATTAATAGTTAATAATTAACGCATTATCTCACAGGCAGATTCTCATTATTAACTATGAAAATTACAAAATAACTTCTATTTTAATTATGGAATACAATACATAGAAGATTGTATGTAAGATATGCGACATATATCGTAATAAATAAATTTTATAATGATATAATATATATAATGATATATATATATACATATATACTTAATAAATAAGTATGAAGTTTTTATTTATTAAAATTTACCTTATCCAACTGTTCCTTAGAATACACATTGTTAATTATAACAGTTAATGCCGCACTAACTCGCCGGTCACCAACTCGCCTATGAGAATAAAACAGTACATTTTTAATTAATATAATAATTTTTTATGGTTGTGAGTAGTATATCTTTATTAAATAATATCATTACCCGGGTTTTATTTTTTTGAAATTCTTTAATATATCTTTCAGCATATGCTCAGTATTCCTCGCAAGAGCGGAAAAAAAAATATTTGCAGCTAAAGCATAAACACGTTCTCTTGCTTGTTTTAATTGTTCAGATTGAAGATCATGTAGTTTAGATATATGTATTGAAATAATTTTTGGTAATGTGTTTTCCAAATAATCAATTATAATTTCAGAAGTCTCAAAGCAAGTCAAGTATTCTAATATTGTACGATCAAAAGTTTCTTCGTAAAGACGTAAGAGCTTATTCCATATAACTGTATCCACTTCCGCTTTCAAACCATAGCAGTATGTCCACTTTTTCGATCCAGGCGAAAGTCTACAAAAGAAAATCCAGAAAAGAAGTAAAAATCTTTTAATGAAATTGTGCTAATAGTCTCCTTACTGTTTGATAAATAATTCTTGACAAACTAAATAATTTATCAAACATTCGCACGATATAAAAAATATACCTATAAAGAAACAATTATAAAAAGAGTTACTTGTATTTTTTAGGATCTTTCAGATACAATTCCAATTTATGATTGGCTTCTAGATTGCACAAGGAATCATCAATATTGACAATACAGCTCCACTTAGAGAGTTCTTCTTTTAAACATTCATGATTATCCTTGGTATCCATCGTAGTTTGGCTTAACGTCTTCATGTTTACAAATTTAAGCGACTCTTGCACTTCCTAAAATTTGATAAAAAAGTAATTTTTATTTAGTTCTAATATTATTCACGAGGAGAGACATGATGTATGTGCAAAACATATGCACATTTACTAAATTACTCTATTATAATTCTTTGCGGTCCGCAATTCTCATGCGACGCACTACGAGCAGGTTCTACTTTTTTTCGATAATGTTATGCTACAAAATAAAGTAATTTAATACGATAAATAATACAACAATATTTACAAGAAATATATTTTATTAACTAATTAATAATTTTTTAAACCGCTAGTCAAATAAATTCACATAGAAACAACCCTCCTATCACTCGACCAATACTAGCAAATAAATTAAACGGGCGAAGTTTGAAGAATATTTTTCAGGGAGACGTATCTCTTGGTTTGAGATTACAAGAATCCCTTGATTATTCTCTAACAATCCCGTGAATAAATAGGCGAGAAAAATATAGGTCCGAAAAGTCGCTGAAGCAGGAATCGAACCTGCGTCTTTCGCTTGCGACTTTTCGGACCTATATTTTTCTCGCCTATTTATTCACGGGATTGTTAGAGAATAATCAAGGGATTCTTGTAATCTCAAACCAAGAGATACGTCTCCCTGAAAAATATTCTTCAAACTTCGCCCGTTTAATTTATTTGCTAGTATTGGTCGAGTGATAGGAGGGTTGTTTCTATGTGAATATATTTTATATTTAAATTTTACCGAGCTAAAGAGAGTCAGATGTGGATGGTAGTGCGTCAGTTCCAAAAAAAATTAATTGTTCGTTGAAACTGATTAATTGTGCACAGGGCACAAATTTTCTTCGATGCGATAACAAGTAATTAAATAAATCTTTATTCGAAATTTATATTTTAATAAACCCCTCAAACTCTCCTATAGAAGTGTAGGCGAGGAAAATATTAGAAAATTAGTGCTTATGGAAAATTTGTGCTCTCTGTGCACAACTAATAAGTTTCAAAAAAAATTAATTTTCCTTGAAACTGACGCACTACCATTCCTATCTGGCTCTTTCTAGCCCGTTGGAATTTTAATTTTAATTTCACATTAATATTCTTACTAAATTTTTAGTTGATATTTTATTTTATTTCTGTATTAATAAAATAATAAAATATTAATAAAAAATCTGTATTAATAAAATAAAGTAATTGCAAATATATATAATAAAATAATAATAAAATAATTGTGCTAAAAGGATTTTATTAATGAAAAATAATAACATTTTATTCACGAAATATGTTAAAGAAAAAAGAAACAGTGCAAATGCAGCAATATCTTTCCTTGATAAGTAAGACTTTCAACAGTCTCAATTATAGAAAAAGCAAATTTGCATTGCGAATATATAATTGCGCGCGACGTGCACTACAAATCAATAAGACCAAAAGATAACTTTGCGAACAAAATGTGATGTAGACAACTTCAACAATATAAAAAATTATTTATTTTTACCACCATTCGGCGTTTCTATAACGAAATAATGCAATCTACACTTCACTAATATATTCAGACATAATAATAACTATATATTCAGCAATGTGCCTTGGAAGCACACTTGGCCTGCAAAATGTTAATAAAGAGAATGAAATAGCATTATTTCAAAAATTTTAAAAAGTGTACTTTTTGTGAAAAAAATTATTAAGCATTTCAATTATTACTAACAATTGCAATTAACAAATTCTTGTAATTTAAACTATTTTTATAAAAAGGATTGTCTCTTTAGCTTTAAAATGCATTTTCGAAAATATTTCTACGACAAGTATAACCAGAGATATTAATTCTTTAAGTTGAAAATTTCTTCATTTTTCACGAAAATTTTCCAAAAAAATATTTCTGGAAAAAATATATTTTGGATAAATAAAAAAATACGTATCTCCTTATTTTATATATATTTCACGTGAAAAAAGTTTTGATCGATTTGAAAAATACGAGGTCATTTCTTGTCCGATTTGATGTAGAATTGCCCATTATAAAACTGTGTATATATTTTATATCATTTAAGTACATATACTCTTAATATGTTTATATATTAACTTGTATATATTTTATACATGTATATATTATAACTCAACATGTAGATATTATAAAAATGTAGAATATATTAATATATATTTCAGTTTATATAAATAATTTGTTGATCGACATATTTGTTATGATCAATTATTTTCTTAATTTAAATTTGTTGCATATCAAAAATCGATTTTTTAAAATTTCAATTTTGTAACAATTTTTATTAATACAAACATTTATAAACTGATTATTATGTATGTAATGTTACAAAATTATTTTAAAATTATAGCTCAGTTTTTTTGCAAAATGTTTGAAATTTTTTAATATTTGCCGAAAATATTTTATAACGAAAAAAAATTAATTTAATATTAAGATATTTATCATTGTGCTCTATAATTTTCTAAAATCTTATACAAATTATAGCATTAACTTGTAATATTAACAGTATTAATATTATAAGAAAATATGGCAATATGAAATGTTTAAAGTCTAAAATATGGTTACAAAATTTTATAAAAAATATACATAAGTGCCTTTCAAAATTAAATTTCTGATTTTTAGTGCAAAGAATGAACTACATAATAGCACATAGTTAAGTTCTCCTTCAATTCTCTATATTTATCTATTTCAAAAGAAAATTTTTTTTAAGAATCATGATATGAAATCATTGTTTCATGCATTGGTCTAATAGATAATAATTTATTAAAGATATCATCTATTATTGTGCCTACCTTAAATTCAGGATATATTTTCATTTTCATGAATGGGATGATATTGGATATGAATTCAAGAGCCTTGAACATAGGATACCATGCTATATAATCTGTTGTTGATGACAAATACTTAGCGAGCTTCCAAAAGACGGAGAAATCGAGTTTCTTTTCTATCGCAAAATGAAACGCGTCGTCGATGATTTGCGCTCGATTCAGAAGATGTATTTTGCTAAATTTTGGAGAATTTAGGTAACGCGCGATTCTTTGCCAATTCTCAGTATCATAATTGACGCGATAGTACCCTGTAACACAATAAATTACTTATATCAATTATTCGATTCATTCTATTGTAATTATTGAAAAATATCTCAAGATTTTTGCATTTTCTCTTTCTTTTTTTTAACGTAAAACCTGTATCAGACATTGCGCGCAATATAATAAGAAATAGAAATTTTGTATATACATATATTTCTGTTGATCAAATTTCAATATTCTTGTAGCATATTATTGTAGTATTATATAATATTCTTAATATATTTCTTGATTATTATTAATTATGAGAACATATCACATATGACATGTGATAATTAAGAAAATCTGAAAAACTTAGATGTGCAAAAGATATTTAAAATATACGTAAATTGATTTTTGCAACTGTGTCCAAATTATATGCAAAAGGTGCATTTAGTTTTTAAAACTCAATTATTAAACAATATAAATAGACAATAAAAATGTAAGTTTATCATTCAATATTTACCAGCCTGTTGTAAGTTTACAATGATCCATTGATCTTCCTCGAGAAAAAATTCAGTTTTTGAATACCATTGTGTTAACCAAACATCTGGCCAAGTTTTGTCAAAATTGGGATTCGACTCCGTAGTATAAGTCAGAGGTATATAATATTGTTTCTCATCCAACTTGTGGTCAAATTGTGCCGATATTGTTACAAGATTGCTAAAATAATTTCGCTTCACTTCCAAAACAGGGAAATAACTCTGCATAGCCCACGAATCCACCACTCCTTTTACATCAAATTGATACTTGAGTTCTGATGTACTTATTACAGCTTGCATAGCGGCCCATAAATCGTCGGAGGTTGTTGCTTCAGGGTAACTGAATCTGTAAACATTATGACAGTATAAACATATAATTGCATATAATTGATCGGTATCGTTAAATTATAATTTGTACAATTAAGTTACGTATTTTAATTTACAAAGTAACTTATATACACGTAGAAATTTTTAAACTTAAATATAATTATATTTATATATCTTTAAATTTTATCAAAAAAAAATATAATAAAGATCTATGTATTTATTAATGACTGAGAATAGTGTACAATTGAGTAAATAATTATTTTAATTTTTACGTTATAAACATTGAAGCTTTATACTATCCATATGCACTTTTAAGGCTTAGGTCTCAAAAAATTGTTCAATTTAAATTGTTTGTAATTTTGAAATTATAAATCTATTTCATTGTGTTTATTAAGAAAAACTCGAGTTGAATTTGATCGACAAATCCAAAAATAAAGAATAACAGTGTAAATTTGAGACTTCAAATACTTACGTCTTTCAAACAATTTATTGTCAAACTTATTATATGTTTCGATTTTCTTTTTCGATGTTATATATAATTATTATATATTATATATACTCACTGATTGTTCAAATACTTGTTGATACCTTTTAAAAATACATCAGGCGGCAATGTTCGTTCTAACATGCGCCATATAATGGATCCTACGATAATTGAAATAAAAAAAAATATTTTAATATATTTAAAATGCTTTTATCGCATATGTTTGTAAATATATTTGTAATTAAAATTAAATAGTAAAGTTCCAGTGTAGTTACATCTCAGTAAGAAGAACTAAAAGAGTGTTAAGTATATTCCAATGGAAAATAAGCAAAAATATAAAGGAGATAAACAATGAATGATTAAATAAATCGAAAAGTAATAATTTAGGCCATTATAAACAATCGGCAAGTTTTATATTTTTTATGATTCTCTTACAGTTGTATAGATAGACATGTTACAGTTACAGTTCCAAATATTACACATTACGTAATTACAGAAAAATGATACAAAATTTAGTTTTAAAGTTTTAGATATTTTTCTATTGTTATTGGAAAGATTATAGGATATAAAAATAATAATAATATATAAACATTAAATAAACAATATGAGACAAATAAATTTGTTTAAAATTAACTTTTCTAATTTTTTATAATGTTCACATTTAAAAATTTTTTTGTGGTTTATTTAATTATTTACTTACTCAATGTTATATACATACCTTTGATAAGGGAAAGAGAAGATTGTAAATAATTTTCAGAGTTGATATTATATTTTATAGTTGAATTTATAAAGAAATAAGCGTTTAGATCGAGAATTTCATGTTGAATTTGAACTACAAACAAATCCATCATCCGGGAATCTGACAAAGCCTAAAAACAATTCAATATAATCGAATATACATATAATAAATGAAAAAGAAAAAGCTTAAGTACAAATACAAATGGGAATTATTATTTACTATTGCTAAAAACAACGTTTGTACTACTTCACACAATAAAGATTATAACCATAATAAAATTTTCTATGTTTAGTGTGTGTGATTGTTTAAAATTAATATTACTATTATCAACATTACTTAATAAAATATCTGTAAGTTTCTTGTAAATGATTCTAGTTTAAGCAAGTTTTTCTTCATTAATTTTATTTAAACTTACATTCTCTTTACTTCTCATTAAATTTCTCTGAACGGATTTATATGAAATTTTTAAAAATCAGATAATTAGCATATTTTTTGATATTTAAAAAATATAAACAGATGATCTACACAAATATTTAAGAATTTTCTACATTGTTATAATTTACGAATTGTTTTGACTGCGTATTCAAATAGCGTTAGAGATCAAACAACCTTATCCACAATATATGTTTGAAGAAACATAGTAAAGCCTTCGTTTAACCATAGATGAGAGGAATAAGATGGGTTTAACAGATTGCCAATATATTTTTTTGCCATTTCACGTGTTATTAAGCGCGCAATCATCATTTTGCGCGCGATAGCATCTAATTCTTCATTATAGATAATATCTGCTTCTCTAAAAATTATTATACATAATAACGCTAATGTATGAAAATGATTGAAAACTAAAATAATTTTATACTTTAATATATAGATCATATCTGTTTCTAATTATATGTAAAAAATATATTACTTATAAAAAACGAATCCCAAAGTCTCCTTCACTTCGTCTTGAAAACCCGGGATTGCGACATGATCCACTTTCCACTCGGGGGAAAGACGGGTCCACTCACGAACTCTTTTCGAATTATTCCAATAATTATCCAAGTACATAGTGACATTATCAATAGTGATTAATGCAAATTGCACATATGATATCAATTTCTCTTTGCACCATATACTGATGGTCCCAGCCACGTTGGTGGTTTGATTAAGATCGAACACTATAAGTGTTACATCGTCTATGGAAATCGAAGGAGTCTTTTGAAAGTATGTCCACACCATATTATTATATTCGCCATATTTATTACGCAAGGTAGATGCAGGTTTAGATTCTTGTATTGGCATATGCGACAAAGCTTTGTATTTTCGACCATGCATCACGGAAATATCAAAAGTAGTTTTTAATTCTGGATTGTTCCAAAACGGAAATATATCCTTAAGACTCTGTCGGATACCTGCTCCCATTAGCCACCTACCATATTTTAACAATATGCTTTAGATAATAACTAATTTTAGACGATTGTGAACGTAGAATGTGCAAATATACAGTTTGTGTTTGATATATTAATATTTCTACTTACCGTATATCTACGTCTTTAAATGTCAAAGTTATTGGCCAAGATAAATCAAGGAGTTCGAAAAATTCAATATCAAAATCTATATGCAGAGTGTAAATATCAGGTAATAACGTATCGACAAAATCGAGCATGACAGTATTGTTGTGATGAAAAATTGAATTGATTTTATAAATTTCTCCTCTTTTAATTAGCTTTAACTCTTGTTTCATTAATTTTATCACTCTTGGTGCATGAAAACTTATGTATTGTGTTGTTTGAATAATATAAATAGTTATCGTGCAATTGCCGGTAACAAATACGTCACCCAATATTAATTCCATCTTATAATGCAACGGTCGTATGTGGTCTGACAATTTGTATTTCAAGTCATTGCGTTGCACAGTTTTCAAATTTGTATCGGTAGGCTTCGATATGGGCATTGCAGCAATATATATTAAAGCACCACTTAATAATAATTTTAAAAAAATCATGCTGAATTTTTTTCGGATTTCTGCAAAAACATTTCTTTATTAGGAACAGAATAAACACAAAAATAATGTGAATCTGTCAACTTTTGTTTGAGAGAACATGCAAAAGAATTTTTATCAATGTTCTGTAAGAAAATACGATTAATATAAAAAAGGATTAAAAATAATACAAAGTATTAATAAATAAAAGATGTGAAAGAAGAAGCATAAATATAAATCTCATTTGAGCAAAATACTTAAATATTGTTTTCGAATCTGAAAATGAAGGGACATGCAGAACGTAATAATTAATTTCGAGAAGGACGAACATTATAAATATAATTTTTATTTTAGTCAAGTCAGTTATTTTTAAGATTTTTTTTAGTGCAATTACATATTTTTGTGTCTTTCTTGCACATTCTCATATTATACAAAAAATTTTACTAAGAGATCTTAATCTTCTCCATAAAAATATGTTAAATTTAGAAATATAGAAGTATTAAATTGTATATAAGAAATAAAGGAGTATCTCAAACGACTGGATTTTATCCGTTATAGTTCGTATGTTTACTAATATGTTATTTTCAAAGTTTATTTGTTCTTTTTAACCTTAAGTGAGAGATGTATTAAATGAACGAACAATAAACATGATGTCGAAGTAAAATTTATTTGAAATTCCGTTAATATAACAAATCGGATCAAACGTGAAAGAAATGCTAATTGGTTTTTGTTAGCATTTGCCATGTCATTCACATCTTTTGGAACAAAAATTTAACCCATTGTTCGTTCATCGTTTACTTATTGCAAATCTAACATAATGTAACGTTAGAGAACATTGACTCTAGGTATTAATTACAATAAAACGTTTCAAAAACAAAGCACAGATAATATTGAACATTTGTGTGATATTTTTATAACATAGTGTAAAATTGAACACAATAACTTTATAATGTCAAATCTCTTTTGGTTTAGATTTTAAATTTTTTATATGTCAAAATGATCAACAGATATTATTAAGATTCACACCTTAATGTTTTCATGTTAGCCGCAATATAATCAAAAAATTAAAATAATATTTGCGGTAAAAGAAGTGTATTAGTGTCCACTTAAGTACTGAAGAAAAATATCTTTCTTAGAAAATAAAAGCGCTGCGTGTTATGTACTTATCTTTATATGCATACATTGATAGAGAAATATATAAATATTTATTTAATTACTTACATCTATTTGTTGAACTAGCTACAGGTTTTAGCACATAGAGCACTCAATTGCGATCTTATCGTTTCGAGAGACTATCGAAGACTGACGACGGTATACCTCAGCTATAACTCGGCATCTGATGGTGAAAGTCAACATGTAAAGTACGCAGTGTCATGTAAATATCCCCTTAAGGTTATACTTGACAACATATTATCTTATTCATCGATAGAAGTCAATACATACTTAAATAATCCATATATATTTATTTTATATTTATAAAGACAATTTGTTACGAAGAGTCTTTGACTAAATCAATGGAAAAACTATATTTTTTAAATAAGAAAAAATTATGTAAGAAAATGATGTAAGAAAGCATTATTTTATACTTTTTACATGTATTTTTTATAAAAAATTATCTCTTTGTTATGATTTACTAAATTCTGCATAAATTAAGAACAGCGTTTTAAAAAATTTATATCTATGCTTACTGGAAATTTTGTTTCATGTATGTCTTGATAAAATATCGATTCTTTTCTCAATAAGAATGTCGAAGCATCTACAATTTTCGAGGAATTCAATTAAATTGAATTAAAGTGTTTTATCTTTGTCATATTTAAAATAGAGAAAATAGACAGAAAATATTTCGTATTTTTTAATTTATTTCAAATAAAATATAATTTATTTCTCAGTTTATTAATTAGTTTTTTAATTTTTTTTAGATATCCTTAAAAATATTTTACGGAATAGTTCAATGCTTTGTATCTCATAAATTATGCGTCTTTATACAGATATATAAACTTTTTTGTTATTTTAATATGCATGACACATTCTTCATCTTTTAAAAACAATTTAAGCAATATCCTGTATATGTATACATGACATATTCGTATATAAAAATTTATATACAGGATAGTAATTATTACCATTTTCAATATCTTGAAACCGTAAAAATAAGAGGAAAATTTATCTAATTAAAATTGCATAGTATACAAAGGATACTAATTGTAAGTATTCATAGATTGAGTTGTTCTTGATATTTAAGAGTCACTTTTGTTTTTTTATAAATGGAATAAATTTATATTTATTTCCTCTAATAATAATTGTGTTAAGATGAATATAATGACGATTAACATAAAGTCATTTATTAATAAAAATCGGTTACAATAAAAGTATTTAATTAATTAGAATGAGAAAAGGCAATAAAAGCCAGCGCGGTAAGAAATTGTGGTGCGCAAAGAAATTTTTTATTAATGTATAATTAGATTGATGAGGAGTACGTTTCAGTCCCTTTTTTTGGGCCGTTTTCAGCGCAATTAAACACATAAAATAATTGAAAAAGTTTAATCTAAATCTACATTTTAACGCAATCAACTAGTAAAAAAGTAAATTATCGCAGTGCGGTCCGTTGGTACAATACAAAAGTATTTTATATCAACGACAAAATCAACAATATTATAATCTGTTAACTGCCGATTTAGCCGCACTTCTTAGAACTAGGGAATTCATCGGAACACAAATCACAAATTGTGGATAATCAAATCTCGGTTATACATTAAGAAAACTCGTATTTCGGAATTATTATAGACAAATATGAATAAATTGTGGAGAATTGCATATCCCATGAGTTTTATAAAAATTCACATTTTAAGATGCCAATTTCGTAGACTTTTGTATTTAAGTTACATATAGCTCGGCGAAAGATCCGATTGTCTCGTCGGCTTGTTTCGCATACATCGTCTAAAAATAATACATACATACTTCTGTTTGAAATATTTTTTTTTCATATACCACACGATTTCCATGATATTCGATCGAAATCAAGTATCTCGAAATAACTTTGAAAAATTGTTTCAAAATCTAAACATACTTGTTAATGTAAACCAGTAAAAGTTCATGTAAAGAAATATGTAGGTATTTCTTATTCTTAGCTATCCTGACACACATACAAAGCATGATTTATGAGAATAGTATTGACTCCTTTCTTGGCCGTAAAAATGATGATCTCAAAATTTATTGCATATTCTAAATTTCTTAATTTTAACAATATATGCTTAATTAATAACTCAGAAATAAATTATTTTTTATATGAAATAACTTAAAAAATACGAAATATTTTCTGTCACTTCGCTTTTTTAAATATGACAAAGATAAAACTCTTTAATTCAATTTAATTGAATTCCTCGAAAACTGTAGATGCTTCGACATTCTTATTGAGAAAAGAATCGATATTTTATCAAGACATACATGAAACAAAATTTCCAGTAAGCATAGATATAAATTTTTTAAAACGCTGTATGTTATGTTTATACTTACAGCAGACATTTATTTTTTCAATTTAGGAGTGTTTAATTATTTATATTTTTTATCTTTGTTATCATTTAAAAATATATCAGAATTTAAATAATAAATCATATATATGACATAAAAAATCTCATATTTAATTTTAAATTAATTATTTGTGTTATATAATTATTAAATAGTTTCTGTGCATGACGTGTAAAATTATATGTAAAAAGTGACACCAGAAATTTTATCAGATGTATCTACAATACTTATCTTGCAATACTTAAATATAAACATCTCACATGTACAAAACCTAAGCATCTCACATGTACAAAGAATAAAATTATGCTTTTATTTGCTAGAACTGTATGCGTACATTAGAGATCGAAATTTTTACAGTAAATTTGAGTAAAATTTTAAAGGAATAATTATTTCTTCTTGTAAATATTTATAAGCTGCAACAATAACATCACGGAGAATGTAAAATATTTTAAAATTACAAGATGTCTTTTGAATTACAGATTATTTGATCAATTTAAATTTATTCTTCCTTAATGAAAATTAAATTCGGGAGAAGTCATCATTTATTATAACTTTCTAATTTTTGTGATATTACACATATCGCACCCCTAGAAGAATACTGTCAACGCAAAAAATTTAGCCCAAAAATTAAGCCCACAAGAGGTATGCTTGAAACGATATCTATGTGGAGGAATGAAAATCATGAAAATTTGTATTTTTTGAGTTGTGACAGTATTCTTCTAGGGGTGCGATATGTATATGTATCTTTGTAATCAAAGTTTAAATTCTAATTTTGTTAAAGTAAACTCTACTTGAAATGATAATTGAAAAATATCATTTTATTATCCATCTTTGACTCTTCTTAAAGCTTAGCTTACAAAATGCTTTTCTTTTTTAATTGTCAATAATTAGAAAATTATTGATGTCTTGTGACATTTTCGGCAAGATCGATTTCAAATTGGCCAAGATATTCTCTGTTGAAACAATATTTGATGGCTTTCAACATATTGCGTAATGCTATGAAATGCGTTCTTCAATGAAAGCATACGTATTTTTTTTAAATTCTACCTGTATTCCCCAATTACGCTCATAATCAGCACATTTAGAGAATAAACATTTAGAAAAAACAAACGTGTGTGAATGTAGAGTCCAATATCTGAACATATCTAATTGTAAGAGATCGGATAGAATTACTTAATATTAAAAATTAAATAAAATAATTTTTATTAAACAAGCAATTTTGTTATGATATTTAATATGACTATTATTATCGATAATAATATTACGAACTCTAATGCGAGTTGATGTTTTCTCAAGCATTAATTAATTCACGATAATCATCGTCGATAGAATTGTATCTTTCTATGAATAAATAATAAGGCGTCCTTGTGCGTATTCTTTCATTATCGAAAGTCTTAAACATTTGCCTGGTTTTCGTATCTTCTTCTATCTTCTATAGTATTAAGATTATTAAGATTCCAAAGTCAATATTAATTTTCTTTATTCAAAACCTTTTGCTTTATAACGTTCATTTGTTTATATTAATAATAAAATAAACTGTTATTTTGTAAATTTCTCTCAATGTAACAAATTGTTTTATATTTAAATCAGAGATTTTACCATTTTTAGAAGTAAGTATGCGAATCTTTTTTTTAAATTAATTATATTTATCTACGAGGGCAATTTGAAAAGTTTGCGCCCTGGCCAATAGAAGTCAATGCTGCGGTTATAATTTATATTTTTTTATAATTTTTTGCTAAGAACATATAAATTATGAGTAATACGAGTAATATGGAAGAGATACAGTCAGATAGATTTTAATAATGATAGAGAGGCATATTGAAAAATATGATATTTTTTAAAAATCTAAACATGTATATATATAGTTTGTACATACAAGTACATAAAATATCATAAAACTTCTGTTTGAATTTTTTTCTTATAGCACACGATTTCCATGATATTCGATCGAAATCAAGTATCTCGAAATAACTTTGAAAAATTTCAAAATCTAAACATGCTCGTTAATGTGAACCAGTAAAAGTTGATGTAAAAAAATGTGTATTTCTTATTTTTAGCTATCCTGACACACATACAAAGCTTGATTGATGAGAACAGTTTCGACTCTTTTCTTGGCCGTGAAAAATGATGACCTCAAAATTTATTGCATTTTCTAAATTTCTTAATTTTAACATTATATGCTTAATTAATAAACTAAGAAATAAATTATTTCTTATTTGAAATAACTTAAAAAATACGAAATATTTTCTGTCACTTCGCTTTTTTAAATATGACAAAGATAAAACTCTTTAATTCAATTTAATTGAATTCCTCGAAAACTGTAGATGCTTCGATATTCTTATTGAGAAAAGAATCGATATTTAATCAAGAGACATACAAGTATATGAAACAAAATTTCCAGTTAGCATAGATATAAATTTTTTAAAACGCTGTTCTTAGTTTATACAGAATGTAGTAAATCATGGCAAAGAGATAATATTAAAAAAAAAAAAAAAAAAAAATACGTATAAAAAGTATAGAATATACATGTTCTGAATCGAGCGCAAATCATCGATGACGCGTTCCATTTTGCGATAGAGAAGAAACTCAATTTCTTCCTGTTTTGGGAACTCGCTAATTATTTGTCTAAAGAGATAGATTATATAGCATGGTATCCTATGTTCAAGGCTTTGGAATTTATATCAAATATCTTCGCATTCATGGAATTTTATCCAGGATTTAAGGTAGGCACAATAATAGATTTTATTAATAAATTATCTATTAGATCAATGTACGAAACAATAATTCCATATCGTGATGCTTATATATTTTTTTTCTTAAATACATACATGTTGAGTTGAAGGAAAACTTAATATGTACTATTACATAACTTTTCCTTTAGCTAAAAATCAAAAATATAATTTCGAAAAACACATATATTTTTTATTAAATTTTTTAACCATATTTTAGACTTTGAACATTTTATATTCCTATATTTTCTTATAATATTAATTCTGTAAGATTTGTATTTACAAGTCAATTCTATAATTTGTATACGATTTTAGATAATTATAAAGTACAATGACAATTATATTTCAATATTATATTAACTTTTTTTCGTTATAAAATATTTGCGGTAAATATTAAAAAATTGCAAATATTTTATAAAAAATCTATAATTTTAAAATATTTTTGTTACATTGTATACATAATATTTGTAAATGTACTATTAAAAATTATTACAGAGTTGAAATTTTTAAAAATTAATATGATCGATTTGATACGAAACATTTAAATTAAGAAAATAATTGATCATATTGCAAATACATCGTACGACACATTAATGAACAGACTAAATATACATCAAATATACATGTTAAAAGTTAATGTATTTAGATGATAGAAAATATTTAAAACAATCATAAATAAATAAATATATGGGCAATTCCACGTCAAATCGGACAAGAAATGACTCTGTATTTTTTAAATCAATCGAAACTTTGTCACGTGAAATATACATAAAATAAGGATATACGTATTTTTGTATTTGTCCGAAATATTTTTTTCAGAATTTATAAACAACAAAATTTTTGTGAAAAATTAAGATGTTGTCAAATTTAAAAATTAATATCTCTGGTTATATTTGTCGTAGAGAAATTTTCAAAAATGCATTTTAAAGCTAAGGAGACAACCTTTTTTATAAAAATAGTTTAAGTTACAAGAAATTTCTAATTACAATTGTTATAAATAATTGAAGTGTTTAATAATTTTTTTCATCTAAAAGTACATTTTTTTTTAAATTTTTGTAATAATGCTATATTATTTTCCATTATATTTTGAAAATGCATATAATTTTTATGTTATGGAGAATCGATAGATTCTATTTTTTATATATTTTTAATAAATGAGGCACCGCGCCATACTCGCTTCACTGCCTCGACCAAGTAGTATGCTACGCGCTATGGCGCGCCAAGATATTAATTTTTAAAATTGACTTCTTCATTTTTCACGAAAATTTTGTTGTTAATAACGTCTGCAAAAAAATATTTCAAACAAAAATAAAGAGATACAAATATGTATATCTCCTTATTTTATGTATATTTCACGTGACAAAGTTTCGATTGATATAAAAAATACAAAGTCAAAGAAGGTTAATATTTGTTCGATTTGACGTGGAATTGCTCATATATATTTATATATATGTATATATATAATTCAAATAAAAGATCGCAAATTTTTGGATATTATAGTAGTAAATGCTTTAAAATCGTATATCTATTATTGACCGGTTTCTATCCAAGTGTGCATCCAAGGCACATCACTGAATATAATGTTATTATTATGCCTGATTATATTATTGATAGATAGCATTATTTTGTTACTAAAACGCAAATTGTTAAAACGCCAACGTGTTAAAAATAAATAATTATTTGAATTCTTTCAACTGTCTACATCACATTTTAATCGCACACTTATCTTTCGGTTTTATTGATTTATGGTGCGCGTCGCGCAACTAGAAATTCGCAATGCAATTTCGCTTTCTCTCATTGAGACTGTTGGAAGTTTTACATATCACGGAAAGATATTGTTGGTTCTGCATTTTATTCTTTAACTTGTTTTATAAATAAAATGTTATTATTTTACATTAATAAAATTCTTTTAGCAATTATATAATTATTATTTTATTATTAGAAACTATTTTATTATTATTTTAGTAGTACAGAAATAAAATAAAATATCAACTAAGAATTTAGTATGGCTTTCAATGTAAAATACAAATTTAAACAACGGATTTCAACTAGAAAGAGCCAGACGCGGATGGTAATGCGTCAGTTTCAAGGAAAAGTAATTTTTCGTTGAAAACTGATTAGTTGTGCACAGGGCACAAATTTTTCGATATTTTTCTCGCCCTCACCACTTTAAAGATTTCAGAAGGGTTATTAAAATAAAAATCTCGAATTGAGATTTATTTCATTACTTGATATCGCACCAAGAAAAATTGTTGTATCCTGTACACAACTAATCAGTCTTTCAACTAATTTCCTTTAAACTGACGCACTATCATCCACGTCTGGCTCTTTCTAGTTCGTTGAAATTTATATATTTTTTTATAATTTTTTACTAAAAACATAAAATATGAGTCATATGAAAAAGATACAGTCAGATAGATTTTTAATAATAATAAGGAGACATATTAAAATATATAATATGTTTTTTAAATCTAAATACGTATATATAGTTATCTATAAGTATATATAATATTATAAAACTTCTGTTTGAAATATTTTTTTCATATACCACACGATTTCCATAATATTCGATCGAAATCTCAAGTATCTCAACATAACTTTAAAAATTTTTTTCAAAATCTAAACATGCTCGTTAATGTAAACCAGTAAAAGTTCATGTAAAAAAATGTCTATCTCTTATTTTTAGCTGAGCTGACACACATACAAAGCTTGATGAGAACAATTTTGACACTTTTCTTTCCCGTAAAAATAGTAAGCTCAATGTTTATTGCATTTTCTAAATTTCTTAATTATAACAATATATGTTTAATTAATAAACTAAGGAATAAATTACTGTTTATTTGAAATAACTCGAAGAATACGAAATATTTTCGTTAATTTATCTTTTTTTAAATATAATGACAAAAATAAAACTCTTTATTTCAATTTAATTGAATTGCTCAAAAACTGTAGATACTTTGATATTTTTATTGAGAAAAAAATCGATATCAAATCAAAACATATATGAAAAAAAGAAATTTCCAGTAAGCGTAGTTATAAATTTTTTGAACCGCTGTACTTTATTTATACAGTAAATCATATGGCAAAGAGAATTAATTTTTTATAAAAAAATTTATAAAATGTATAGAATACTTTTTTCTTATATAATTTTCTTATATAATTTTCTCCTGTACAGAAAATATATTTTCTCAATTGACTTTCTCAAAGGCTTTTTCCGAGACAAATTGTCATTATAAAACTGAAAGCATTGTATGAGGATTATTTAAGTAGGTACGTATGTATTGACTTCTATCGATGAGAAATATACTCTCGTTATGACCTTAAGGAGATATATACATGACACTACACACATTACATGTTTATTCTCAAGCCTCAGGTATGCCGATAGCGTCATTAGTTTTCGATAGTCTCTCGAAGTGATAAGATCGCGATTGAGTGAAGCTTTTGGCATACTAAAACCTGTAACTAGTTCAACAAATAAATGTAAGTCATCAAATAAATTCTCAACAAGATACTAATATATCTCTCTTTTAATGAATGTAATATAAAAATGTACATATATAGATAACACGCAAGCGCGTTTATTTTCTAAAAAAGATATTTTTCTTCCGTATACAAATGGACACTGAAAACAATTATGTGTGAAGTTTAATAGCATCTGTTGACCGTTTTGACATATAGAATTTAAAATCTAAACCAAGAAAGTTTCGATGTTATATAAAGATGTTGTGTTTAATTTTACACTATAGTTATAAAAATATCTCACACAGAAACTTTATTTACTACATGTGTTTTGTCTTTGAAACTTGTTTCTTTGTGATAATTGCTCAAAGTCAATGTTCTCTAACGTTACATTAAGTTTAATATGCAATAAGCAAGCGGCGAACAACCAATGGGTTAATTTTATCTTCAAAAAATATGTATGCCATGACAAATGCAACATAGTCCAAGAATCTTTTTTTCACGTTTGATTCGATTTGCTATATCAACGAAATTTCAAATAAATTTGATTTCGGTTGTATGTTTATTATTTGTTTAATATATCTCTCACTTGAAGTAAGAAAGGACAAATAGATTTTGAAAATATAATAACATGCTAATAAACATACGAACTATAAAGGATAAAATCCAGTCGTTCGAGAAAATTCCTTTATTTCTTATACCTACACAATTTAAAAGACTTCTATATTTATAATTTAACATATTTTTGTGAAAAAGATTAAGATTTCTTAGTTAAATTTATTTTATGTATAGTGACAACATAAAGACACAAAAATATATAATTAAACAATAAAAAATCTTAAGGATAACTGATTTGACAGAAATAAATATTATAATTATTATGTTTGTCTATCGAAATTAATTATTAAATTCTGCATATCAATTTATTTTCAGATAAAAGAACAATATTTGAGTATTTTGCTCGAGTGAATTTTATATTTATTCTACATTTCTCACTTCTTTTATTTCTTATAATATATTGTATAATTTTCAATTCTTTTCTAAATTAATCGTCTTTTATTACTAAACGTTGATATAAATTTGTTTGCATGTTTTCTCAAACAAAAGTCGACAGATTCGCATTATTTTTGTGTATTTATCCTGTTTCTAATAAAGAAACTTTTTTGCAGAAATCCGGAAAAAATTCAGCATGATATTTTTAAAACTATTATTTAGTGGTGCTTTAATATACATTGCCACAATGGCCATATCGATTCCTACCGATAGAAATTTGAAAATCGTGCGGCGCTGTGAATTCGACTACACTTTGTCAGACTACATACTACCGTTGCATTATAAGATGAACTTTATTTTGAGCAGCAATCATCTTAACTGCAACAGCACAATTTCTATTTTTATTATTTATGCAACACAATACATAAGTTTACATGTACCGCGTTCAATGAGATTATCGGGAGCCGAGATAAAACGAATTGACAGTCAAAAAATCAATAAAATCAAGCCTTCATCATATTATCATAAAGACAATATTTTCGTGCTCGTTTTCGTCGATATGTTATTACCTGGACTTTACAATCTGTATGTGGAATTTGAATTTATAATTAATAAAGACTTTTTCATTTGGTACACAAACCAAAAAGGATATCGAGAGTAAGTAGAAATATTAAGATATCGGAAACAAATTGTATATTTGCACATTCTACGCTTACAATCGTCTAAAATTAGTCATTATCTAAAGCATATTGTTAAAATGTGGTAGGTGGTTATTCGCAACAGGTATCCAACCGAGAAGAGAGCAAATATTTCCATCTTGGGACAAGCCGGAATTAAGAACTACTTTTGATATTTCCATAATGCATGATCAAAGATACAATGCTTTGTCGAATATGCCGATACGACAAAAATCTAAATCTGTATATGATAATATGGTGTGGACATCCTTCCACAATACTTCTTTGGTCTCCATAGATGATGTGACATTTGTAGTGTCCGCTCTTAATCAGACCACCAATTCGGCTGAGAGCATCAGCATATGGTGCAGACCGCAATTGATACCATATGTTAAATTCGCGCTATTTGTTGCTGAAAATGTCACTATGTACTTAGAAAATTATTGGAATAATTCGAAGAAAGTTCTTCTTTCTTCCGAGGTTAAAGTAGATCATGTTGCAATCCCGGATTTTCAAGGCGAAGTAAAGCAGACTTTGGGATTTGTTTTCTATAGGTAATACATTTTACATATAATAAAAACAAACATTATATGATACATATGTATATTGAAGTACAAAATTATTTTAGTATTCAACATTTTTCATACAGTAACGATATTATGTATAATAATTTTTAGAGAAGCAGATATTATCTATAATGAAGAATTAGATTCTGTTACGCGCAAAATGATAATTGCGCGTTTAATAACACGTGAAATGGCACGAAAATATTTCGGCAACCTGTTGAATACATCTTGTTGGTTTCATCTATGGTTAAACGAGGGCTTTCTTATGTTTCTTCAAGCATATATTATAGATAAGGTTGTTTTATATGTTATACTTTTTAAATACGCAGTTAAAACGATTAATAGTATGACAATATAAAAAATTCTCAAATATTTGTGTTAAATTCTCTGTTTATATTATTTAAATCTATCAAAAAATATCCTAATTATCTGATTTTTAAAATTCTTATAAATCCGTTTAGATAAATTTAATGAGATATAAAGAGATTGTACGTTTAAATTACAATTATTGAGAAAAAACTTATGTTTAAACTAGAATTATTTACAAGAAACTTACAGATATATTTTTTAAGTACTTTTAATGAAAGTAAATATTAATTTTAGAGAGTAATATTAATTATTATTAATTTTAAACAATTACAAAAGAGAACTTTATTATAATTATAAACTTTTTTGTGAGTGAAATAGTACAAACTTTGTTTTTAGCAGTAGCAAATAATAATGCCATTTGTATCTGTACCGAAAGCTTTTTTGTTTCGATTAATTATATGTATATTCAATCATATTGAATTGTTTTTAGGCTTTGCCAGATTCCCGGATGATGGATTTGTTCGTAGTTCAGATTCAACATGAAATTCTCGATTTAAACACTTATTTCATTCTAAACTCTACTATAACATATAATAGCTACCGTAAAAATTATTTACCCTCTTCTCTTTCCCAGATCAAAGGTATGTATATAACATTGTGTAAGTAAATAGCTAAATAAACCACATAAGAATTTCTAAATGCCATCAATTTTTTGAATATCATAAAAAAAATAGAAAGTCAATTATAAACAAATTTATTTGTTGTTTATTTAATATTTATTATTATTACTTTTATTATGTCTTATTATAATTCTTGCAACAAGAGTAAAAAATATCTAAAACTTTAAAACTAAATTTTGTATAATTTTTGTGTAATTATGTATTGTATAATTTTTTTAGCAATAACTACCACATATCTCTATTTACAACTATAACAAAAATTATAAGAAGATATGAAACTTGCCGATATTTTATAATAGCTTTTATAATTGCTTTTATATATATTGCTTTTATATATATTGCTTTTATATATATTTAATCATTTACTGACTATCTGTTTTAATTTTGCTTTTTGTTTGTTTTCTATTGGAATATTCTTAACTTTTCTAGATCATGTTATTAAGGTGTAACTACACTGAAACTTTGTTATTTAGTTTTAATTACAGATATATTTACAAATTTATGTGAGAAAAGCATTTTAAATATATTTAATCATTTTTTTTTATTTCATTTATCGTAGAATCCATTATATGGCGCATGTTAGAACGAACAATGCCACCTGATGTATTTTTAAAAGGTATCGACAGATATTTAACCAATCAGTAAGTATAATAAATAATGATAATATATAAAATAATATATAAAATAATATATAAAATAATTTAATATAATATATATATATAAATTTAATATATATTTAATATATATATATATAAATAAATTTAATATGTATATAAATCATTCAAAATATATAATAATAATATAAAATAATTTATATGCATACATATAGAGAAGAGAAAACCGAAACACAATAAATTTGTTGTTTTATTGTTTGAGAAAGACGTAGATATTTGAAGTGTTTCAAATTTACATTATTTTTTATTTATATATTCTTCAATTTCAATTCGAGTTTTTCTTAATAAACATAATGATAGAGATTAATAATTTTTAAATTATTAATCAAACAATTCAAACTGAATAATCTTTCGAGAACTAAGCTTTAGAAGTGTATACGGATTTATACTATAAAGCTTTAATGTAAAAGTTAAATTCTTTATAATGTAAAAATTAAAATAATTATTTACTCAGTCATGATACACCATCCACAATCATTAATAAATACATAAATGTTTTAATATATGTTTTTTTATGAAATATATATATATATATATATATATATATATATATGTACATATATATGTATATTGGTTAAAGTTTAAAAATTTGTACATACATATAAGTTACATTGTAAATTAAAATACGTAAATTAATTATATAAATTATAATATTATTTTTACGATACCGATCAATTATAGCATTGCTTACTGTCATAATGTTAAATCTTACAGATGCAGTCACTCTAAAGCAACAGCTTCGGACGATTTATGGGCCGCTATGCAAACTGTCATAAATGCATTAGATCCCAAATATCAGTTTGAGATAAAAAGTATAGTGGATTCGTGGGCTATGCAGAGTTGTTTCCCTATGTTGGAAGTGATGCGAAATTATTCTAGCAATATTGTAACAATATCGGTACAATTTGACCACAAGTTGGATGAGAAACAATATTATATACCTCTGACTTATACTACGGAGTCGGATCTCAATTTTAACGAAACTTGGCCAGATGTTTGGTTAACACCATTGTATTCAGAAACTGAATTCGCTCTCGAGAATGATCAATGGATTATTGTAAACTTACAACAAGCTGGTAAACATTGAATTATGTACTTCTATTTTTATTGTCTATTTATATTGTATAATAATAATAATAATAATCGTAATAATTTAGTTTATAGAGCTAAATGCACTTTGCATATAATTAGGATACTGTAGGTAAAATCAATTTAAGTTTATACAAAGTTTCTATGCTTTTTAGATCAATTACTTATTTATTACTTGTTATATGTAATGTCTTTATAATTAATTATTATCAAAAAATATATTAAAAATATTATATAATACTACAAAAATATAGTATAAGAATATTGAAAGATCGAGTGTAATATATATACGAAATTTCTATATTTCTTATTATCTTCGTATTATAATACGTGTAATTTCTTATACAGCTTTTACGTTAAATAAGAGAAAAAGAAATCTCGAAATATTTTTCAATAAATACAATTAAAATAATGTAATAACTAATACAAGTAATTTACCGTATAACAGGATACTATCGCGTCAGTTATGATACCGAAAATTGGCGAAGAATCGCACGTTATTTGAATTCTGAAGCATATAGCAAGATACATGTTCTGAATCGAGCGCAAATCATCGATGACGCGTTTCACTTTGCGATAGAGAAGAAACTCGATTTCTCCGTCTTTTGGGAACTCGCTAATTATTTGTCACAAGAAACAGATTATATAGCATGGTATCCTATGTTCAAGGCTTTGGAATTTATATCGAATGTTTTCGCATTCACGGAATTTTATCCTGAATTTAAGGTAGGCACACCAATTTCATTAATAAATTATCTATTAGGCCAATGTATGAAACAATGATTTTATATCATATAGGCTTGTATGAAACAATGATTTCATATCATATAGGCAATGTATGAAACAATGATTTCATATCATATGAGGCTTAAAAATATTTTTTTATAAATAGATAAATAGATAGGTTATAGAAAGTACAAGAAGAACTTAATGTGCTATTACATAACTCTTTTTATTGCACTAACAATCAGAAATTTAATTTCAAAAGACACTTTAGTATATTTTTAATAAAATCTTGTACTTTATTTTTAATCTATTTGTAACCTTTTTGTAACATATTTTAGACTTTGAACATTTCATATATTGCTATATTTCCCTATAATATTAATAATATATAATGTATATTATAGAAATCAATGTATATATTATCAATGCTATAATTTGTATACGATTTTAAAAAATTATAGTACACAATGACAATTATCTCCGTTATCTTAATTTTCTTTCGTTACAAAATATTTGCAATAAATAATAAAAACTTGCAAACATTGAGCTATAATTTTAAGATAATTTTTTTACATTGTATACTTAATACCTATTGTGTAAAACTCATTTGTAAATGATTATATTATTAAAAATTGTTACAAAATTTAAATTGTTGAAAATTGATATTTGATATGCACCAAATTTAAATAAAGAAAATAATTGATTATATAGCAAATTCGATTGACACATTAATGTATACAGACTGGAATATACATCAAATATATATATATATAATATGTACACATGTTAAGAGTGTACGTATTTAGATAATGTAAAATATCTAAAACAATTATAAATATATATATATATATATATATATATATATATTAATTTTAACGGGTTAGAAAGAACTAGACGCGGATGGAAATGCGTCAGAGGAAAATTAATTTTTCGTTAAAACTGATTAGTTGTGCATAGGGCACAAATTTCTCGACACTTTTCTCACCTTCACTGCTCTAGGGGGTTCAAAGAAATTATTAAAATAAAAATCTCGAATTGAGATTTATTTTATTACTTGGTATGGCATCAAGAAAAATTTTTGTTCCCTGTGCACAACTAATCAGTTTCAACGAAAGTGATTTCCTTGAAACTGACGCACTATCTTCCGCGTTTAACTCTTTCTAGCCCGTTGAAATGTAAAGAATGTTGCTTGTAAGTACTGTTATATTATTTTTCGTTTTGAATAACATTATTTTGTAGCATAACATTATTCAAAAAAGTTAGACCTGCTCGTAGTGCGTCGCAATGAGGACCACAAAAGTTTAAAATAATTTAGAAAATGTGCATATGTTTTTCACATACATTATGTCTGTTCTCATGAATAATATTAGAATAAAATTAAAACTATATTTTTTTATCATATTTTAGGAACTGCAAAAGTCGCTTAAATTTATAAGCATGCATACGTACACTAAAGCTAGTATACCGAAGTATACCAAGGATGATAATACTAAATCTTTAAAACAAGAACTCGCAAAATGGGTGTGTATTATCAATGAAATCCCGTGCAAAGGAATGGCCAATCATCAATTGCAATGGCATCTGGATAATCCTAAAAAGCACAAGTAACTCTTTTTATAATTGTTTCTTTATAGCTATATTTTATATATTGTGCGAATAATAAATTTGATAAATTATTTATCAAGTTTATGAAAAATTATTTATGGAACACTAAAGGAACTATTAGCACAATTTTGTTACCTACAAGATCTTTACTTCTTTTCTTGGATTCTCTTTTGTAGACTTTCACCTGGATGGAAGAGGTGGACATATTGCAATGGTTTGATAGAGGCACAACGTGATACATGGAATGCAGTCTTTCGTATTTACAAGGAAACATCTGATCATACAATTTTAGAATGCTTGGTATGCTCTAAAAATTCTAAAATCATAATCGATTATTTGGAGATAACATTACCAAAACTTATTCCAATATCTGAATCACATTATCCTCTGTCTGAACAATCAAAAAAAGCAACAGAACGTATTAATGCCTTAACTGCTAATATTTTTCTTTCTACTCTTGCGAGGAATACTAAGCACATGCTTAATGATATATTACAGAATTTCGAAAGAATAAAACACAGGTAAGGACTTTATATCATAAAGATATACTGCTCATATAAATGAAAATTTTTTGTACGTATTAATTAAAAATGTACTGTTTTGTTTTCATAGGCGAGTCAGTAAGATGGCGGCATTAATTGTTATAATTAACAATTTGTATTCTAAAAAACAGTTGACTGAGGTAAATTTTAATCATAGCTTCATATTCATTTACTAAATATTTATTATAAAATTTATTTATTACGACATACATATATTATATATTTTATATACTCTTCTATGTATTTTATTCCATAATTAAAATAGAAATTAATCCATAATTTCCATATAATTAATAATTAGAATCTGCTGTGTGATAATTACTAATTACGGTATTATTTATTGATAACTATTGTTAAAATAAACTATTTTAGATAAACGATAAATTTGCAGTATACGAGATGAGAAATTCAATTTTTTATATTGAACTCGTGTCGAAGATAGCAATACGCTTGTCAGAGATCGATACACAAACAGAATATCTTCAGTCTTTATTCAGTCGATGAACAAGCTGAAGAGAGAGAAAGAGAGAGATTTACAACGCATCGAACTGCTTAGAAACTAAAGAACGGCATGAATGTTTGAGATAATACTTTATAGATATATATCTGATTATTTACTACTTTCTCATATACAATAGTTTTAAATAATTTTGTAGTCGTTTTTAATTATATTGAATATGTTTAACATTATATTGACTTCTTCGTAATGCAGTTTTAATATTTATATAGACGGTAATTATATATAGATGTAATGCTTATTATACATATGATAATACATATTCATATATATAATAAGTATATAGATAATTATAAATTATTAATCATAATGCACCTTATGCATGAATTTATAGCTATTCGCCAAGCAAGAAGTAATTCAGCGAACTTGATATGAAACCCGTCCGTAGCATCTTTGTTCGTTTAGTTTGGAGTAGATTCGAGACTTGAAATATGTAAATCTAAATTTTTAAATAATTTGTTAAAATTTTATAAGACATTAGTAATATATTTTCTATTATCGCGCACACACATGTATACTATGCAATTCTATTAACTTAGAGTTTTATTTCACAACACTATTTAATTAATTAATCTAATAAAATTAATATTTAGTTAATTAATCTAATAATCCTTAAGATAACAGGCATTTTACGTAAACGAAATAGATCTTATCCTTTAAAAAAGATTCTTTAAAAAAATTAAAAATTAACGTCACTAATTTTTATTTAATTAAATTATTTAATTAAATAGATATGTTGAAATAAAATCTCTCTGGCATTAATACAAAGTTTGGTCTTAAAGTAAAATTTGTTATGGTATAAAATTATTATGGAATAAAACAGATTCTATTATCTCGAAGATTTTTTTATAACACAGTTAAGAATTTAGTAAGGCTCTGAATGTGAAATACAAATTTAAATTTCAACGGGAGAGAAAGAGTGAGACGCGAATGTTAGTGCGTCAATTTAAAGGAAAATTAAATTTTCATTGAAACTAATTAATTGTGCACAATTTTTCTTGGTCTGATACCAAGTAATTAAAATAAATCTCAATTCGAGAGATTTTTATTTTAATAAACCTCCTTAACCTTTTTAAAGAAGCCTACTTTTTACATTAAGTAGAGTTAAAGTTCTTCGAAACTGACGCACTACAATTCGCGTTTGATTCTTTCCAGTCCGTAGAAATTTATATTTTTTTATAATTTTTTATTAAGAACACATATTAGTTAGGGACTCATATATGAGTCATATAAAAAGGATACAGTCAGATAGATTTTAATAATGATAGAGAAACATTAACAGACTTGCTCTGTTAATCCTAAAATTATAATCGATTATTTGGAGATAACATTACAACAAATTATTTCAATGCATATATCTTATTATCGGCCAGAACAAGAATTAGAACGAGAATTAGCAAGAGAAAGTGCTTATGTCTTAACTGCTAATATTTTTCTTTCCACTCTTGCGAGGAATACTAGATATATGCTTGAAGACATATTAAAAAATTTCAAAAAAATAAAACACGAGTAAGGATTTTATTTTAGAAAGATATACTACTCACAAGCATGAAAAATTATTATATTAATTATAAATGTACTCTGTTTTGTTTTCATAGGCGAGTCAGTGAGATTATGGCATTAACTGTTATAATTAACAATATATATATACTAAGGGACAATAATATGAGTGCCAAGTTATCTAATGAGAGCCTTGAAAAATTTTAAAAGCTTCTTCATAAACAGTTGCCAAATAAAGAAGAATTGAAAAATATAAAATTAATGCAGCAGCAGCAACAGAAAATGAATGTGAAAACAAATGGTATCAAAATAACAAAAAGATGCTGAGTAAGGTCGATGATGAGAAAAAGCAACTGATAAAATGCAGAACAAATATCTTAAGCTCGTCGTGGCGCAAAATCGGGAAAAGATTAAGAGACTTTATACTCAACTTTAAAAATATTGCGATAATTTTTAAAATAAATTTTAGAGGAATCTCTAAATAGATTATAGTTTAGGAGCAACTTATCAATATTATAATGCTTTTTCGGAAAAAAGTTTTTTAATAAGAGTAAGAAAATTAATGTCGTCCATATAACGCGTTTTATAATATTCTACAAAGCGTATGTAGAAAAGTACGTTAATGCGTAAATTAGTAATATGTGCAATGAGAAAGAAAATTCATTAAATATACAACGAACATTGTGTATGTTTCCCAAAAAAGAATCGACATATAACGTATTATAGAATGTGGATCACTTTCTTGAGAAAGTACAGTCTTGAACTTTCCCTAAAAATTTAAATATCCTTAAAAAATGCAAACTTTTTTTATAGTAGCCTTTAGACTTTTATTCGATTTAATAACGAGATTTTTTGTTTAATTTATTGTGACGTTTCAGTGTGGACATGCCTTATGTTTTATATTTTTTTTCTATGTAATTATATGATTTGTTGTAATGTGAACTCTTCTATAATTATTTTATATTTCTATTATTTCCATTTCTATTATGCTTCTATGAATATTTTTTGACTGGTTGAATTTTGTTTTGTTTTAAAATTAATATATTTTAATAAAATAGATTATGTCTAAGAGATAATAGTTGTTGGAAATTAAATTTGTTTGAATAGGCAATATTATCTCTATAGTTATATAAAAAGTCTAATATTTTAAATAATAAAAAAGTATAATAATCTTTTGTGAGTTGAAAATGATTTCTATAAAGAATTTTAGAAACAAGATTATTATATATGTAATTTTATTTTACGTTCTGCTACGTCATGTTCAAATTAGATTACATTATTTATATAATCATAAAGAAGATAATTATAAATTTCAGATAAGATATACTATCAAAATGTTGAGATCAGCATACTTCAAATTACACCAGATATTCTCTTCGAAAGCTTGGTTTCATTTCATTAAAACTAACCGCGAGTGTATAAAGTTGTTATGCAACAAAATAAATATGCTACACTATAAAATACACTACAAAATTTAATTTTTTGTTGTCGTAATTTAATATTAAAATTGTTATATTCAATAATTTGCAATGTATAATTATATATTTTACTTGTGAAAATAATTTGTGTATATGTATCTTAATGTGGAATCCACAATATATATATATTCAGATAAAAAATTCCTAAAGGCATAATATAAATTAATGACAGTAATGAGGTTAATTAAAAGTAAAAAAATTTAATGCAAAGAACTTGACGATACTATGACACAATAAAAAAACGAGTGACATAATAAATATAGCAGCATCAAGTGTCTTGCGCTTTTATTTCCTTGTTTTGACTCTTATTTACCTATTTAGATAGTTTGCTTCTTTATTTATAGAATTTTGTATTTGTTAGAATACTGGAGATTTAAAGACGACATAGTAAGAGAAGAGACAATAGAGAGTAAGATACTTTTCTTGTATGAGAGTAAGATATTTTCTTTCCGATTATACAGTTGATGGGAGAAGCCATGATGTAATAAGAAAGGTGTACCATTGCGCATAGCGGCGGCGGCACGATGAGCGGAGCCAATGAAATGTGGGTCCAAATGCACCCGCGCAATTCAAACGCGAAACAATAACATATATTTAAAATATTAGTTGCATGTACTTAAAATGCAGATATTTGGAAGAATAATTAAATCATAATAATAATAATTCATATTTTTTAATTTTAAAATGCGGATATCTAAACTTGTAGCCATGAAATATGTATATGTATGTACATTATATATGTATATATATATATATGTATTATTGTATATTATTATATATTATAATATATACATAATATTAATATACATCATACATAATATTATTGTATATTATTATACATTAAATATACAGGGTGTCCGGTATCAAACGGACCAACGCTCGTGAGCAGGTAGAGCGCAATAAACTGAAAAGAAAAGTCCTGTACCATTTTGTTAAATTCGCAATAGTTATTGCGTTATTAATTAAAATATCTGAGCTAATGAGCGCGTGGGAAACGGTAGGCCGGAATCGGTAGACATGTAAGGTATGGCTTATTTGTTTATATCTCTTAGCAACAAATATCACGCGTCGCTCGTCGCTCGCTGCGTGACTCCACCTCTCGCTTAGATGATGCTTCCGTTGTTAAGAGACGTAAAAAAGTAAGCCATCGTACATGCCTACCGATTCCGGCCTACCGCTTTCCACGCGCTCATTAGCTCAGATATTTTAATTAATAACGCAATAACTATTGCGAATTTAGCAAAATAGTAAAGGACTTTTCTTTTCAGTTTACTGCGCTCTACCCGCTCACGAGCGTTGGTCCGTTTGATACCGGACACCCTGTATATATAATATGCGTACATATTTAATGGTTGAAAGTTTAGATATCTGTATTTAAAGACTAAAAAGATACGAATGTCCAGAAATAGGTACATGTTTCAGACATTACTTTTAATGTATATAACTGACATTTAATATTTACAGAAATGTTTTATTGAATTTATTAATGAATTTATTATTTATAAAATTCTTTAATTAATTTATTTTATTGTGTATTATAATAAAATTATACAGCACGCCGGCATAATTTCTGCAATAAAAAAAACATTATACTAGGATTACATAACACTACACTATAAAACATTACACATTACATTGCACATTATAATATAACTTACTTTCAATGTATCACTTTTTAATATAAATCACTGTTAAATATAATATATTACTGTTTAATATAAATCACGCATTCATAAACGTCAAATCACTGCTTATATGTTTACATATAACCTCTTTAACTTCGAACTCAAGTCATATGTTTGAGTATTTGGACCCAATTCTTATTGGTCGAGACATTAGACTACTGCGCATACGTGATGTTGTTTCACCTTTCTTATTACATCATGCCCTAATCAAGACGCACATCTCTTCCGCATACCGCTCTCAACTTATGTATTATGGTTAGATCTAGACGTATTTACATACAATCGTGTAATATGTATATGCATTGAAAAAATCAATCAATCACGCATCTAATCTTAGAATATTATGCCGGGAGGGGCATGTGACTGCTGTTCGCTCAATATCCAATGTCATGAGAAGATATCTCATGTACAGGAAGTTTCATAATTCGCCCCCACGAATTATGAAATTTCTTGTGTATATAAACACATATATATACATACTGTTTCTGCACGAAATTAGAATTATCATTCTGCGATTATTAAATTATTAGGTACAGAAAATGTCAATAATGCCTCTACTTCCGAATTTGAAATTTTCAAGTCGCATCGCATCTAGATATTCACGCATCATGACTGTTTGATTCAGAAAAGAATATTATTGCCGAGCAGAAGAGGAAAATAATTATATTACTTTAACTTCATATTTCATCTTAATAAATTAGCTCTATCAAATTTATTATAAATTATATATTCATTATAAATTCATTATAAATCTCAAAATCAATAGTCATGATGCATAAATATATCTAGACACGTGAAAACATTTTTAGGTTTTTGTTCTTTATAGCTGAACTTTTTACACTAGTGTACACTAAAAATGAGATAGATAAATATTTAGAAATTGGAGAGAAAGAGAGGAACAACATAAAGCTGCAAAAAAAACTCAGTTACAATACAAAGAACAAACTTCTTGACGACCTCACACGACTTCTGCATCAGTACAACGATCGCTCATTGAGCGCTCAGTGAGCTGTTTGTGATTGGTGTATACTCTTAGACGGGAAGAATAATCGAATATGGTTAATTTCTTACAGCTTAAGGCTTATTACACCTATTGTAGATCCGGCCTTACACCCTTTAAAGTCTGAAAAGCATACGTCAATATGATCAGCCGTTTACTGAACTCAATGAGCAGTAGTGTTGCACTGAATGCACCCATTGGCTGCGTTAATTCATTTCGTTTTCTTGTTTTGAAATAAAATAATTCCTAATATTTAATATTTATTCCTATTCCTAATATTTTCTCTATTGTGCGCAGAGCCTTTTTTAACAACAATCCGGGTATATTAACCCAGCAAACACAAAACATTGCAGCAACATTGCGGCAATGTTGCAACATTGTAGCAAAACATTACAGCAATATTGCAACATTGCCGCAATGTTGCTGCAATGTTCTGTGTTTGCTGGAAAGCTATCTAAGCCAAATTATCAGAACACAATAAAGTATATACATATATAGAATTAATTTGCTAATTTTTTGCTATTTTTTACTTTCAAAAGTATTTTTTTGCTCCAATTATTAAAAAGTTACGAAGGGCTAGATAGCTTAAGATTAAGCTACCACGCCATTATAAAAAATAGCATAATACATAAGTCAAAGCAAAAAATTGATAATACTAAAATTATTTGCTATTTTTTGCTACCTTTTACTTCCAAAAATATTATTTTTGTTCCAGCTTTTAAGAAGATACCAAGAATAAAATGCGACGTTCAAGAATAAAGCACATTAAAAAAATTAATTGCTCGCATTATTATAGCATCAGAATGTTCCCTGAATTATTTGCTCTCAAGATATCCAGGTTCCGAATTTTTTGCTCGCGAAATAAATTTAAAAAATTGATATTTTACCAAGTCATTGAAGAGTAAAGCACATTAAAGAAATTAGTTGCTCGCATTATTATAGCATCAGAATGTTCCCTAAATTATTTGCTCTCAAGATATCCAGGTCCCGAATTTTTTGCTCGCAAAATAAGTTTAAAAAATTTTATTTAAACAGACTTATACAGGGTGTCCGATAATTATTGACACAGCCGAAGTGTGAAGGTAAATTGGCTCAATCTGAAAAGAAAAGTCCTGTACCATTTTGCTAAATTCGCAATAGTTATTGAGTTATTAATTAAAATATCTGAGCTGATGAGCGCGTGGGAAGCGGTAGGCCGGAATCGATAGGCATGTAAGATAGCTTATTTGTTTACGTCTCTTAGCAATAAAAGCATCATCTGAGCGAGAGGTGGAGTCACGCAGCGAGCGGCGGGCGACGTCTGATATTTGTTGCTAAGAGATGCAAACAAATAAGTCATCTTACATGCCTACTGATTCCAGCCTACCGCTTTCCACGCGCTCATTAGCTCAGATATTTTAATTAATAACGCAATAACTATTGCGAATTTAGCAAAATGGTACAGGACTTTTCTTTTCAGATTGAGCCAATCTACCTTCACACTTCGGCTGTGTCAATAATTATCGGACACCCTGTATATGTATACAGGGTGTCCGGTATCAAACGGACCAACGCTCGTGAGCGGGTAGAGCGCAGTAAACTGAAAAGAAAAGTCCTTTACTATTTTGCTAAATTCGCAATAGTTATTGCGTTATTAATTAAAATATCTGAGCTAATGAGCGCGTGGAAAGCGGGAGGCAGGAATCGGTAGGCATGTACGATGGCTTACTTTTTTACGTCTCTTAACAACGGAAGCATCATCTGAGCGAGAGGAGGAGTCACGCAGCGAGCGACGAGCAACGCATGATATTTGTTGCTAAGAGATATAAACAAATAAGCCATACCTTACATGTTTACCGATTCCGGCCTACCGTTTTCCACGCGCTCATTAGCTCGGATATTTTAATTAATAACGCAATAACTATTGCGAATTTAACAAAATGGTACAAGACTTTTCTTTTCGAAACTTTCTCGAAACAGTCACTGCTTTACGCTATTGTTTCGAGAAAATATATATTTAAAGAATGTATTGACATAGTCATATTTTATGTATACAGGATGTCCGGTAATAACCGCATTATCTCTCGTCTGCAGGTAGAGCGGATATACCTTTTTATTCACATATTTCTACATATCTGTAATAGAAGAGAAAAAATTATAATAAAGTCTTCGCAGAAAAGTTTTTTGTAATGTTTTCTTCGCTACAATTCAAATGTAACAAAAAACTTCGTTACTTAGACCTTGTTGGGCTAATTAAATCATATAATCTAATTATGGTATCGCGCGATTATTTCTAATAAATACATACAAATAATTATATTTTATGTCAGATATTGTAACACAATTATTTTGTTTGTATAAATAAATTTAAATTATAGTTTAAGATAAATTATAGGAAAACTTTAATCTCTCTCTCTCTCTCTCTCTCTCTCTCTCTCTCTCTCTCTCTCTCTCACTCTCTTTCTCTCTGTCCAGTACAAGATAAAAATTATCGAAAAATTGAAACGGAGCCGCGGGCGATTGCGCGTCAAATTACGACTCTGTCGCAGGACTTATGTTTTGCGAGCACCAAGTACGAGCCTGTCGAGCTTAGCACCCAATCGGCGAAAGCCGCGTCTATTTCCGTTACGTAACAAGGCGCGATAGCGCATGCGATAATCTAATTTCGCGGATTGCGCAACGCGAGACACGCGCAGATCAATTATTATCAACGATATCGATCAAGGCGCAACGCAACCGGAAATCATGTGACGCTCCAGGATCAGCGATATCGAACAAGTGCTCGATCATCGTGCTACCCTCGCTCTCTTACGTTTTGAGCTTTTGGAGAACACGTGCGTGCGCTATCGGTCAATCGAATTTCTCTTGGTTTAAATAAAGTTCTCAGCAGTGAAATAAGAAAGAGTGCGGTAGTTAGGGCAGTTAATCGATCTACCTCATCAATTCGATTCGCGGTTTGTGAAAAAGTGTTCGATAATTCGGATAATTTGACTCGACGGCATCGAGCTTTCTCACGCTCGTTGCTCCAGCACGTGCTATCGAGGTTCGCCGCCATTACGCCAATTTAATTTTTTTTCTTGGTCGCGGATCCGCGCTTTCTTATCGTAGTCAAGTCAGTGAATAATTAAGAGATCGTTGGAGCATATAGGAGATAAAGCAAGATCGCTTAGTAATCTTCCAGAAGCTGCCGGTGAACACGCGGTCGCGACCGTCGATCGCTTCGGCTCAAGATCTCCGATCGTCGCGCTGAAGATTGTCCGTCGCGATGATACCGAGCAGGTATTACGAAGAAGATTTCCGTCTCGCGATAAGCGATCGTCGAAGAAGAAGATATCCGTTCGATTGATATTCGATTCTCGCAGCTATACTTCGCGTTCTTGCTTTCATCAACTTGCAAGAAGACTGTAAATCTCTAAGACTGTAAGGAGAAACTGATGTACAGTGTGTGAATGTCGCGCCGTTCAACTCCTTCTAAATAACGTAAGTGCATTTAATTGTAATTCCGCGGACTGGTAACCGCGACCATTTCCGCTTTCGTTTCACTTCGCGTCTAACTAAAACTAGGCGGTTCCGGCATCACGAGCCCCGAGAGTCTCGTTCTCGATCGTGCCCGAAACACTCTCTTCCATCCTTTTTTCTCTTTTTCTTTATATTGAATTTTTTTATTCTTATCTTATGTTTTCTTCATTCTATTAAAAATATTATCGAGATAATATAAATTTAAATATGTATAAATTTCAAACGAGCTATAAGAGCCAAACGCGGATAGTAGCGCATCGATTTAAGTAAAAAATTAATTTTTGTTTGTGCACAGCTAATTCCGTAATCGATTCAGTAAAAAAATTAATTTGGCTCTTACAGCTCGTTTGAAATTTATATTTGTATTTCATACCGAAAGCCTTTATTTCTTAGTAGTTAATATAAATATGTTATTATATATAAAATTTCAAATCAATCGGATAAAATTAACCTTATGCTATAAATGATACAACTTGGCGTGCCCGGGTCGGAGCGATTTACGTATCATATACATATATTTGCTAATGCATATACAGTTCTTTGCATGTCAGATTTTAATGCCTCGACCCGGGGACGCCAAGTTTTTGTTCGTCATTTTAGTTTTAATCCTTTCAATGCTAAATCCTTTTGATTATACAGATGATAACATCATTTTCAAAAATACAAAGGTGATTCTGTGATAAACTTTTTATCAGATCAGATATATTAATTTACAAAAATTGATACACAATTTATACTTGGCTGAGTAACTATGATCTTATATTTATTTTTGAGCTGCATATTTTTAAAATTTTGCATACAATGTCGAATTTTTTTTATACTTGGCGTGTTTTTTTCTTTTCTAAAGATTTTTTATGATATACAATATGTAAGCAATAAAAAGACGTAATATCTTGTCTCTTATTTATCTTTATTCGCACTGCTCAGAGATCAGGTACACTACACTCTTGCCTAGCAACCTTGATAAAGACGAATCAAAATAACTGTAATGCTAAGGTGGAAAATACAAATATACTTATACTATATAATATCCTACAACTCGGCCATACCTGACAATAGCCCAACCTCGAGCTTACAATTAATACACAATTTAAATTAGATAAATACAGTCTCCCTAAAACAACAGAATATATTAATAGAATATATTTAATTGTAAGTAACAAACGCTGAATACTTAAACTGATAAAGTTATACATTTTTAACAAATTTTAAGATATTATTTGGACTGATGTCTCATATTTGCCGCCTCCCAAACATCATTATATGACTTCTGAGTTTGTTGAAAGCCCTTAATATCTGCAACCACATATCTATCATTTCGCAGCTTTTTTATTATTTCAATAAGATCCCTTAAACGCTGAGATTAGTTTTTCAGATATTCTAGGAGTGTTTTCAAAATTACGAAACATAATTACGGGTTTGATACTCATACGGGTTTTATCGCCTTTTAGCAAAGTAATTCTTGTGATATTCTTGACAAGTTGTTATCCTTTCGGCAGCGGAATTTCTGATATCTTCTTATTTTCGTTCCTTATAATTAACATTATTATCAATAAATTTTTGCAATTGATCAGTAATTTTGTCACGTTGTGCACTACTCCAAATAGCAGCTTACTAGGTATCTCTCTAGTAGTTTTTTGTACAGTATCGTTTATTGCATATTCTACTTCTTCTACATTTTATACCGATAACTGCTAGTTGAACTATCAGTAATCTTGCTTAGCATAGGTTTTAGAATGCGATTTACTCGTTCAACTTGACCATTTTCTTTCGCGATACCTGCATTCCTCGTTAATTGTTGAGCTAATACTTCGCTGTAACGCGGAATGCTGGTAGTTTACGGAAATCCATTTTTCATGTAATTCCCCCGTGCGCAAGTTATGAGAGTTCACAGTAAACTCTTGCAGTTACAAGACAGCGTGGAAAGCATAAATTATTCGTATTGTTAATATCGAGCGCTTCGCTACGTCTTCGCACGTTAATTTGACACGACCGCGACCAGAAGATATCGAGACGTTAAAAACGCGTACGTTGAATTGTTGCACGATATCAAATATCGCCAAATATCTTCGTAAGTTCTGCTTTCCTTCTTCTCCCGAGCTCTCAAAATTCCGGAGAATAGGAAGCGGTATTGCGTATTGGAGAGTAAAACTCTACGAAAAAATTAACATTTAGTCAAGATAAATATCGAACATAAATATTTAAAGAATAATATAACGCTGTTACCTTCTTCCGAGGTGTCCGTAATCGTTGTCTCTCTCCTCGTCTTCATCCTTCTTCTCATACTGTTGCTCTTCTTCTTTTTGTTCTTCTCTCGCAGCATTAACTTTACCAAAAAAATACAGAAACGAAAAATTAAAATATTTTGAGTCTAACTATTTGCATTTTACACGCTAAATTCAGCGTGATTAAAACTTATTAATTTGTGTGCGATTTCTAATTACTCGGAGAGAAAATCTCACTGTTGTGTGTCCTCACGGCTCTAGCGGAATTATCTTCGCCGGCAACGTCATCATCATCTTAGTCTAAAAATAACAATATATGAGAATTAATCTGATATTTTTTTACAACTATGCATTTTGAAGTTTTGTAAAAATATTATTAAAAATATTATTTTACCTGATACGGTGATTACAGGAATCTCCCGATTTTTATTCTCCTCCGCGGCAACGTCATCATCATCGTCGTCTAAATATAACAATAGAATGTATTAATCTGATATTTTTCTTAAAAAAATTTATGCATTTCGTAGTTTTTTAAAAATATTATTAAAAATATTGTTTTAACTGATAGCAGGAATCTCTCGAGTTTCCGCCACGGGTATAAAAGAGTACGGGCTCTTTCTAAAAAAAAAATATATATCAAGTTAAATACCTTATTAATGTAATTTGTAATTTTTTTGTAAAAATTAATATTTAAAGTTACCGCAAACTTACGCAAAGGTATTACTTCGGGTTCTTCTTCCGCTGGCCGCTTTCGTCCGCGTCTAAGCTCCACAACGTAGACGTTTAGAGGGTCACCTACAATTTTTTTTTAATAAAAATTTATAATTCTATAACATACGAATTTTAAATGAATACTGAATATAATCTTAGCTGACAGTGGATTTCTCCTATAATACGTTAGAAGGTAAGCGATGTGACCATCGATATCTTTCTCACGTTGTCTCGGATCTTCTTGACGTTTTGCGACAATCGCACGCACCATTTCGATTAATTTACTTTGCCCCGTAAAATGTCCTAAGCGAAAAAAAATCGCCAGCATTGCTAGGGCATTTCAGCATAAATACGTAAAATAATATATAATTTGTCTCATCAAGCTCCGACATTTACATATGCGTTGCATGAGATTGCCTGCGAGAAGTATGCAATATTTTTTAATTTCTTTATGGCACACCATATTTAGATTTTTTTAAATAACTCGAAGTTGTTCCCACAACACTAGAGCACTAACTTCGGCTAACTCGGAAATCGCTACGCGCGCGAAAATCTTCTCTTGCTGAAGAACAAGCCAAATATACTGACCTTTTCTCTCGCAAAAAGCGCAATTTATCACGCATTTTCTCACCGTTTCTCGAAAAAGAGGCGGATCAAAAATCTCCAGTCTCATTGCTTACCTTGTTTCCAAAAAGTTGCGAGCTGGACATTGTTTCTTTACCCACCTATCGTATTGCACTTTCTTAGTAACAATATACAGTGTTGTAAAACAGCTATTTATGACCGCCATTTGTACAATATTATATATTGTAAAACAGCGATTGATTTATAAATCGTTGTTAAGATTTACTTTCTACTTTATTATCCACTTTAACCATTACTCATGGTACACTTTTGAACTTGTAAATACTTTTTCTATACTTTAGAAAGGAAAAATATTGTCACCTCTAAGTTATACGAATCAAATTTAATTTTCAAATTTTTCTAGATAATTCTAGAAATTTTCCGTTATTTAGCGTTAAAGTTTAAATATAAAAAATCTTGATTTTTTTAGTTGCGCGCCCACATTTTTCATTCTACTTTTCTTCATTTTTTGAGGCTATAAGTCTCACGAGAAGACGTGAATCTGTAATCATTACTAGTGACTGGTCGTTTGAAGCTTTAATTTCGGCAGCGGTAAAAAAATACTTCGAGAATTAGCTCCAAAAGTCAGCGCCAAGTTTTTATAACTACAATTTTTTTAGTTTTTTATTTATACTAATTTATAATTTTTGTATAAATTATTAATTTTTTGTATTAATTTCTAATTTTGAATTTTTACATTATTTATTTTGTTTTTGTGTTTTATATTATCTTTTTTCTGATTAAACTTTTCAAGATATATACATATGGTTATTGGAATGATTATAATAATTTATACAAATAGCAATTTTTTGATATCATTATTTTTGTAGGTTTTAAATTTTGTTTTTTGTGTTTATTAAACTTATTTTGAAATTATTGTAATTTTCTCGAGAGAATCTCTATAATATTTCTATAAATACAAGATTGATTTTGTGACAAATACTATTTCAAATTACAAATCTTCACAAACTGAATTGCTTCAAAGTATAAAACTTGGCTAGTTAATTATTGATTACATATTTAGTTTTAAATTTTTTATGTTTATTGCGTACAAGTTGGAATATTTGTTATGTACGTGGCGTATTTTTTTTTATCTTTTTAAGATTTCTTTTAGTGAGATATGACTGCTTTTTGTAAATTATATTATTGCGATATAGTTTTTATTTTTTTTTTTATTTACGACTTTAAGACTTTCATTATAAGGCTTAATATCGTAAACCAGGTAAAATATTATGATAAAAGTCTTAATCTCATAAATTATAAATAAAGAAACAAACTATGTTGCACACAATATTGCATATGCCAGATGAAAATATTGTAATAAAAGTCCTAATATCGTAAATAAAGAAAAGAATAAACTATCACAATAACATAATAACATAATATTATAATAAAATATTTTCACCCGGCATATGCAATATTATTATGTTATTGTGATAAAATTTATTCTTTTCTTATTTACGATATTAAGGTTTTTGTGATAATATTTTCATCTGGCATATGCAGTCTTTCAACTTAATTAGTATTTTGCGGATGTATTTATTTCTCAATTAAGAACTGTATAGATCATCTGTTTATATTTCTAAAATTCTTAAAAAATATTCTAATTATTTGATTTTGTAAATTCTTATAAATCTATTCAGCGAAGTATAATGAGAAATGAGGAATGTACATTTAAATTAAAATTATTGAGGAAAAACTTACGTTTGATATAGAATTATGTACTAGAAACTTGCAAATATAAATTTTAAGTAATTTTAATGACATTTAATTTTAAGCAATTACACACATTAAATATATACAGGGTGTCCCATTTTAATCTCCTCAGGCAAATATCTCGAAAAATATGGAAGATACGGAAAAATGTTTCAGACAAAAGTTGTAGGACTTGAAGGGGGACAGATGATGAAAATATGTACTTGACCTTGAGTGACCTATTGAAGGTCAGGTCAATGTCATCGATGTTTTCTTAAATGGAACCCCCTATTTTTCAATGCATATTCTTGTAGATTATCTCGAGAGCTTTCCAAAACACTATAATAAGTTATTTTTTCATTAAGTACTTTTCGAGTTATAAGGCTTGAAGTTTACAGTATTTTGACATAAAATACAAAATATCTTGTAAAATATTCAGTTTTCGGTAATCTTACCTTAATACTTTTATGCATAGAATTATGAGACCAATCAATTGGTGTAAAAAAAACACATAGTTGCTATTAAGAAAAAGTATGTAATTTGCAACATGCAGTTGCATATTTTTTTTTTAAAGCAACTATGTGTTTTTTTACACCAATTGATTGGTCTCATTATTTTGTGAATAAAAGTATTAAGGTAAGATTATCGAAAACTGAATGTATTACACGATATTTTGTATTTTATGTCGAAATACTGTAAATTTCAAGCCTTATAACTCGAAAAGTACTTAATGAAAAAATAACTCATTATAGTGTTTTGGAAAGCTCTCGAGATAAGCTACAAGAATATGCATTGAAAAATAGGGGGTTTCATTTAAGAAAACATCGATGACATTGACCGACCTTCAATAGGTCACTCAAGGTCAAGTACATATTTTCATCATCTGTCCCCCTTCAAGTCCTACAACTTTTGTCTGAAACATTTTTCTGTATCTTCCATATTTTTCGAGATATTTGCCTGAGGAGATTAAAATGGGACACCCTGTAGAACCTTATTATAGTTAATAAATTTTAATAGTTAATAAATTTTATTGTGTAAAATAGTTTGTTTTAAGCAATAACAAATAATAAAGTCAGTTTGTATTTGTACCGCGAAAGGTACAATTTTTCTTTTCAATTTATTATATATATATGTATATATATATATATATATATATATATATATATGTGTGTATACATACATATATATATTCAATCACATTGAATTGCTTTTAGGCTTTGCCAGATTCCCGGATGATGGATTTGTTCGTAGTTCAGATTCAACATGAAATTTTTGATCCGAATACTTATTTCGTTATAAAATCTGCTGTAGAATATAATAGCTATCCTTGAAAATTATTTACACTCTTCTCTTTCCCTTATCAAAGGTATGTAACATTTTGCAATTAAATAATTAAATAAATTACATAAGAGTTTCTGAATGTGATTATAAAAAAAATAGAAAAATCAATTATAAATAAGTTTATGTGTCATTTAGTGTTTATTTAATGTTTATTATTATTATTTTTATTATATCTTACTATAATCTTTGCAACTTTAAAACCAGCAAACTTTACAACAATAAGAAAAGTAATATATAAAACTTTAAAATTAAATTTTGTATAATTTTTGTTTAACATAACTGTAAAGAATCATAAAAAAATATAAAACTTGCCCATTTTTTATAATGGCCTATTTTATTATTTTTAGATATATTTAATCATTCACTATTTGTTCTAATTATGTATTTTGTTTGTTTTCCATTGCAATAAACTTAATACTTTTTAGCTGTTGTTACTGAGATATAACTATACTAGAATTTTGTTATTTAGTTTTAATTACAGATATATTTACTAACTTATGTGATAAAAGCATTTTAAATATATTAAATTAAGTTGTTTTATTTCAATCGTCGTAGGATCGATTATATGGCGCATGTTAGAACGAACTTTTCCGCCTGACGTATTTTTAATAGGTATCAACAGGTATTTGAACAATCAGTGAGTATAATATATAATAATTTAATATATATATAAATAATATAAAATATAATATAATATACATATAAAACAATTTAATATCATATATATAATAATTAATTTGAAGAAAATAGGCAATAAGAACTAGCGAGGTAAGTGGTGCACAAAAAAAAAAAATTTTTTTATTATTAATGTGTAGAGATAAACATTAAGAATTAGAAATTAAGATGAGGCGAACGTTTCGGTCCCTTTCCTTATAAGTCCCTTTCTTTTCGATATCAAATGTTTAATAAAGCAGGATTCATTATTAAGTATTTTCACATTACTCCAGTCGAAATCATGATTGAATTCAAATCGTGATGCCCCAGTGATTTGTAGTATTTTTCCGTATTATGTCATTGCAATGCTCATTAACTCTCATTATTAATCTTTTGCGCGTTTGACCGACGTAAGATGCATTACAATTGTTACAAATGATTTTATAGACCACATTATTTAACGATCCATTAACGAATCACACAAACCGATCTCACTGCGTATTAAATTATCTTTCTTACTAACTGACTGCGTTACAATGTTAGACTTAACTTATTGTTAGTTTTTAATTTTTAATTGTTTTGCTTCCTCATAGAGGAAGCTCTGTTTTTGTGAAAAAATTTTTTTTTCATTTTTTTATGTCAATGTGTTCAGAATGTTCTAAAACGTCGAAAAATCACATTTTTAAAAAATGTCCGTAGTGTGTGTGTGTATGTGTGTATGTGCACCAAAAAGGGCGTGGTCGCTCTAACTTCCGTAAATTTTAAGATATTGGGCTAAATATTTTTACGTGAATAGAATATCATTAAAGGTTGATTGGTATTGAATTTGGCTAGAATCGGTGAAGGAGTTTATTTTTTATAAAATTTTGAATTTTTCCAAAAAAGAGCGTGGTTGTACTAACTTCTGCAAATTTTGAGATATCGATCTAAATTTTTTTACATGAATAAAGTATCATTAAAAGATGGTTGGAATTGAATTTGGCTAGAATCGGTGAAGGGGTTTATTTTTTACAAAATTTCGAATTTTTCCAAAAAAAAGCGTAATTGCTCTAACTTCCGCAAACTTTGAGATATAGGGTTAAATATTTTTACATGAATAGAGTATCAATAATGGATGGTTGGTATTGAATTTGGCTAGGATCGGTGGAGTTAATTTTTTATAAAATTTCGAATTTTTCCAAAAAAGAGCGTGGTTGTTCTAACTTCCGCAAATTTTGAGATATAGGGTTAAATATTTTTACATGAATAGGGTATCAATAAAGGATGGTTGGTATTGAATTTGGTTTGAATCGGTGAAGGGGTTCATTTTTATAAAATTTTGAACTTTTTGAGAAATGTCTGTGTACGTTCATCATTTATTTATTGTTTACTTTCATAATATGATTTCTAAATTTGTTGTGATGGTTATATAAAAATAAAAATTGTGCAAATTTTTAATTTGCTTCCTCACCATTTTAATTCGCTCATAAAGCTTCCTCTATGAGGAAGCCAACAATCTATTATATACTAATAATTTTAATTTAATTTAAAAACTAGCTTCCTCTAAGGAGGAACTTTGTGAGCGAATTAAAATGGTGAGAAAGCAATGTGCAAATTTCTAATTTGCACAATTTTTTTTTAAATTGCGGTTAAGAAGACCCAAAGAAAGGAACCGAAACATTCTCCTCATCTCAATTTCTGAATCTTACTGCTTATCTCTATACATTAATAATAAAAAATTTTTTTTTGCGCATCACTTACCGCGCTGGCTCTTATTACTTTTTTCCTTTAATCTAACTTTATCAGAGCTTTATAATGTAATTAATATATGTTTTATATATAATAATAAATGAATATATAATAATTATTTACATCATAGTAAATGAAAACTAAAATATAATAAGTTCAACAATAAATTTTCTATTTTATTTTTTGACGAACGTAGATATTTAAAATGTCTCAGATTTAAACAGTTTTGTTTTATTTATAGATTCTTCGATCTGTTTCAACTCGAATTTTTTTAATAAACACAATAATAGAGATTAATAATTTTTAAAATACAAACCAATCAAACTGAATAATCTTTCGAGGACTAAGCTCTAAAAGTACATATAGATAGTATAAAGTTTTAATCTTTATATTGTAAAAATTAAAATTATTATTTATTCACAAGCAGTCATGGTACACTATCCTCGCTCATTAATATATACATAGATATCTTATTACATGTCTTTAGTGAAATTTAATATGATATATATATATATATATATATATATAATGATTTTAAAGATTAAAAATTTCTACGTGTATATAAGTTACATTGTAAATTAAAATACGTAAATTAATTATATAAATTTATCTTTTGCGAACCGATCAAATATATGCAGTGTTTATACAGTCATAATGTTTATAGATTCAGTTACCCTAAAGCAACAGCTTCCGACGATTTATGGACCGCCATGCAAGCTGTCATAAATCGATCAAATTCCAAATATCAGTTTGATGTAAAACGAATAGCGGATTCGTGGGCTATGCAGAGCTGTTTTCCTGTGTTGGAAGTGATGCGAAATTATTCTAGCAAAGTTGTTAGAATATCGGTACAATTTCACGACGAGTAGGATGAGGAACAATATTATATACCTCTGACTTATACTACGGAATCGAAACCCAATTTTAACATAACTTGGTCAGATGTTTGGTTAACATCATCGTATTCAGAAACTGAATTCTCTCTCGAGAATGATCAATGGATCATTGTAAACTTACAACAAGCTGGTTAATATTGAATTATGTACTTATATTTTTATTGTCTATTTTTATTGTATAATAATAATAATAATCGTAATAATTTAGTTTGTAAAGCTAAATGCACTTTGCATATAATTAGGATACTGTAGCTAAAATCAATTTAAGTTTATATAAAGTTTCTAAGTTTTGTAGAACAATTACTCAATTATTACTTGTTATATTTAATGTCTTCGTAATTAATAATTGTCAAGAAATATATTAAAAATATTATATAATACTACAAAAATATACTACAAGAATATCGAAATTTGATTAACTGTAATATATACGAAATTTCTATATTTCTTATTATCTTTGTATTATAATATGCGCAATTTCTGATACAGCTTTTACATTAAATAAGAGAAAAAGAAATCTCGAAATATTTTTCAATAAATACAATTAAAATAATGTAATAGATTCTTTGATCTGTTTCAACTCGAGTTTTTTTAATAAACACAATAATAGAGATTAATAATTTCTAAAATACAAACTATTCAAACTGAATAATCTTTCGAAGACTAAGCTTTAAAAGTACATATGGATTGTTTAAAGTTTTAATCTTTATATTGTAAAAATTAAAATTATTATTTATTCACAAGCAGTCATGGTACACTATCCTCGGTCATTAATATATACATAGATATCTTATTATATGTCTTTAGTGAAATTTAATATGATATATATATATATATATAATTATTCTAAAGATTAAAGATTTCTACGTGTATATAAGTTACATTGTAAATTAAAATACGTAAATTAATTATATAAATTTATCTTTTGCGAACCTATCATATATATATATACATATATATATAAATTAATAAAGTATAAAAGTATAAGCAGTAATATTGAATATTGGTTTAACTGCATAAAAGATACAAAAGATAAAATATGAAGAACAATAATATGATTGAAGTGATCGTATATATAATTACACTCACTACTATATGTGTCAGAGTTCTTTGAGTGTATTTTTTTAATTATGTTCTTCACGTAATTGTTCTAAAAGACGATACAAAAGATAAAATATGAAGAACAATAAAATCGTTATAATAATCGTATATATAGTTACACTCACTATATTATCAGATCTTCTTGAGTGTATTTTTTCAATGTCTGTTCTTCACGTAATTGTTCTACAATATCCATCGATCTGTTATCATTTATATATATTTCTATAAGTCTATCTATTCGTTATCTTTTATACATGTTTTTATAAGTCTATCGGTATACTAAAATTAATTGGTTTTATAATATTAATTTTTGATTTTATCAGATTGTGAGATCGAAGTCGTTGTTCCTTCGTTCACTATACATACACAATATATATACGAAGAATGATGTATGACTGACTTCTGAACAGTATATACCAGATTTTGTAGAGTGTTACTGTAGACGAGATGCTTGTAGAGTGCTGATTGGTCTATTTGCCTGAGGCTTATTGGCTGTCAAAGTTGTACGAAATTGTTTATCTTTAAATGCTTAAGAATCAGCATATATCTCTTATATCGTTTTCGATAGAAATTTCGACATTATGTTGAAATCTTTAATCTTTCCACCACTTGTATATTTCTAGCATGTCCACAGCTGTAACAATGCGAATTTTCATTGACGACAGTCTTTTGTATATTTTGACGATTCTATTTTCTGATCAATCTTGATATATATGTTCGACAATATTTAACACAATATCATAATAAAGAGATCAGAATAAACATGAAATTGCTATAACAAAATATCTTTCACATACTCCAAATAATATGTAGCAATTAATATATAAATGATGTGTGCGTTGATGTCGATGAGTCTTCAGAATTTCAAGCACGAATTCGGCGATACAGAAAATCGCTAAAATTACATATTTGTAATTTTATTGTACCAAGAGATAAGACAAATATTAAAATAATCGCAAAAACGAGACACCGAAAAAAGACTCGGCATGTGAAGCAATATACTATAATGCTAATAATTGATTATGCCATTATACATTTAATCTTAATTATTAATTTGTTGATTTTATCAGATGATTATACAAATCTTTGTTTCTTTTTTCTCTATTCACGATAATATGACAATGGCAAATATATGGCTCTTAAAAATATAAACGAGGTACTTGTAGAATGCTAATTGGTCCATTCTGAATCTTATTGGCTGTCAGTGTCGCACAAAGTTGTTTATGTTTAGACACTCATAAAATTGTGGAAAAATTTGAAAATATTAACTATTCCAAAACAGATATAATATTGATACACCTAGCCGTCAGAAACTTATGTAATTATATAATATTAATGTCTCTCTCTAACCAACGCTATTTAGTATATGTATATATATATATATATAATTCTTTAAAAAAAATTATTAATTTGTTACTATTTAATTAATCCTTAATCTTTATTTTTTGGAAGCGCATGAAAACATTGTAATTGTAATAAACAAGCAAGAAAATAGAATATTTCTAATTTAAACGATAATTTTTAATTTTTTAAATCGCAATAGGCGAATGACTGTAATGTGGTCAGAGTACTTAAGTGACTTAGTTAATTGATTATTTTCAAAATAAATACATATCTGTAATATTAATTATATATAATAATTTTAACGATTTTTTAACATTTTTGAATGTTAAATATGAGGTTTTTATATTTTTAGACTATTCTTTTGTTGCATAGAACATTTGAACATTTTTTCAATAATTATAAATCTCGTTTCGCACTACAAACGTCGAGTAATGTTGAGCAAATTTTATTTCGTTAGAAAGTTGCGAACTTATATGGAGTCTCTCTTTTGCACACATATTTTATTTTTAATATTTACATGAATATTTTAGAAACTAAATTATATCTAAAACTGTATGACACTATGGATTAAAAACATAACACGACATAAACAAATGTTAATTATTGCTTTATATTACATTATTTGGAAACTAAATTATTTTTCATGCCGATTCTTTTAACCAATAATTATTTCTGTGATATTATTTTTGATGATACACATTTTGATAAAATAAACACGGGATAATAATTTGTCAAAGTTCTAAAATTTATATTTTTTCAAGTAGAATCGTACAATTTATTAGACAGAAAACAGTCATCAATAAAAATACAAATAGCGATATAAATGCAGTATATTAACAAAAATTTAGTTTTGAAAACTTATGTTTACTAAATATAATAAAGCTTGCAATCAAAATATATATAAATTAGTATATTTATAATATATATAAATATATAAATACATTATATACTAATCACATATTTGTACAAACTATACATATCTTGATATTGTCAATATTGTCAATACATGGTACAATAAAAGCATATAATATTTTAATTATATTTGCGATCACCTGAATAATATTTTGTCACTTTTTGTCCAATGTTAGCATAATGCCTCAAAACATAAAACTCGCACTCGTTCTGAAAGAACCACCAATGTTCGTCCATTAATTGTAACAAATATTGAAATTAACAATGAAAAAGGAAAAACAATATTGTGGAATAATAAATTGATAAAGAATTATAATTAATTATTTTTTTTTATATTCCGTGAATGCCCGCTTTATATTTATGTAAAATTTAATAATGTGTGGGATATAAAATTTAAAGTCCACACTTTGTTCGAATCATATATAAAGAGCGTTTCTGTTTGCGAATAAAGATTAACCATTCGCAGTGAGTATACGTTATTTGACAGCCCAAAATTATCAAAATATATTTTTCTTGCCATTGTGTCAGTTCTTTTTTTTACATTTGAATACTTAACAAGAGAGTGATCAGTCTTGCAACTATTTTGCGACATGCAAGGGGACGTATTATGATACTTTTTAAAAAGAAATTCTTTTCACATATGTTTCTTATCCTTATCTAGAAATTTTCTTAAAAAAAAAAATTATGTCTCTCTTTCATGTGATAATATAATAAAGTATTATTATAAAATGCGAAATTTTGAATTTTTTCTAGAGGAAATTCGAAAATATAGTGCGTTTAGTTGGCAAACATTCGCAAAATACCAAAAAAATAAAATATATATGGTTATTACAAATGTTTTTTTGTGTAAATAGCTAATAATTTTTCTAAATATAATGATTTTGTGGAAGTGTGTATATTATTATCACATCTCTCTTTCATGTGATAATATATAATAAAGTATTATTATAAATCTCATTATAAAAGAGGGAAATAGGTAGAGAATTTTTTAAAAATTTAAATCGGGCGAGAGAAAGTGATGATAACGTCATTTTAATGTAACAAGACGATCTTAATAATCAAGTTGTTTATTTACGTGATTACAATGTTATAACAGTTATCAATGTAATTTAATTTAAATAACTGACAATTGCATCCCTTTCTTGTGACTCGCAGTACCCTGTCCTGGATGGAGTGAGTTTCCTCCTCTTTAGAACTCCGGTTCATATTTCATCTAACATCGCCTTTCTCCAGCTCACGCGCTTAATTGTTAAAGGTTTAGACATTTACGATGTTTCCAACTTGTTTCCAAAACAAGTAAATTCTTCCTTTACGCCTGGAACCGCAGGGAAGCCTATTACGCTTGTCCGTCGTAAGTGTTGCTGAGGGTCACGGAAAGACGAACACACGATTAATCGATTATTATGTATGTATTTTTATATATCAAGTTTAATTCGTATTTCTATATTCCGTATTAGAAGTACTTTTATGCGAATTTGTGTCGATAATCTACGCTGCATAAGATTTATTTTATTTGTATTTGACAGTTGTTGATGGTTCCGAAATTAAAACCGAAACGTATGAAACAAACGATATTTTAACAAGAAAGAATAAATTGCGCACTGTTTACTATGCTTGGCTGCTAATTAGCCCGCTATCCTTTGCTTATAAACATAAAATATTAGTCATATGAAAGAGATACAGTCAAATAGATTTTAATAATAATAGAGAAACATATTAAAAAATATTTTAAAAATTTAAGTATGTATTTATATATAAATATATAAAATTTCATAAAACTTCTGTTTGAAATATTTCTTTCATATACCACACGCGATTTTCATGATATTCGGGTTCACATGTAGAGATAGACTAATAAATGTGCACAGTTTCAACCATTTTATTCTTTTTTTAATAACCGAAGGTACGAACTTTGTGAAAGCCCCTCGTATATGTACAATTATGAAAATCAAAATTTTAATTTTTTTCTTTGGAAAGATACAAAAAAACGGCTTGATAAAATTTTATTAAATTTAAATCTATAAATGTTTCATGACAAAACTTATTTTTTGTTAATTTGTGTCAAATGCTTAAAATAAAAAGATGACTTTCTACACTTAAAAATTTTTAATTATGCAAAGAAAAAATGTAATAAAATCTATGAAAAATCCAGCGCCGTTAAAATTTATTCTTACATAAAGATTAATAGCCTCAAATCTTCGCAACTGCAATAAATAATCTTTATCACATAGTTCTTAATAATGATAGAAAGCATTTAGAGGAAGCTTTACACAGCAAGTTTCAAATTTTCATAACCAATAATTTCTTAGATATCGTTAAAAATATTTTACGGTATAGTTCAATGCTTTGTATCTCATAAACTATGCGTCTTTATATAGACATATAAACCTTCTTGTTATTTTAATATACATGACAAGTTCTTCATTTTTTAAAAACAATTTAAGCAATATCCTGTATATGTATACATATTCGTATATAAACATTTATATACAGGATAGTAATTATTATCACTTTTAATATCTCGAAACTGTAAAAATAAAATAAAAATTTATGTAACAAAAATTGCATAGTACACAAAGGATATTAATTGTAAGTATTCATAGATTGAGTAGTTTTTGATATATCTAAGTCATCTTTTGTTCTTTTATAAATGGAATAATTTTATATTTATTTCCTCTAATAATAACTGTGTTAAGATGAATATAATGACGTATAACATAACGTCATTTAATAATAAAAATCGATTATGATAAATATATTTTATACCAACGACTAAATGAACAATATTATAATCTGTTAACTGCCGATTCAGCAGCACTTCTTATTTATCATTCACCGTATCATTGTATCTATTAATCTATTGATATATCATCAAAGAGAATTTTCCTTGCACGGCTAACTCTATTTTCAGTGCATAAAACAATATTATTTTTTTAATATGTATGAATTATTTATTACCATCATAATTGCTATAATATATAAATATATAAGTATATAAAAATTGTAATATGTAAATTATTTATTGTTCACATTCGGAGCTCTTCGATGCTCTAACAGTACTTGTGATGTTTCAACCCCGCGTTCGTTTCATGATTGTCACACACACACCCCATATACATATATGTATATGTATATATGTATATGTATATACATATACATATACATATATGTATATGTATAATACATATCTATATAAATATTCATTATATATAATGTATGTATCTCCATATATTAATATTATAAATATATATATTATATATAATGTATAATCAACATATATATTATATATATTAATATGTAATATAAATTTAATTCATTTACATATATTTATAAATTATACTATTATATTTATGGCCACACAAATTGTGGATAATCAAATCTCGGTCATACTTTAAAAAAAACTCGTATTTTGGAATATTTATGACCGTATTTATCAGATCTTTCATACGTTAATGATTTCTTTTTACTAAATAAACAAATAACAATTATTTATAGACAAATATGAATAAATTTTGGAGAATTGCATATTCTATATTCCTATTAGTTTTATATAAATTCACATATCAAGATGCCAACTTCGCAGATTTTTGTATTTAAGTTACATATAGCTCGGCGAAAAATCCGATTGTCTCGTCGGCTTGCTTCGCACGCGTCGTCTAAAAATAATAAATACAAACGCATATAATACATTTATGCATATATAAGGATTGTTATATCAAAATCACTCGCTACCCATTTAATTCAAATAAAAAAGTCCATAATTAAATAGTTAATAATCATAAAAATTTATATGCCAAGAAATCGATTCTTTAATTTGAGCTTGCGAAATGCTTATTAATTCCAGCAAAAAATATATCTAAATTGATCTAAGGAGCAAAGACACAATGAAGATGATAAATTAGAGATTTAACTAATAACAGTGTTGTAAGTTTATGAAAATATTCCAAAAACCGAAGTATCTCTAAACTAACAATAAGCACTACACCGATACATTGAAAGCATTTATATAATATACTATAAACTATTATAATAATTTATGACGCATAAAATTTTTAATAAAACTTTTTCAAATATAATTAAGATTATTTCTTCATATGTATTAAAAAGTCATTAAAAATTTTCTAACTTTTCCTTTACTAAATATAGAGCATGTTCTTTTGTTTAAAACAAGTTTGTTTAGTTAATTTAATGTATCTGAAACTTACTCGTCTTGCACATAAACTTGAAACAATAAAACTTTTTTGTTTAAATATAAGATTAAAACTTAAATCCCTTTGCAAATTTTCATCTTTATACAATGATTAAAACATTTACTATTCAAATATTATTCAAAAATATAAGATTACAGAAGACAAGAATATATATAAAAAGAGAATTAAAGAAAAAATGTAAATATAATTAACTCTAAATATATTTCTCGCTTTTATAGAAACTATGATTTTTGACATATAAAGATCCTTATGAATATTTCAAATCTTAAGTTATAAAAATTCACAGTATTAAAACATGTCATCAGTTATACTAAATTAAATTTGTAATTAAAATTATTTTAAAAAAGAATAGAAGTCGATCAGTAATTTGATAGTTGCAGAAAAGAAATTAAAAGAGAATGCACTACATAAAAGTTATTTAATGTCTACGTGTAAAATATTCATATTTTATCTTGTACATATATAAATCTAGAAATCCATAAAAATCTATCATAAATCTAACATAAAATTTTACAAACTTACCTTCAGTCTCCTCTTATGTAAATATAATTTTAAATGCTTTCAATCCCTTTGTCATCTAAATCTAGTGAAATGATTTCGATATTCCTTTCCTACATCTCTTCCCTAAATAGTGTTTTCCTGTTCTTCTTGATGTTCTTCTGCTTTGGTTTTTGCATAAGGGATGAGCATTTTTGGGTCGATGTCTGGATCGTTGTCATCTTAAAATATATTTCTATTCTAACGATTTAATTTGTGCAAGTTTGGTCGAATTATCAAAGTTTTCGATGTTTTCAATGTTTGCTGCGTCCTTAATGTTTTCAGCTCTTACAATATTTTCATGTTGTTCCTCTATTTTCGTTTCCATTTCTGATGGTATTTCCTTGAAAGCGATGTCTTCATCTATTATGTTGATTAACTTCGATGTCTGTTTAATCAAAGATGTTGACGTTGCATTTTCTTGTATGCGAGAATCTAATTTTAAAAGTCTTCTCCATAAAGATTCTATTTGTACTTGCGAAATGTTTGTCCATGATTCGTTCATTACTTTGATACAAATTTCCATATTACAAGATTTGCAAAAATCTTCAAATACTTTTCGAAACTTGTTTCTGATATGATTATTAATATTCTTACTCACTGATTTAAACATTTTAAATGTGCCTGGTGGATAAAACAGCATCTCGAAATCGCCATTTTGCATGGTATCTTCTGGGAAGATAAATTCCTTGCTATTTGTCACAAGTAAAAGCACTTTGCCGCTTACATTTGTTTTCTGCTGATGTTTTCTCACAAATTTTTTAAAGTATTTATTGTACCAATCGACGAAAATTTTTTGATGCATTATCTTATCCTTATTTGACGTAAGAAAAACAGGCATCGTGTTTCTAAAATACTTTTCAATTGCTTCTCGGTTTTCATATTCATAAATATAAAATGGTGATAGTTTATGGCTACCTGTAGCATTTGTACAAAACACTTGAGTTAAATAGTCATTGTTCCATTTTTTTAAGTCAGTTTCTTTCCTGCTTTTGTGCGTATTTCGAAGAAGATTTTGGCAATTAAATTTTATTTTGATCATAATATAAATATTATCTCTTCTAATATAATTTTTTTCCAATCGGTGGGTTAATTCTTGAATAAATTCTTCAGCAGATTGTTTCTTATCACTCCTTTGAGCGAGATCTTGCGTACTCTTAGGTGCGTTTTGAAACTTTGGTAGATTTTCGAAACGTTTCATACAATTATAGAGCCATATGTATTTTGTCTTAAATGTTGATGGTCCACCAAAGTCGTCCATAAGTTTCAGTCCTTCATTCTCAAACCGCCGGAAGGTAATAATGTCTCCTGATTCTTTCCGCTTTCGGAACCATTTAAACAACCGTTCCTCCAAAATGTTATACTTATAATAGTTCCTTTTTCTTTCTAGGCTTGCTTCTTGTTCGGCTAATTGATATATTTTATCAGCATTACGCTGAATTTTGTAAAGAGTCTCATTAGAAATTTTAAAATTAGTTAAAATTTGAGCTTTTGAGGTACCTTTTTTTAGTTTTTCCAAAATTTCAATGCGTTGTCGATTCGAAAGACGAGTGTAACGCTTCTCTATTAAGTCTGTGTGTTCGGCTGACATAACAAATTTTAGAAAATTATTCTTACACAAAACTATAACCTTATTGCTTTCAGAGAGGAAGAGAGGAAGAGAGAAACTTTGAAAATTTGTGCTACACGATATGAAGCTGTCAAAGCGATAAGAATAAATAGCAAGTTGTTGCTGTTTGTCGTTCTTGAGAAGATATTTTTGAACTATCGCAAACGAAAACATTTATCTGCCATGTATCGACTCACTAACAGTAGCATTTTCTTATTTTGTTTATGTTTACTGTAACATTGGCTAGGACATTGAATTGTTTATAATTTAAAATAAAATGATAAAGTCAATCGTAAAAGAAATTTGTCGAAACCTAGTGTAAGCAAACTGTACATTATTTTGTGTAAAATACCTTGTTAATTTTTTGGCTAATTGAAAACCATTTCCAGAGAATATAAATTGATTGTTTATTTGTTCGTAAAAATGAGAAGAAATCAGATACTACATAAAAGTTATATTTCATGTTGACATAAAATATATAAAAAAAACTGATATAAGCGAATGTTTCTGATAAAAAATTATTGTAAAAACGGAAAATACAGTAAAGACATATTCCATAATTCATATAAACAAAATTTTATTTATGCGCATATTCTTATAATTTGAAGAGAATTTATAAAAGCGTGAGTGATTTTATTTGTTTAATGCACACAAGTTTAATACATTATTTATATTTTAAAAATGATGTAAATTGTAATGCGCGCTCTTCTCAAGTTTGCAATATGTTGAATGGCCGTCATTGTAAAAATTGCAAATTTTGATATCCCGAATGTTTAGAAGTTGAACAATGAATGATTTTGAGGTAATGTTATTTTTAATAAAAATTTTATATCAGTTGATTAGCTTACACTATATACGAGTAATTCTGTAGATTAAATGATATATGTTATGTTTATACGCATCTCATTTACGGAAGACACTTATCCTTTTGATTAATGATTTATATTCTCCGTTTTTGTTATTACCTAAAAATATAGAATAAAAATAATAAAAATAATAAATTATATATATAATATATAAAATCTCATACATATAATTTAAAATTAATTAATTGCATTAAATAATTATTAAATAGTTTTTAAGTATGATGTTTACAATTATATGGAAAAAATATCACAATAAATTTTATTATATGTATGTATAATATTTATTCTGCAAAACTTAAACCTAATATAAAACATCCCGCATGTAGAAAGAATAAAATTATGCTTGCTTTGATACAAATATAGTAAAAATAGACTTTTTTTAAATTTGCTATATTAAATAATACAATCTAAAAGAAGAATTAAGTGACGTGAGAGTGTAATTAGTAAAATTTAAATAGTGTACGTAAAATGAAAAAGAAAGAAATGGAAGAAGGTCTATAAGAATATAAATATAAAAAATATGCAAATGAACAACTTGTGAAGTTACTACTGGCAATCAAAACAAAAACCTTGCGGCTTTATATACGTCATGTTACTGAGATGTATAAATTATATATTTTTCTGCTTTTTATTTTCAAAAATGTCAGCTTATTTATTTCAGCAACTTTTTGTGAACTCCCTGTACATTAATGCATGCATTGTTTTTGTACTGAACTTTATATTTTTTAAATATGAGTATAACATATCACTTATAACTACTAAACAGTACTTTAATAGTACATAATCATTACAATTATAAATATAAAATATCAAAATTATATAAATATAGTAGTGTAGAATTATTTCCACGTAGATCTTTCAACAGAATTTATATTAAAGTGATCTAATTGAAAATAATAAAATAATATATACATAATAATAAATATATAGAAAGAATATATGTATATATAATAAAAATACATATGTATAATATATATCTATAAATATTATATTTAATTATATATAACGTGTATCTCTCTATATTAATATAATAATTATATATATATTATTAATATAAAATGTATAATTAAATATTATATATTAATACGTAATATACATATAATTTATATATATATATATATATACATATATATATACATATATATATATATATATATATATATATATATGTATATGTACATATAATAATATATTTATGGCCACATTAATTGTTGATGATCAAATATTGGTTATACATTTAAAAAACTCGTATTTCGGAATATTTGTGATAATATTCGTTCAATCTTTTCTTCGTTTATGATTTTTTTACTTAATGAACAAGCAACAATTATTTATTCATATTTATACAAATATGAATAAATTGTGGAGAATTGCATATTACATGAGTTTTATAAAAATTCGCATATTGAGATGCCAACTCGCAGACTTTTCTATTTAAGTTACATATAGCTCGGCGAAAGATCCGATTGTCTCGTTGGCTTGCTTCACACGCGTCGTCTAAAAATAATAAATACAAACGCATATATTACATTTATGCATATATAAATTCTTTTATATCAAAACCATTCGCTACCATTTTAATTCAAATAAATATGTCCATAATTGAAGAGTTAAAAGTCATAAAAATTTATATGCCAATAATCGATTTTTTAGTTTGAGCTTGCGAAATGCTTATTAATTCCAGCAGAAATTATATCTGAATTGATCCAAGGGACAAAGACACAAATAAGATGTTATATTAAAGATCAAACAGTGTTTTAAGTCTATGAAAAGATTCCAAAAATAGAAGTATCTTTAAACTAACAATAAGCACTACACCGGTACATTAAGAGCATGCTTATAATATACTAAAATTTATTATAATAATTTATGACGCATAAAATTTTTAATAAAACTTTTTCAAATATAATTAATATTATATCGAGTTTCTTCATATGAATAAAAATCAGCAAGAATTTTCTAACCTTTCCTTTACTATTTACAAAGTATGTTCTTTTGTTTAGAATTTGTGCATCGTTTGCTTACTTAATTTTATGTATCTGACACTTACTCGTCTTGCAAATAAGCTTGGAATATTTGAACTCTTTTGTTTAAATATAAGAATAAAACTTAAATCCCTCTGCACATTTTTATTTTTAGACAATTCTTAAAACATTTAATATTCAAATTTTATTCAAAGATGTAAGATTACAGACAAGAACATATTTATTTTTTTATATATATAAAAAAAGAATAAAAGAAAATAATGTAAAAATATAATGTACTCTAAAAATTTTTCTCGCTTTTCTAGAAACTGTGATTCTTGATATATTAAGATGCTTATGAATATTTCAAATCTTCAGTTATAAAAATCCCTAGTTTTAAAATATCAGTTACAATAAATTAAATTTGTAGTTAACATTATTAAAAAATAAAAATAGAAGTTGACTTTTAATTTGATAGTTGCAGCTAAGAAATGAAAAAAGAATATACTACATAAAAGTTATTTAATGTCTACGTGTAAAATATTGATATTATATCTTGTACATGTAATTCTAGAGATTCATAAAAATCTATGAATAATCTAACATAAAATTTACAAACTTACCTTCAGTCACCTCTTATGTAAATATAATTTTAAATGCTTTCAATCCCTTTGTCATCTAAATTTAGTGTAATGATTCCAATATTCTTTTCCTACATCTCTACCATAAGTATTTTACATGTAATGTTTTCCTATTGTTCTTGATGTTTTTCTGCTTCGGTTTTTGCATAAGAGATGAACACTTTTGGGTCGATGTTTGAATCTTTGTCGTCTTGAAATAAATTTCTATTAAATCTATATAATTTGTGCTTGTTTAGTCGAATTATCAACGTTTTCGATGTTTTCAATGTTTGCTGCGTCTTTAATGTTTTCAGCTCTTACAATATTTTCTTGTTGTTCCTCTATTTCCGTTTCCATTTCTGATGGTATTTCCTTAAATGCGATGTCTTCATCTGTTATGTTGATTAACTTCGATGTTTGTTTAATCAAAGATGTTGACGTTGCATTTTCTTGTGTGCGAGAATCTAATTTTAAAAGTCTTTCCCATAAAGATTCTATTTGTACTTGCGAAATGTTTTCCCATGATTCGTTCATCACTTTGATACAAATTTCCATATCACAAGATTTGCAAAAGTCTTCAAATACTTTTCGAAACTTGCGTCTGATACGATTATGAATATGCTTACTCACTGATCGAAACATTGTAGATGTGCCTGGTGGAAAAAACAGCATCTCGAAATCGCCATTTTGCATGATATATTCCTGGAAGATAAATTCCGTACTATTTGTCACAAGTAAAAGCACTTTGCCGCTTACATTTGTTTTCTGCTAATGTTTTTTCACAAATTTTTTAAACTATTTATTGTACCAATCAACGAAAATATTTTGAAGCATTATCTTATCCTTATTTGACGTAAGAAAAACAGGCATCGTGTTTTTAAAATATTTTTCAATTGCTTCTCGGTTTTCATATTCATAAATATAAAATGGTGATAGTTTATAGCTACCTGTAGCATTTGTACAAAACACATGAGTTAAATAGTCATTTTTTAATTTTTGTATGTCAGTTACTTTCTTGCCTTTGTGCGTATTCCGAAATAGATTTCCGCAGTTGAATTTTATTTTGATCATAATATAAATATTATCTCTTCTAATATATTTTTCTTGTAATCGGTGGCTTAATTCTTGAATAAATTCTTCAGCAGATTGTTTCTTATCACTCTTTTGTGCGAGATTCTGTGTCCTCTTAGGTGCGTTTCGAAACTTTGGTAGATTCTCGAAACGTTTCATACAGTTATAGAGCCATATGTATTTTGCCCTAGATGTTGATGCTCCATCAATGTCGTCCATAAGTTTCAGTCCTTCATTCTTAAATTGCCGGAAGGTAATAATGTCTCCTGATTCTTTCCGCTCTCGGAACCATTTATACAACCGTTCCTCCAAATTGTTATACTTATAACTGTTCCTTTTTCTTTCTAGGCTTGCTTCTTGTTCGGCTAATTGATATATCTTATCAGCATTACGCTGAATTTTGTAAAAAGTGTCAATAGAAATATTAAAATCAATTAAAATTTGAGCTCTTGAGGTACCTTTTTTTAGTTTTTCCAAAATTTTAATGCGTTGTCGATTCGAAAGACGAGTGTAACGCTTCTCTATTAAGTCTGTGTGTTCGGCTGACATAACAAATTTTAGAAAATTATTCTCACACAAAACTATAACTTTATTGCTTGCAGAGAGGAAAAGAGAAAGAGAGAAACTTTGAAAATTAGTGCCACACAATATGAAGCTGTTAAAGCGATGAGAATAAATAGCAAGTTGTTGCTGTTTGTCGTTTTTAGAAGATATTTTTGATCTATCGCAAACGAAAACATTTATCTGTCATGTATCAACTCACTAACAGTAGCATTTTCTTATTTTGTTTTTGTTTACAATAAGATGATTGTGAAATTGGCTAGGACATTGAATTGTTTAAAATTTACAATAAGATGATAAAGTCAATCGTAAAAGAAATTTGTCGAAACCTAGTGTAAGCAAACTGTACATTATTTTGTGTAAAATACTTTGTTAATATTTCGGCTAATTGAAAACCATTTCCAGAGAGAATATAAATTGATTTTTTATTTGTTCGTAGAAATGAGAAGAAATCAAATACTACATAAAAGTTATATTTTATATCTACATAAAATATATAAAAAACTGATATAAGCGAATGTTTCTGATAAAAAATTATTTTAAAAACGAAAAATACAGTAAAGACGTATCCCATAATTCATATAAACAAAACCTTATTTATGCGCATATTTTTATAATTTGAACAGAATTTATAAAAGTGTGATTGATTTTATTCGTTTAATGCACACAATTTTAATACATTATTTACTTTTTAAAAATGATGAAAATTGTAATGCGCGCTCTTCTCAAGTTTGCCACATCATGTTGAATGGCCGTCTTTGTAAAAATTGCAAATTTTGACAACCCGAATGTTTAGAAATTGAGCAATGATATTGATGTGACGTTATTCATTTAGTATAAATTTTTTATCAATTGATTGCTTTACTGTATATAATTTTGGAGATTTAAATGATGTATGTTATGTTTATACTTACAGCAGACATTTATTTTTTCAATTTAGGAGTGTTTAATTATTTATATTTTTTATCTTTGTTATCATTTAAAAATATATCAGAATTTAAATAATAAATCATATATATGACATAAAAAATCTCATATTTAATTTTAAATTAATTATTTGTGTTATATAATTATTAAATAGTTTCTGTGCATGACGTGTAAAATTATATGTAAAAAGTGACACCAGAAATTTTATCAGATGTATCTACAATACTTATCTTGCAATACTTAAATATAAACATCTCACATGTACAAAACCTAAGCATCTCACATGTACAAAGAATAAAATTATGCTTTTATTTGCTAGAACTGTATGCGTACATTAGAGATCGAAATTTTTACAGTAAATTTGAGTAAAATTTTAAAGGAATAATTATTTCTTCTTGTAAATATTTATAAGCTGCAACAATAACATCACGGAGAATGTAAAATATTTTAAAATTACAAGATGTCTTTTGAATTACAGATTATTTGATCAATTTAAATTTATTCTTCCTTAATGAAAATTAAATTCGGGAGAAGTCATCATTTATTATAACTTTCTAATTTTTGTGATATTACACATATCGCACCCCTAGAAGAATACTGTCAACGCAAAAAATTTAGCCCAAAAATTAAGCCCACAAGAGGTATGCTTGAAACGATATCTACGTGGAGGAATGAAAATCATGAAAATTTGTATTTTTTGAGTTGTGACAGTATTCTTCTAGGGGTGCGATATGTATATGTATCTTTGTAATCAAAGTTTAAATTCTAATTTTGTTAAAGTAAACTCTACTTGAAATGATAATTGAAAAATATCATTTTATTATCCATCTTTGACTCTTCTTAAAGCTTAGCTTACAAAATGCTTTTCTTTTTTAATTGTCAATAATTAGAAAATTATTGATGTCTTGTGACATTTTCGGCAAGATCGATTTCAAATTGGCCAAGATATTCTCTGTTGAAACAATATTTGATGGCTTTCAACATATTGCGTAATGCTATGAAATGCGTTCTTCAATGAAAGCATACGTATTTTTTTTAAATTCTACCTGTATTCCCCAATTACGCTCATAATCAGCACATTTAGAGAATAAACATTTAGAAAAAACAAACGTGTGTGAATGTAGAGTCCAATATCTGAACATATCTAATTGTAAGAGATCGGATAGAATTACTTAATATTAAAAATTAAATAAAATAATTTTTATTAAACAAGCAATTTTGTTATGATATTTAATATGACTATTATTATCGATAATAATATTACGAACTCTAATGCGAGTTGATGTTTTCTCAAGCATTAATTAATTCACGATAATCATCGTCGATAGAATTGTATCTTTCTATGAATAAATAATAAGGCGTCCTTGTGCGTATTCTTTCATTATCGAAAGTCTTAAACATTTGCCTGGTTTTCGTATCTTCTTCTATCTTCTATAGTATTAAGATTATTAAGATTCCAAAGTCAATATTAATTTTCTTTATTCAAAACCTTTTGCTTTATAACGTTCATTTGTTTATATTAATAATAAAATAAACTGTTATTTTGTAAATTTCTCTCAATGTAACAAATTGTTTTATATTTAAATCAGAGATTTTACCATTTTTAGAAGTAAGTATGCGAATCTTTTTTTTAAATTAATTATATTTATCTACGAGGGCAATTTGAAAAGTTTGCGCCCTGGCCAATAGAAGTCAATGCTGCGGTTATAATTTATATTTTTTTATAATTTTTTGCTAAGAACATATAAATTATGAGTAATACGAGTAATATGGAAGAGATACAGTCAGATAGATTTTAATAATGATAGAGAGGCATATTGAAAAATATGATATTTTTTAAAAATCTAAACATGTATATATATAGTTTGTACATACAAGTACATAAAATATCATAAAACTTCTGTTTGAATTTTTTTCTTATAGCACACGATTTCCATGATATTCGATCGAAATCAAGTATCTCGAAATAACTTTGAAAAATTTCAAAATCTAAACATGCTCGTTAATGTGAACCAGTAAAAGTTGATGTAAAAAAATGTGTATTTCTTATTTTTAGCTATCCTGACACACATACAAAGCTTGATTGATGAGAACAGTTTCGACTCTTTTCTTGGCCGTGAAAAATGATGACCTCAAAATTTATTGCATTTTCTAAATTTCTTAATTTTAACATTATATGCTTAATTAATAAACTAAGAAATAAATTATTTCTTATTTGAAATAACTTAAAAAATACGAAATATTTTCTGTCACTTCGCTTTTTTAAATATGACAAAGATAAAACTCTTTAATTCAATTTAATTGAATTCCTCGAAAACTGTAGATGCTTCGACATTCTTATTGAGAAAAGAATCGATATTTTATCAAGACATACATGAAACAAAATTTCCAGTAAGCATACATATAAATTTTTTAAAACGCTGTTCTTAATTTATGCAGAATTTAGTAAATCATAACAAAGAGATAATTTTTTATAAAAAATATATGTAAAAAGTATAAAATAATGCTTTCTTACATCATTTTCTTACATAATTTTTTCTTATTTAATAAATATAGTTTTTCCATTGATTTAGTCAAAGACTCTTCGTAACAAATTGTCTTTATAAATATAAAATAAATATATATGGATTATTTAAGTATGTATTGACTTCTATCGATGAATAATATAATATGTTGTCAAGTATAACCTTAAGGGGATATTTACATGACACTGCGTACTTTTCATGTTGACTCTCACCATCAGATACCGAGTCATAGCTGAGATATACCGTCGTCAGTCTTCGATAGTCTTTCGAAGCGATAAGATCGCAATTGAGTGCTAAAACCTGTAGCTAGTTCAACAAATAGATGTAAGTAATTAAATCAATAATCAACAAAATACCTATATATCTCTCAATCAATGTATGCATATAAAAATAAGTACATAACACGCAGCGCTTTTACTTTCTAAGAAAGATATTTTTCTTCAGTACTTATGTGGACACTAATACACTTCTTTTACCGCAAATATTATTTTAATTTTTTGATTATATTGCGGCTAACATAAAAACATTAAGGTGTGAATCTTAATAACATCTGTTGACCATTTTGACATATGAAAAATTTAAAATTTAAACCAAGAAGGTTTTGTGTTATAAAGTTATTGTTGCGTACAATAAGTCGTGCACGACGGGCGTCTTAGCCAAAATTAAAATATCACACACACATACACATACGAACACGTACTTGTGGGAGGACGGGCCTCAGAGAGCGAGATCACACGAGATTACATTCGTGCGAGTTCGTAGACCCACGAAATAGTGGGGATAGAAGACGTGGAGGCCCGGTCCCTTCATTAGTACGTGCCACAGACCGATCAATTAAGAAAGGTCAAGTGTGTGAGCCGCGACTCAGGAAAACCTTTTCCCGAGGCGTTGTCGCGGTCCGGACGAAACGATCCTTTTAAGAGCATTGTCTCTATTAAGCGGATATTAAACGCATATCAATATAGTTGTGACCCGAGTCTTCTCCTAGGCGTTGTCGCGATCCGAGTTCTACTCGAGGCGTTATCGCGACTCAGAGTCGTTACTCGAGGCGTTGTCACGACGTGTGCACACCAAATCCGTGGCGTGTTCAAATAATAAATAACAATTGGTACGACCCGACCATACAGATCGAGGCGATGTCGTAACCGAACACGCGATACGGTTATAATATATAATACAATATATAATATAATATATAATACGTTAATATTCGAAATTATAGACTGTGTACATCTCAAATAAAATTGAGACTATACTATACTACAAATTCAAAATAAACTGTTTATACAAAACCATGGTGTGAGTACGAAAATTACTGACAACCACATGACAATTTATGGTGCCTCCTGTGAGGTCGCGCACGGCCTCTGTGCAAGCTAACATCCTTCACACATCTACAAGCGGATTAAGGACAAGGGCGTGAAGCTGGACGTCCACCACATCATTCGGCCGAAAAAGATAAGTCATTCGAACATTATTTAATATATATAATATAACAATGTCGGATAGAATTAAATTCCTTTTACAAAAAAGGAAATCTATAAAGTCGCAAATAACTCATTTAAACAATGTCCTCGACAAAGGTAGTTTAGACAACGTCGAATTGAAATTGAGAAAGGCTCGTTTAACCGATTTATATAATGCTTTCGAAGATTATAATGACGAACTTGCGTTGTTAGATGTGAATGAAGGACATCAAAATGAATTCGAAACTATTCGAGAGCGCTTTTATTCTATCGCCGCAAAGATAGAACGTAGCTTAAACGAAACAAGCACGTCAAGCGCCGCATCCGTTAGAACGAGCGTTGAGACTCGAGTTGATAATACTGAAAACATAACATCAACCATAAGGCGGCGAATTAAGTTACCAGAGGCGTCTCTACCAACATTTGACGGTAGATGCGAGTGTTGGCTATCGTTTAAAAATGCGTTTAATAACGTGATAGGCTCACAGACGGACTTATCGGATATAGATAAGCTACACTATTTAAAGTCGGCGTTAATAGGCGAAGCCGCTAATAAAATACGGATTTTCGAGATCAATGGAATAAATTATTCCAAGGCATGGAATTTGTTAGAGCGATCGTATGAAGTCAAACGCATTCTGATTTCGAGACATTTAACATTAATTTCAAATTTACCTGTACTAGAGAAAGAAACGTCAGCTAATTTGTCTAAACTTGCGGACGATATACAACAACATGTCGCGTCGTTAAATACGTTAGGAGTTTCAGTAGGACCGGAAATAATTGTACACACGTTAGAGAGTACCCAAGATTACGTTAGAGAGATGGGAAACAACTCTAGAAAGAGACGAATTTCCGAATCCCGATCAGATGTACGAATTCCTATATAAATCCGCGGTTTGCGCGTCCAAACGCGAAAGATCAAGGATAACAGAAAACGAAAGGGGAAAGACAGAGCCACTTGCTAAAAAAAGGAAGAATGGCCCGTCAAATCAAGCGTTCGCCGTAAGCGCGTCTCGTAATTGCGTTGTATGTAAGATTAACAAACATCCGCTTTATTTATGCGAGAAATTTAAACAGTTGCCAGTACACAAACGCGTCGAGGCAGTAAAGAATGCGAAACTGTGTTTTAATTGTTTACGATCACATAGGGGTAGCCCTTGCAAATTTTCTGGTTGTACGATCTGACAGAAACGGCACAACAGCCTGTTACATCAAGATAATTATTCAAATGCCGGAAAAACCAGTACGAAGAAAACCGAAATTACTCAGACTGAATGACTAAACGCGCCGACCGACATTAGAACGACAAGCCTCACGACGTTACATATTTCCGCGCCACAGTTATTGACAAGCGCATTGATACACATACGGGATCGTAAAGGTAAATTAGTTAAATGTCGCGCTTTATTAGATACATGTTCAAGCGCGAATTTTATTTCGGAATCTATCGTGAATTATTTAGACGTACACGTAATCAAGCAGTCTTTACCGATCGCCACAATTAATGGTACGAATACGCAATCGAAAGGCATTGTGCGAATTATTGTAGAATCAATTCACGATGGATTCTCTAAGGAATTGACATGCTTGACGATACCAGCTATCGCGGATTTAATTCCGTCAGAGGTTTTTCCGCGTAAATCAATTAATTTACCTTCGAACATTAAATTAGCAGATCCAGAATTTCACGTACCATGTCCCATCGATTTATTAATCGGTTCTGGTGCGACGCTGTCGTTATTCGCAGTCGGTCAAATTAATCTAACACACAAAAATTATGATTTATATCTCCAAAAAACCCATCTAGGATGGGTAGTCGCGGGGGGAACATCTTTACAAACCTCATCAAATTTTGCGATATGTCATTTAACAACGTTAGAAGATTTGTTATTGAAATTCTGGACTATCGAAGAGATGGTCATAGATAAACCGAAATCTGAAGAGGAGGTCGAGTGCGAAGCACATTATGTGAAAACGGTTTCTCGCGACGACAGCGGACGTTATACGGTTCGCTTACCATTTCGAAACATAAATAGACATTTAGGAGAATCCCGAAATATTGCACTTAAACGACTAGCGGCATTAGAACGCAAATTTAACGCGAACGCGGCATTAAAGGATGAATATAATCAAGTGTTAGAAGAATATATACATTAAAACATATGTCTAAAATAGAGAATCCAAGTGATGATGGTTATTATATGCCACACCACGCGGTAGTTAAAGAAACGAGTAATACGACCAAGGTGCGAATAGTATTCGATGCTTCGGCCAAAACAAATAACGGATTATCGCTTAACGATATATTATTAGCGGGTCCTACTATTCAGAAAAACTTAGTCTGTCATTTAATTAGATTTCGCGCGTACAATTACGTAATTACAGCAGATATTGAAAAAATGTTTAGACAGGTGTTCTTGCATGAAGACGATAGACGATATCAACGTATACTTTGGCGTAGAAATAACGAAATAGAAACCTTTCAACTCAACACGCTCGCGTTCGGAATCACCTCCTCTCCGTTCCTTGCGATACGGACCGTTCAAAGGCTCGCTGACGACGAACATCTCAAGTATCCTAGAGCGGCCAAAATAATCAAACAACACTTGTACGTCGACGATTTATTAACGGGCGCTAAGAAGATTGAAGACGTACGCGCGATTAGAGAAGAAATAACTACGTTATTATCTCGGGGAGGTTTCGCTATCCGACAATGGGCGTCTAATGATGAACGCGCTATCAATGATTTAGAAACAAAGGTACTTCATAAAAATTTCGTATTAAATGTAGATCGCACTTTAAAGACATTAGGTGTCACATGGAATACTACAGATGATAAGATACACTACACGACTCGTCCGATTAACATCGCGGATCGAATAACAAAACGAGAAGTGCTATCGGAAATCGCAAAGATTTTTGATCCATTAGGATTATTAGGTCCGATTATATTATACGCTAAAAAATTGATGCAAGACGTATGGCGATGCGGTTTACATTGGGACGAGTCTGTTCCGCAAACCGTATACAAAGAATGGATAGAGTTTGCTCGACAGTGGTCGGCTATGAATAGATTTTCTTTTGATAGAAAATTATTAATTGAAAATTACAAAGATATTCAAATTCATGGTTTCTGCGACGCTAGCAATATCGGATACGGCGCGTGCGTGTACGTACGATCAAGTGGACAGCTTGGAGACACAATCGTTAGACTCATATGCGCGAAATCGCGAGTCGCTCCTTTAAAAACCGTTACTATTCCGCGACTAGAACTTTGTGGCGCCTTGTTACTTGCACGGCTATATCAAGAAATAAATGAAACATTAGAGATCGTGCCCAATCGAGTTATATTTTGGTGCGATTCGACGATCGTACTCCACTGGTTAAAAACGTCTCCACATTTATTAAAGACTTATGTAGCGAATCGCGTAGTGGCCATAAGAGAAATCACCGATTCAATTGACTGGCGACATGTAAGGTCAGAGGATAACCCAGCAGACGCAATTTCAAGAGGACAGTTACCTCACGTCTTCTCACAAAATCTAACATGGTTCAGTGGGCCCCTGTGGTTAACGAAAGATGAGACCATATGGCCTAACGAAAGTATACAAATAACGGAGACGCCAGAACTGAAAAGAAATACTTGTCTGATGAGCGTGGATAACGATTTTGGAATTTTAAATAGATTCTCGTCTTATTCTAAATTATTAAGAGTCGTAGCATATTGTTTTCGCGTCCTACTTAATAATAAATATACCGGAACATTAAGCGTGAAAGAGATTAATAATGCAGAAATGCGAATAATAAAGCTTATTCAAGCTACACGATTCCGTGATGAAATTAAAAAATTGAAAAACGAAAATTCAACGATCAAGAGTAGGTTCGCAAATTTAAACCCGTTTCTAGATGAAAATGATATAATTCGTGTAGGAGGTCGTTTACAAATGTCGAGTCTGACGTTCGGTCAAAAACATCCGATATTACTTCCTAATCGCCATTTTCTGACAGATCATATTATTCGCGAAATTCATGAGACACATCATCATACTGGCATACAAACTACATTATATATTCTGCGACAGAAATTCTGGTTACCAGACAGGCGAAATCAGGTGCGGAAGATTATACGTAAATGCATGCGTTGTTTTCGATTCACCGCTAACACAGTCGAATATAAAATGGGCAATCTTCCACCGGCGCGTGTACGCGGAACCGTACCATTTACGAATACGGGTATTGATTTTTGCGGCCCTTTTTTTATTAAGGAAAGAAAATATCGCAACCGCACACGAATTAAGGCATATGTATGCGTGTTTGTGTGTATGACAATAAAGGCCATACATCTTGAAGTCGTGAGCGACTTGTCAACAGATGGTTTTATAGCGGCCTTACGTCGATTTATAGCGAGAAGGGGCATGCAAGAACATATATATTCGGACAACGGAACTAACTTTGTAGGCGCAAAGAACCAATTAAAAGAAATGTATGCTTTATTTAACTCCGAAGAACACAAGGAGCTCATAAATAAATTTTCGAACGAGCGTAGAATCACATGGCACTTCATACCGCCATTAGCGCCCCATTTCGGCGGGTTATGGGAATCGTCAGTGAAGCTCTTCAAGCACCACTTTAAACGAGTGATCGGTGATGCCTTATTTACGTTCGAAGAACTAAACACGTTTACTGCCGAAGTCGAGGGTATCTTAAATTCGAGACCTATCACGACTATTTCTTCCGACCCGAATGACATGATGGTGTTATCTCCGGCTCATTACTTGATCGGCAAACCGATGACGTCACTACCAGATACTGACCTTTCATCTGTTTCAGTAAATCGTATGTCTACCTGGCAGCATATTAGTAAGGTACGACAGGATTTCTGGACACGATGGAACCTGGAGTATCTCAATGAACTCCAGATGCGCTATAAATGGCACAAGGACGGAGCAAAATTAGAAGTCGGTACCGTCGTACTTATAAAGGAAAAAAATCTGCCATGCACACAATGGGCAATGGGCAGAATTAAAGAAGTACACCCAGGCGGAGACGGAGTGATTCGAGCAGCTGCCATCAAAACGGCTACTAACGAAATAAAGAGAGCTGCGAAAATGCTGTGTCCTTTGCCAGTCGAGCGATAATTATATACAACATATATGTAACACATACGATATATATATCACACTATAATTTAAGAATTCATCAAATATATTACACATATGATATGCGATGCAATCAATACATGATATGCAATGCGATTAATATACGATATGCGAATATGCGATGCGATTAAAGAGCAATATACGACGCGAAACCGAACGCAAAGTTGATCGGTACCCTCTCAACGGGGGGAGTATGTTGCGTACAATAAGTCGTGCACGACGGGCGTTTTAGCCAAAATTAAAATACCACACACACATACACATACGAACACGTACTTGTGGGAGGACGGGCCTCAGAAAGCGAGATCACACGAGAGTACATTCGTGCGAGTTCGTAGACCCACGAAATAGTGGGGATAGAAGGCCCGGTCCCTTCATTAGTATGTGCGACAGACCGATCAATTAAGAAAGGTCAAGTATGTGAGCCGCGACTCAGGAAAATCTTTTCTCGAGGCGTTGTCGCGGTCCGGACGAAACGATCCTTTTAAGAGCATTGTCTCTATTAAGCGGATATTAAACGCATATCAATATAGTTGTGACCCGAGTCTTCTCTTAGGCGTTGTCGCGATCCGAGTTCTACTCGAGGCGTTATCGCGACTCAGAGTCGTTACTCGAGGCGTTGTCACGACGTGTGCACACTGAATCCGTGGCGTGTTTAAATAATAAATAACAATTGGTACGACCCGATCATACAGATCGAGGCGATGTAACCGAACACGCGATACGGTTATAATATATAATACAATATATAATATAATATATAATACGTTAATATTCGAAATTATAGACTGTGTACATCTCAAATAAAATTGAGACTATACTAAACTACAAATTCAAAATAAACTGTTTATACGAAACCATGGTGTGAGTACGAAAATTACTGACAACCACATGACAGTATCTTCGATCATGCATTATGGAGATATTGAAAGTAGTTTTTAATTCTGGCTTGTCCCAAGATGGAAATATTTGCTTTTTCCTCGGTTTGATACCTGTTGCGAATAACCACCTGCATCATTTTAACAATATGCTTTAAAATGACCAATTTTGGACAATTGTAAGCGTAGAATTCACAAATGTATAATTTGGTTTTGATATCTTAATATTTTTATTTACACTGTATGTCCTTCTTGATTTGTGTACGAAGTTTTGAAAAAATCTGTATTAATTGAAATATTAAATGGCATATACAAAGTGTAAAATCCAGGTGATGACATATCGACGAAATCCAGCACGAAATTATTGTCTTTAGCAAAATATGAAGAATTGATTTTATAGATTTTTCCACTGTTAATTCGCTTTAATTCCGGTACCATTAAACTCATCGAACTCGGCGCATGAAGACTTATATGTTGTGTAGCGAAAATAATATAAATACTGATTGTGCATTCGCCGATGAGAGTATTGTATATCAATTTTAATTCCATCTTATAATGCGACGGTAGTATGTAGTCTGTCAAGCTGTAGTTAAATTCACTACGTCGCACGACTTCGAAAATTTCATCGGTAGTAATCGATGTGACCATTGCAACAATGTACATTAAAGCACCACTTAATAATAATTTTAAAAAAGTCATGCTGAATTTTTTTCGTATTTCTGCAAAAACATTTCTTTGTTAGGATCAGAATAAACACAAAAATAATGTGAATCCGTCAACTTTCGTTTGAGAGAACATGCAGAAGAATTTTTATCAACGTTTAGTAAGAAAATACGATTAATATAGAAAAGGATTAAATTTAAAACAACTTATTATTAAATAAAAGATCATAAAGAGAGAAATGAAAAGTATATTTATAAAACTTATTCGAGCAAAATACTTAAATATTGTTCACGAATCTGAGAATAAAGAGACATGCAGATCTTAATAATTAATTTTGAAGGACGAACATAAATATAATTGTTATTTCTATTAAGTCAGTTACATTTAAGATTTTTTTTAGTACAATTACATATTTTTGTGTCTTGCATATTGTCATATTATACATGATATAAATTTAACTAAGGAATCTTAATCTTCTCTATCAAAATATGTTAAATTTAAAAATATAGAAGCATTAACATGTATGAGAAATAAAGGAATTTTCTCAAATAACAACTGGATTTTATCCGTTATAGGTCGTATGTTTGCTAGCATGTTATTTTCAAAGTCTATTTGTCCTTTCTAATCTCAAGTGAAAAATACATATATACATAAATTAAATGAACGAACAATAAACGTGCAGCTGAAATCAAATTTATTTGAAATTTCATTGATATTTGCAAGTCGGATTAAACGTGAAAATAAAATGCTGAATGGACTTTGTTAGCATTTGTCATGGTATACACATTTTTCGAACAAAAAATTAACCCATTGTTCGTTCATCGTTTACTTATTACAAATCTAACTTAATGTAACGTTAGAGAACATTGACTCTAGGCATTTATTACAAAAAAATGTTCCAAAAACAAAGCACAGGTGGTAATATTATAAACATTTCTGAGATATTTTTATAACTATGTTTATAAAAACGACAACATACTAACTTTATAACGTCAAAACTCTTTCTCGGTTTAGATTTTAAATCTTTATATGTCAACATGGTCAACAGATGCTATTAAAATTTACATCTAAATATTTTCATGTTAGCTAATACGTATATGCAACAAATAAAAATAGTATTTGCAGTAAAAGAAGTATATTAGTTTCCACTTTTGAGGAAAAATATCTTTTTTAAAAAATAAAAGCGCTGCGTGTTATGTACACATTTTTATATGCGTACATTGAAATAAATATATATAAGTCTTTTAAATATTTACTTTTGATAACTTACATCTAATTGCTGAACTAGTTACTGGTACCAAAAGCATTCACACTCAATTGCGATCATATCACTTCGAGAGGCTATCGAAAACTGACGACGCTATCGGCATACCTGAGAGTCAACATGTAAAGTACGTAGTGTCATGTAAATATTCCCTTAAGGTTATACATGACAACATAATATCTTACTCGTTGCGCGCGATAGAAGTCAATACATACTTAATTAATCCTTGTACACTGTTTTATAAAGACAATTTGTCTCGAAAAGCCATTGAGAAAATCAATCGCGAAATTATATTTTCTATATAGGAAAAAAATATGTAAGATAATTATACAAGAAAAAATTATTTTATATCTTATATATTTTTTTTATAAAAAATTATCTCTCTTTGCCATGATTAACAGAATTCTGTATAAACTTAGTACAGCGCCTCAAAAAATGTATATCTACGCTTACTGGAAATTTTTTTTCCAGTAAATGTCTCTCTGGATTAGAAAACAACTTTCCTCTGAAGAAGAATATCAAACCATCTACAGTTTTAGTTTTCAAGCAATTCAAATAAATTGAAATATAAAGTTATATTTTTTGTTATTGTATTTAAAAGAGAGAAGTAAATGAAAATACTTCGTATTCTTCGAGTTATTTTAAATACATAATTAATATTAATTAGTTTATTAAAATATATTGTTAAAATTAAAAAATTAAGAATATGCAATAAATCTTGAGTTCATAATTTTTACGGACAAGAAAAGTGTCGAAACCATTCTCATCAATCAAGCTTTGTATGTTTTACTTACTGTTTTACATAATCGAGCATGCTTCGATTTGGAACAACTTTCAAAGGTATTTCGATATACTTTATTTTCTGAATATCATGGAAATCGTTCGATATATGAAAAACAATATTTCTCAACAAAAGTTTAATAACATTTTATATTCTCTTATGTAACTACGTATTTAGATTATTTGAAAACATATTTTAATATGTTTCTCTATCATTATTAAAATCTATATCTGACAGTATCCTTTTTATATGACTCATATATGAGTCCCTAACTAATATGTGTTCTTAATAAAAAATTATAAAAAAATATAAATTTCTACGGACTGGAAAGAATCAAACGCGAATTGTAGTGCGTCAGTTTCGAAGAACTTTAACTCTACTTAATGTAAAAAGTAGGCTTCTTTAAAAAGGTTAAGGAGGTTTATTAAAATAAAAATCTCTCGAATTGAGATTTATTTTAATTACTTGGTATCAGACCAAGAAAAATTGTGCACAATTAATTAGTTTCAATGAAAATTTAATTTTCCTTTAAATTGACGCACTAACATTCGCGTCTCACTCTTTCTCTCCCGTTGAAATTTAAATTTGTATTTCACAATGAGAGCCTTACTAAATTCTTAACTGTGTTATAAAAAATATCTTCGAGATAATAGAATCTGTTTTATTCCATAATAATTTTATACCATAACAAATTTTACTTTAAGACCAAACTTTGTATTAATGCCAGAGAGATTTTATTTCAACATATCTATTTAATTAAATAATTTAATTAAATAAAAATTAGTGATGTTAATTTTTAATTTTTTTAAAGAATCTTTTTTAAAGGATAAGATCTATTTTGTTTACGTAAAATGCCTGTTATATTAAGGATATTATATTAGATTAATTAACTAAATATTAATTTTATTAGATTAATTAATTAAATAATGTTGTGAAATAAAACTCTAAGTTAATAGAATTGCATAGTATACATGTGTGTGCGCGATAATAGAAAATATATTATTAATGTCTTATAAAATTTTAACAAATTATTTAAAAATTTAGATTTACATATTTCAAGTCTCGAATCTACTCCAAACTAAACGAACAAAGATGCTACGGACGGGTTTCATATCAAGTTCGCTGAATTACTTCTTGCTTGGCGAATAGCTATAAATTTATGCATAAGGTGCATTATGATTAATAATTTATAATAATCTATATACTTATTATATATATGAATATGTATTATCATATGTATAATAAGCATTACATTTATATATAATTACCGTCTATATAAATATTAAAACTGCATTACGAAGAAGCCAATATAATGTTAAACATATTCAATATAATTAAAAACGACTACAAAATTATTTAAAACTATTGTATATGAGAAAGTAGTAAATAATCAGATATATATCTATAAAGTATTATCTCAAACATTCATGCCGTTCTTTAGTTTCTAAGCAGTTCGATGCGTTGTAAATCTCTCTCTTTCTCTCTCTTCAGCTTGTCCATCGACTGAATAAAGACTGAAGATATTCTGTTTGTGTATCGATCTCTGACAAGCGTTTTTCTATCTTCGACACGAGTTCAATATGAAGAATTGGTTTTATCATCTCGTGTTTTGCAAATTCGTTTACCTAAAATAGTTTATTTTAACAATAGTTATCAATAAATAATACCGTAATTAGTAATTATCACACAGCAGATTCTAATTATTAATTATATGGAAATTATGGATTAATTTCTATTTTAATTATGGAATAAAATACATAGAAGAGTGTATATAAAATATATAATATATGTATGTTGTAATAAATAAATTTTATAATAAATACTTAGTAAATGAATATAAAGCTATGATTAAAATTTACCTCAGTCAACTGTTTTTTAGAATACAAATTGTTAATTATAACAATTAATGCCGCCATCTTACTGACTCGCCTATGAAAACAAAACAGTACATTTTTAATTAATACGTACAAAAAATTTTCATTTATATGAGCAGTATATCTTTATGATATAAAGTCCTTACCTGTGTTTTATTTTTTCGAAATTCTGTAATATATCATTAAGCATGTGCACATGCTTAATGATATATATACATACCTACTGTATGTATATATATATATATATATATATATATGTGTGTGTGTGTGTATATATAAAGGCCATATTACACTACAGCTGTCTTTTAAAATAAAAAAAGTTTTAAATAAAACAAATTTGTATATAATATGAAAATCAAACAGTATTACTCAATAATATTGACTTTATTTTAGAAGATATAAAAAAGTTTCTTAGAAGATACAAAATAAAGACGTACAAAAATATATATTTTTAACATTAAAATTATTATTATATTAAATCTTATTATAATACTTTATTAGTTGACATTTTTAGTTGTTGAAGATGGTGTTGTAGTTCGACATGATATAGTTGAATGAATATATTATTTTGTAATTAATTTTGTTGTTATATCTAACAATTTTATTGATAGAATCATCGATCAAACTTTGAAGATAATTGAACTTATATTTGAAATTATGTTGTTTATTAAATGGCTTTGCAGTTGTGTGTGTCGTAATTGGGTACGTTGTCTTCGATTCTTCCGATTAACCAAACAAGGTTTGAAAAAATTTCATCTGCCTCTCGATCTCTGATAAACGTGTGGTTATCTTGCTTTCAATATTCCCGATAAATTGTATCACATCACACAATTCAGACATCTGACGACAGAAATCTCTCGCAAATTTATTTATCTAAAATATATTATTAACATTTATTATCAATTACTAATTTCGCGATTAATTATTATAAAATACAGACGCAATAGTTTCTTGTTATTAACATATAATTACATGTATGAGGTATGTATACTCTATGTAAGATATGTGACGTATTTAGATATGAAAAATAAATATCATAATATAAAAATTATAAATGACTACGGAATTTAGATTCATAGAATTTACCTCTTCAAGTTGTACCGCAAAATATGCATTATTAATCATCACACTTAATGCTGCATTCATACTGACTCGACTATCAGAACAAAACAGTATGTATAGATTTATAATTAACACATACAAACTAAATCTTCATGATAAGCAGTATATTTTTATAAAGAAGATGTTATTACCTGTTTTTCGTCCAATCATAATTCTGCAATATATTTTTAAGTATTGCAGTGTTCTTAGCATGTCATGCAAGAGTAGAAAGAAAAATATTAGCAGTTAAGGCATTAATACGTTCTGTTGCTTTTTTTGATTGTTCAGACAGAGGATAATGTGATTCAGATATTGGAATAAGTTTTGGTAATGTTATCTCCAAATAATCGATTATGATTTTAGAATTTTTAGAGCATACCAAGCATTCTAAAATTGTATGATCAGATGTTTCCTTTTAAATACGAAAGACTGCATTCCATGTATCACGTCGTGCCTCTATCAAACCATTGCAATATGTCCACCTCTTCCATCCAGGCGAAAGTCTACAAAAGAGAATCCAAGAAAAGAAGTAAAGATCTTGTAGGTAACAAAATTGTGCTAATAGTTCCTTTAGTGTTCCATAAATAATTTTTCATAAACTTGATAAATAATTTATCAAATTTATTATTCGCACAATATATAAAATATAGCTATAAAGAAACAATTATAAAAAGAGTTACTTGTGCTTTTTAGGATTATCCAGATGCCATTGCAATTGATAATTGGCCATTCCTTTGCACGGGATTTCATTGATAATACACACCCATTTTGCGAGTTCTTGTTTTAAAGATTTAGTATTATCATCCTTGGTATACTTCGGTATACTAGCTTCAGTGTACGTATGCATGCTTATAAATTTAAGCGACTTTTGCAGTTCCTAAAATATGATAAAAAAAATATAGTTTTAATTTTATTCTAATATTATTCATGAGAACAGACATAATGTATGTGAAAAACATATGCACATTTTCTAAATTATTTTAAACTTTTGTGGTCCGCATTGCGACGCACTACGAGCAGGTCTAACTTTTTTGAATAATGTTATGCTACAAAATAATGTTATTCAAAACGAAAAATAATATAACAGTACTTACAAGCAACATTCTTTACATTTCAACGGGCTAGAAAGAGTTAAACGCGGAGGATAGTGCGTCAGTTTCAAGGAAATCACTTTCGTTGAAACTGATTAGTTGTGCACAGGGAACAAAAATTTTTCTTGATGCCATACCAAGTAATAAAATAAATCTCAATTCGAGATTTTTATTTTAATAATTTCTTTGAACCCCCTAGAGCAGTGAAGGTGAGAAAAGTGTCGAGAAATTTGTGCCCTATGCACAACTAATCAGTTTTAACGAAAAATTAATTTTCCTTGAAACTCTGACGCATTTCCATCCGCGTCTAGTTCTTTCTAACCCGTTAAAATTAATATATATATATATATATATATATATATATATATATATTTATAATTGTTTTAGATATTTTACATCATCTAAATACGTACACTCTTAACATGTATACATATTATATATATATATATATATATATATATATATATATATATATATTTGATGTATATTCCAGTCTGTATACATTAATGTGTCAATCGAATTTGCTATATAATCAATTATTTTCTTTATTTAAATTTGGTGCATATCAAATATCAATTTTCAACAATTTAAATTTTGTAATAATTTTTAATAATATAATCATTTACAAATGAGTTTTACACAATAGGTATTAAGTATACAATGTAAAAAAATTATCTTAAAATTATAGCTCAATGTTTGCAAGTTTTTATTATTTATTGCAAATATTTTGTAACGAAAGAAAATTAAGATAACGGAAATAATAGTCATTGTGTACTATAATTTTGAAAAATCGTATACAAATTATAGCATTGATAATATATACATTGATTTCTATAATATACATTATATATTATTAATATTATAGGGAAATATAGCAATATGAAATGTTTAAAGTCTAAAATATGTTACAAAAAGGTTACAAATAGATTAAAAATAAAGTACAAGATTTTATTAAAAATATACTTAAGTGTCTTTTGAAATTAAATTTCTGATTGTTAGTGCAATAAAAAGAGTTATGTAATAGCACATTAAGTTCTTGTTGTACTTTCTATAACCTATCTATTTATCTATTTATAAAAAAATATTTTTAAGCCTCATATGATATAAAATCATTGTTTCATACATTGCCTATATGATATGAAATCATTGTTTCATACAAGCCTATATGATATGAAATCATTGTTTCATACATTGGCCTAATAGATAATTTATTAATGAAATTGGTGTGCCTACCTTAAATTCAGGATATATTTTCATGAATGCGAAAACATTCGATATAAATTCCAAAGCCTTGAACATAGGATACCATGCTATATAATCTGTTTCTTGTGACAAATAATTAGCGAGTTCCCAAAAGACGGAGAAATCGAGTTTCTTCTCTATCGCAAAGTGAAACGCGTCATCGATGATTTGCGCTCGATTCAGAACATGTATCTTGCTATATGCTTCAGAATTCAAATAACGTGCGATTCTTCGCCAATTTTCGGTATCATAACTGACGCGATAGTATCCTGTTATACGGTAAATTACTTGTATTAGTTATTACATTATTTTAATTGTATTTATTGAAAAATATTTCGAGATTTCTTTTTCTCTTATTTAACGTAAAAGCTATATAAGAAATTACACGTATTATAATACGAAGATAATAAGAAATATAGAAATTTCGTATATATATTACACTCGATCTTTCAATATTCTTATACTATATTTTTGTAGTATTATATAATATTTTTAATATATTTTTTGATAATAATTAATTATAAAGACATTACATATAACAAGTAATAAATAAGTAATTGATCTAAAAAGCATAGAAACTTTGTATAAACTTAAATTGATTTTACCTACAGTATCCTAATTATATGCAAAGTGCATTTAGCTCTATAAACTAAATTATTACGATTATTATTATTATTATTATACAATATAAATAGACAATAAAAATAGAAGTACATAATTCAATGTTTACCAGCTTGTTGTAAGTTTACAATAATCCATTGATCATTCTCGAGAGCGAATTCAGTTTCTGAATACAATGGTGTTAACCAAACATCTGGCCAAGTTTCGTTAAAATTGAGATCCGACTCCGTAGTATAAGTCAGAGGTATATAATATTGTTTCTCATCCAACTTGTGGTCAAATTGTACCGATATTGTTACAATATTGCTAGAATAATTTCGCATCACTTCCAACAAAGGGAAACAACTCTGCATAGCCCACGAATCCACTATACTTTTTATCTCAAACTGATATTTGGGATCTAATGCATTTATGACAGTTTGCATAGCGGCCCATAAATCGTCCGAAGCTGTTGCTTTAGAGTGACTGCATCTGTAAGATTTAACATTATGACAGTAAGCAATGCTATAATTGATCGGTATCGTAAAAATAATATTATAATTTATATAATTAATTTACGTATTTTAATTTACAATGTAACTTATATGCACGTACAAATTTTTAAACTTTAACCAATATACATATATACATACATATACATATAATAAAGATCTATGTATTTATTAATGACTGGGAATAGTGTACAATTGAGTAAATAATTATTTTAATTTTTACGTTATAAACATTGAAGCTTTATACTATCCATATGCACTTTTAAGGCTTAGGTCTCAAAAAATTGTTCAATTTAAATTGTTTGTAATTTTGAAATTATAAATCTATTTCATTGTGTTTATTAAGAAAAACTCGAGTTGAATTTGATCGACAAATCCAAAAATAAAGAATAACAGTGTAAATTTGAGACTTCAAATACTTACGTCTTTCAAACAATTTATTGTCAAACTTATTATATGTTTCGATTTTCTTTTTCGATGTTATATATAATTATTATATATTATATATACTCACTGATTGTTCAAATACTTGTTGATACCTTTTAAAAATACATCAGGCGGCAATGTTCGTTCTAACATGCGCCATATAATGGATCCTACGATAATTGAAATAAAAAAAAATATTTTAATATATTTAAAATGCTTTTATCGCATATGTTTGTAAATATATTTGTAATTAAAATTAAATAGTAAAGTTCCAGTGTAGTTACATCTCAGTAAGAAGAACTAAAAGAGTGTTAAGTATATTCCAATGGAAAATAAGCAAAAATATAAAGGAGATAAACAATGAATGATTAAATAAATCAAAAAGTAATAATTTAGGCCATTATAAACAATCGGCAAGTTTTATATTTTTTATGATTCTCTTACAGTTGTATAGATAGACATGTTACAGTTACAGTTCCAAATATTACACATTACGTAATTACAGAAAAATGATACAAAATTTAGTTTTAAAGTTTTAGATATTTTTCTATTGTTATTGGAAAGATTATAGGATATAAAAATAATAATAATATATAAACATTAAATAAACAATATGAGACAAATAAATTTGTTTAAAATTAACTTTTCTAATTTTTTATAATGTTCACATTTAAAAATTTTTTTGTGGTTTATTTAATTATTTACTTACTCAATGTTATATACATACCTTTGATAAGGGAAAGAGAAGATTGTAAATAATTTTCAGAGTTGATATTATATTTTATAGTTGAATTTATAAAGAAATAAGCGTTTAGATCGAGAATTTCATGTTGAATTTGAACTACAAACAAATCCATCATCCGGGAATCTGACAAAGCCTAAAAACAATTCAATATAATCGAATATACATATAATAAATGAAAAAGAAAAAGCTTAAGTACAAATACAAATTGGAATTATTATTTACTATTGCTAAAAACAACGTTTGTACTACTTCACACAATAAAGATTATAACTATAATAACATTTTCTATGTTTAGTGTGTGTGATTGTTTAAAATTAATATTACTATTATCAACATTACTTAATAAAATATCTGTAAGTTTCTTGTAAATGATTCTAGTTTAAGCAAGTTTTTCTTCATTAATTTTAATTTAAACTTACATTCTCTTTACTTCTCATTAAATTTCTCTGAACGGATTTATATGAAATTTTTAAAAATCAGATAATTAGCATATTTTTTGATATTTAAAAAATATAAACAGATGATCTACACAAATATTTAAGAATTTTCCACATTGTTATAATTTACGAATTGTTTTGACTGCGTATTCAAATAGCGTTAGAGATCAAACAACCTTATCCACAATATATGTTTGAAGAAACATAGTAAAGCCTTCGTTTAACCATAGATGAGAGGAATAAGATGGGTTTAACAGATTGCCAATATATTTTTTTGCCATTTCACGTGTTATAAAGCGCGCAATCATCATTTTGCGCGCGATAGCATCTAATTCTTCATTATAGATAATATCTGCTTCTCTAAAAATTATTATACATAATAACGCTAATGTATGAAAATGATTGAAAACTAAAATAATTTTATACTTTAATATATATATCATATCTGTTTCTAATTATATGTAAAAAATAATTACTTATAAAAAACGAATCCCAAAGTCTCCTTCACTTCGTCTTGAAAACCCGGGATTGCGACATGATCCACTTTCCACTCGGGGGAAAGACGGGTCCACTCACGAACTCTTTTCGAATTATTCCAATAATTATCCAAGTACATAGTGACATTATCAATAGTGATTAATGCAAATTGCACATATGATATCAATTTCTCTTTGCACCATATACTGATGGTCCCAGCCACGTTGGTGGTTTGATTAAGATCGAACACTATAAGTGTTACATCGTCTATGGAAATCGAAGGAGTCTTTTGAAAGTATGTCCACACCATATTATTATATTCGCCATATTTATTACGCAAGGTAGATGCAGGTTTAGATTCTTGTATTGGCATATGCGACAAAGCTTTGTATTTTCGACCATGCATCACGGAAATATCAAAAGTAGTTTTTAATTCTGGATTGTTCCAAAACGGAAATATATCCTTAAGACTCTGTCGGATATCTGCTCCCATTAGCCACCTACCATATTTTAACAATATGCTTTAGATAATAACTAATTTTAGACGATTGTGAACGTAGAATGTGCAAATATACAATTTGTGTTTGATATATTAATATTTCTACTTACCGTATATCTACGTCTTTAAATGTCAAAGTTATTGGCCAAAATAAATCAAGGAGTTCGAAAAATTCAATATCAAAATCTATATGCAGAGTGTAAATATCAGGTAATAACGTATCGACAAAATCGAGCATGACAGTATTGTTGTGATGAAAAATTGAATTGATTTTATAAATTTCTCCTCTTTTAATTAGCTTTAACTCTTGTTTCATTAATTTTATCACTCTTGGTGCATGAAAACTTATGTATTGTGTTGTTTGAATAATATAAATAGTTATTGTGCAATTGCCGGTAACAAATACGTCACCCAATATTAATTCCATCTTATAATGCAACGGTCGTATGTGGTCTGACAATTTGTATTTCAAGTCATTGCGTTGCACAGTTTTCAAATTTGTATCGGTAGGCTTCGATATGGGCATTGCAGCAATATACAGGGTGTCCGGTATCAAACGGACCAACGCTCGTGAGCAGGTAGAGCGCAATAAACTGAAAAGAAAAGTCCTGTACCATTTTGTTAAATTCGCAATAGTTATTGCGTTATTAATTAAAATATCTGAGCTAATGAGCGCGTGGGAAACGGTAGGCCGGAATCGGTAGACATGTAAGGTATGGCTTATTTGTTTATATCTCTTAGCAACAAATATCACGCGTCGCTCGTCGCTCGCTGCGTGACTCCACCTCTCGCTTAGATGATGCTTCCGTTGTTAAGAGACGTAAAAAAGTAAGCCATCGTACATGCCTACCGATTCCGGCCTACCGCTTTCCACGCGCTCATTAGCTCAGATATTTTAATTAATAACGCAATAACTATTGCGAATTTAGCAAAATAGTAAAGGACTTTTCTTTTCAGTTTACTGCGCTCTACCCGCTCACGAGCGTTGGTCCGTTTGATACCGGACACCCTGTATATTAAAGCACCACTTAATAATAATTTTAAAAAAATCATGCTGAATTTTTTTCGGATTTCTGCAAAAACATTTCTTTATTAGGAACAGAATAAACACAAAAATAATGTGAATCTGTCAACTTTTGTTTGAGAGAACATGCAAAAGAATTTTTATCAACGTTCTGTAAGAAAATACGATTAATATAAAAAAGGATTAAAAATAATACAAAGTATTAATAAATAAAAGATGTGAAAGAAGAAGCATAAATATATATCTCATTTGAGCAAAATACTTAAATATTGTTTTCGAATCTGAAAATGAAGGGACATGCAGAACGTAATAATTAATTTCGAGAAGGACGAACATTATAAATATAATTTTTATTTTAGTCAAGTCAGTTATTTTTAAGATTTTTTTTAGTGCAATTACATATTTTTGTGTCTTTCTTGCACATTCTCATATTATACAAAAAATTTTACTAAGAGATCTTAATCTTCTCCATAAAAATATGTTAAATTTAGAAATATAGAAGTATTAAATTGTATATAAGAAATAAAGGAGTATCTCAAACGACTGGATTTTATCCGTTATAGTTCGTATGTTTACTAATATGTTATTTTCAAAGTTTATTTGTTCTTTTTAACCTTAAGTGAGAGATGTATTAAATGAACGAACAATAAACATGATGTCGAAGTAAAATTTATTTGAAATTCCGTTAATATAACAAATCGGATCAAACGTGAAAGAAATGCTAATTGGTTTTTGTTAGCATTTGCCATGGCATTCACATCTTTTGGAACAAAAATTTAACCCATTGTTCGTTCATCGTTTACTTATTGCAAATCTAACATAATGTAACGTTAGAGAACATTGACTCTAGGTATTAATTACAATAAAACGTTTCAAAAACAAAGCACAGATAATATTGAACATTTGTGTGATATTTTTATAACATAGTGTAAAATTGAACACAATAACTTTATAATGTCAAATCTCTTTTGGTTTAGATTTTAAATTTTTTATATGTCAAAATGATCAACAGATATTATTAAGATTCACACCTTAATGTTTTCATGTTAGCCGCAATATAATCAAAAAATTAAAATAATATTTGCGGTAAAAGAAGTGTATTAGTGTCCACTTAAGTACTGAAGAAAAATATCTTTCTTAGAAAATAAAAGCGCTGCGTGTTATGTACTTATCTTTATATGCATACATTGATAGAGAAATATATAAATATTTATTTAATTACTTACATCTATTTGTTGAACTAGCTACAGGTTTTAGCACATAAAGCACTCAATTGCGATCTTATCGTTTCGAGAGACTATCGAAGACTGACGACGGTATATCTCAGCTATAACTCGGCATCTGATGGTGAAGGTCAACATGTAAAGTACGCAGTGTCATGTAAATTTCCCCTTAAGGTTATACTTGACAACATATTATCTTATTCATCGATAGAAGTCAATACATACTTAAATAATCCATATATATTTATTTTATATTTATAAAGACAATTTGTTACGAAGAGTCTTTGACTAAATCAATGGAAAAACTATATTTTTTAAATAAGAAAAAATTATGTAAGAAAATGATGTAAGAAAGCATTATTTTATACTTTTTACATGTATTTTTTATAAAAAATTATCTCTTTGTTATGATTTACTAAATTCTGCATAAATTAAGAACAGCGTTTTAAAAAATTTATATCTATGCTTACTGGAAATTTTGTTTCATGTATGTCTTGATAAAATATCGATTCTTTTCTCAATAAGAATGTCGAAGCATCTACAGTTTTCGAGGAATTCAATTAAATTGAATTAAAGTGTTTTATCTTTGTCATATTTAAAATAGAGAAGTGACAGAAAATATTTCGTATTTTTTAATTTATTTCAAATAAAATATAATTTATTTCTCAGTTTATTAATTAGTTTATTAATTTTTTTTAGATATCCTTAAAAATATTTTACGGAATAGTTCAATGCTTTGTATCTCATAAATTATGCGTCTTTATACAGATATATAAACTTTTTTGTTATTTTAATATGCATGACACATTCTTCATCTTTTAAAAACAATTTAAGCAATATCCTGTATATGTATACATGACATATTTGTATATAAAAATTTATATACAGGATAGTAATTATTACCATTTTCAATATCTTGAAACCGTAAAAATAAGAGGAAAATTTATCTAATTAAAATTGCATAGTATACAAAGGATACTAATTGTAAGTATTCATAGATTGAGTTGTTCTTGATATTTAAGAGTCACTTTTGTTTTTTTATAAATGGAATAAATTTATATTTATTTCCTCTAATAATAATTGTGTTAAGATGAATATAATGACAATTAACATAAAGTCATTTATTAATAAAAATCGGTTACAATAAAAGTATTTAATTAATTAGAATGAGAAAAGGCAATAAAAGCCAGCACGGTAAGAAATTGTGGTGCGCAAAGAAATTTTTTATTAATGTATAATTAGATTGATGAGGAGTACGTTTCAGTCCCTTTTTTTGGGCCGTTTTCAGCGCAATTAAACACATAAAATAATTGAAAAAGTTTAATCTAAATCTACATTTTAACGCAATCAACTAGTAAAAAAGTAAATTATCGCAGTGCGGTCCGTTGGTACAATACAAAAGTATTTTATATCAACGACAAAATCAACAATATTATAATCTGTTAACTGCCGATTTAGCCGCACTTCTTAGAACTAGGGAATTCATCGGAACACAAATCACAAATTGTGGATAATCAAATCTCGGTTATACATTAAGAAAACTCGTATTTCGGAATTATTATAGACAAATATGAATAAATTGTGGAGAATTGCATATCCCATGAGTTTTATAAAAATTCACATTTTGAGATGCCAACTTCGTAGACTTTTGTATTTAAGTTACATATAGCTCGGCGAAAGATCCGATTGTCTTGTCGGCTTGTTTCGCATACATCGTCTAAAAATAATACATACATACTTCTGTTTGAAATATTTTTTTCATATACCACACGATTTCCATGATATTCGATCGAAATCAAGTATCTCGAAATAACTTTGAAAAATTGTTTCAAAATCTAAACATACTTGTTAATGTAAACCAGTAAAAGTTCATGTAAAGAAATATGTAGGTATTTCTTATTCTTAGCTATCCTGACACACATACAAAGCATGATTTATGAGAATAGTATTGACTCCTTTCTTGGCCGTAAAAATGATGATCTCAAAATTTATTGCATATTCTAAATTTCTTAATTTTAACAATATATGCTTAATTAATAACTCAGAAATAAATTATTTTTTATATGAAATAACTTAAAAAATACGAAATATTTTCTGTCAGTTCGCTTTTTTAAATATGACAAAGATAAAACTCTTTAATTCAATTTAATTGAATTCCTCGAAAACTGTAGATGCTTCGATATTCTTATTGAGAAAAGAATCGATATTTAATCAAGAGACATACGAGTATATGAAACAAAATTTCCAGTTAGCATAGATATAAATTTTTTAAAACGCTGTTCTTAGTTTATACAGAATGTAGTAAATCATGGCAAAGAGATAATATTAAAAAAAAAAAAAAAAAAATACGTATAAAAAGTATAGAATATACATGTTCTGAATCGAGCGCAAATCATCGATGACGCGTTCCATTTTGCGATAGAGAAGAAACTCAATTTCTCCCTGTTTTGGGAACTCGCTAATTATTTGTCTAAAGAGATAGATTATATAGCATGGTATCCTATGTTCAAGGCTTTGGAATTTATATCAAATATCTTCGCATTCATGGAATTTTATCCAGGATTTAAGGTAGGCACAATAATAGATTTTATTAATAAATTATCTATTAGATCAATGTACGAAACAATAATTCCATATCGTGATGCTTATATATTTTTTTTCTTAAATACATACATGTTGAGTTGAAGGAAAACTTAATATGTACTATTACATAACTTTTCCTTTAGCTAAAAATCAAAAATATAATTTCGAAAAACACATATATTTTTTATTAAATTTTTTAACCATATTTTAGACTTTGAACATTTTATATTCCTATATTTTCTTATAATATTAATTCTGTAAGATTTGTATTTACAAGTCAATTCTATAATTTGTATACGATTTTAGATAATTATAAAGTACAATGACAATTATATTTCAATATTATATTAACTTTTTTTCGTTATAAAATATTTGCGGTAAATATTAAAAAATTGCAAATATTTTATAAAAAATCTATAATTTTAAAATATTTTTGTTACATTGTATACATAATATTTGTAAATGTACTATTAAAAATTATTACAGAGTTGAAATTTTTAAAAATTAATATGATCGATTTGATACGAAACATTTAAATTAAGAAAATAATTGATCATATTGCAAATACATCGTACGACACATTAATGAACAGACTAAATATATATCAAATATACATGTTAAAAGTTAATGTATTTAGATGATATAAAATATTTAAAACAATCATAAATAAATAAATATATGGGCAATTCCACGTCAAATCGGACAAGAAATGACTCTGTATTTTTTAAATCAATCGAAACTTTGTCACGTGAAATATACATAAAATAAGGATATACGTATTTTTGTATTTGTCCGAAATATTTTTTTCAGAATTTATAAACAACAAAATTTTTGTGAAAAATTAAGATGTTGTCAAATTTAAAAATTAATATCTCTGGTTATATTTGTCGTAGAGAAATTTTCAAAAATGCATTTTAAAGCTAAGGAGACAACCTTTTTTATAAAAATAGTTTAAGTTACAAGAAATTTCTAATTACAATTGTTATAAATAATTGAAGTGTTTAATAATTTTTTTCATCTAAAAGTACATTTTTTTTAAATTTTTGTAATAATGCTATATGATTTTCCATTATATTTTGAAAGTGCATATAATTTTTATGTTATGGAGAATCGATAGATTCTATTTTTTATATATTTTTAATAAATGAGGCACCGCGCCATACTCGCTTCACTGCCTCGACCAAGTAGTATGCTACGCGCTATGGCGCGCCAAGATATTAATTTTTAAAATTGACTTCTTCATTTTTCACGAAAATTTTGTTGTTTATAACGTCTGCAAAAAAATATTTCAAACAAAAATAAAGAGATACAAATATGTATATCTCCTTATTTTATGTATATTTCACGTGACAAAGTTTTGATTGATATAAAAAATACAAAGTCAAAGAAGGTTAATATTTGTTCGATTTGACGTGGAATTGCTCATATATATTTATATATATGTATATATATAATTCAAATAAAAGATCGCAAATTTTTGGATATTATAGTAGTAAATGCTTTAAAATCGTATATCTATTATTGACCGGTTTCTATCCAAGTGTGCATCCAAGGCACATCACTGAATATAATGTTATTATTATGCCTGATTATATTATTGATAGATAGCATTATTTTGTTACTTAAACGCAAATTGTTAAAACGCCAACGTGTTAAAAATAAATAATTATTTGAATTCTTTCAACTGTCTACATCACATTTTAATCGCACACTTATCTTTCGGTTTTATTGATTTATGGTGCGCGTCGCGCAACTAGAAATTCGCAATGCAATTTCGCTTTCTCTCATTGAGACTGTTGGAAGTTTTACATATCACGGAAAGATATTGTTGGTTCTGCATTTTATTCTTTAACTTGTTTTATAAATAAAATGTTATTATTTTACATTAATAAAATTTTTTTAGCAATTATATAATTATTATTTTATTATTAGAAACTATTTTATTATTATTTTAGTAGTACAGAAATAAAATAAAATATCAACTAAGAATTTAGTATGGCTTTCAATGTAAAATACAAATTTAAACAACGGATTTCAACTAGAAAGAGCCAGACGCGGATGGTAATGCGTCAGTTTCAAGGAAAAGTAATTTTTCGTTGAAAACTGATTAGTTGTGCACAGGGCACAAATTTTCCGATATTTTTCTCGCCCTCACCACTTTAAAGAGTTCAGAAGGGTTATTAAAATAAAAATCTCGAATTTAGATTTATTTAATTACTTGATATCGCACCAAGAAAAGTTGTTGTATCCTGTACACAACTAATCAGTCTTTCAACTAATTTCCTTTAAACTGACGCACTATCATCCACGTCTGGCTCTTTCTAGTTCGTTGAAATTTATATATTTTTTTATAATTTTTTACTAAAAACATAAAATATGAGTCATATGAAAAAGATACAGTCAGATAGATTTTTAATAATAATAAGGAGACATATTAAAATATATAATATGTTTTTTAAATCTAAATACGTATATATAGTTATCTATAAGTATATATAATATTATAAAACTTCTGTTTGAAATATTTTTTTCATATACCACACGATTTCCATAATATTCGATCGAAATCTCAAGTATCTCAACATAACTTTAAAAATTTTTTTCAAAATCTAAACATGCTCGTTAATGTAAACCAGTAAAAGTTCATGTAAAAAAATGTCTATCTCTTATTTTTAGCTGAGCTGACACACATACAAAGCTTGATGAGAACAATTTTGACACTTTTCTTTCCCGTAAAAATAATAAGCTCAATGTTTATTGCATTTTCTAAATTTCTTAATTATAACAATATATGTTTAATTAATAAACTAAGGAATAAATTACTGTTTATTTGAAATAACTCGAAGAATACGAAATATTTTCGTTAATTTATCTTTTTTTAAATATAATGACAAAAATAAAACTCTTTATTTCAATTTAATTGAATTGTTCGAAAACTGTAGATACTTTGATATTCTTATTGAGAAAAAAATCGATATCAAATCAAAACATATATGAAAAAAGAAATTTCCAGTAAGCGTAGTTATAAATTTTTTGAACCGCTGTACTTTATTTATACAGTAAATCATATGGCAAAGAGAATTAATTTTATATAAAAAAATTTATAAAATGTATAGAATACTTTTTTCTTATATAATTTTCTTATATAATTTTCTCCTGTACAGAAAATATATTTTCTCAATTGACTTTCTCAAAGGCTTTTTCCGAGACAAATTGTCATTATAAAACTGAAAGCATTGTATGAGGATTATTTAAGTAGGTACGTATGTATTGACTTCTATCGATGAGAAATATACTCTCGTTATGACCTTAAGGAGATATATATACATGACACTACACACATTACATGTTTATTTTCAAGCCTCAGGTATGCCGATAGCGTCATTAGTTTTCGATAGTCTCTCGAAGTGATAAGATCGCGATTAAGTGAAGCTTTTGGCATACTAAAACCTGTAACTAGTTCAACAAATAAATGTAAGTCATCAAATAAATTCTCAACAAGATACTAATATATCTCTCTTTTAATGAATGTAATATAAAAATGTACATATATAGATAACACGCAAGCGCGTTTATTTTCTAAAAAAGATATTTTTCTTCCGTATACAAATGGACACTGAAAACAATTATGTGTGAAGTTTAATAGCATCTGTTAACCGTTTTGACATATAGAATTTAAAATCTAAACCAAGAAAGTTTCGATGTTATATAAAGATGTTGTGTTTAATTTTACACTATAGTTATAAAAATATCTCACACAGAAACTTTATTTACTACATGTGTCTTGTCTTTGAAACTTGTTTCTTTGTGATAATTGCTCAGAGTCAATGTTCTCTAACGTTATATTAGGTTTAATATGCAATAAGCAAGCGGCGAACAACCAATGGGTTAATTTTATCTTCAAAAAATATGTATGCCATGACAAATGCAACATAGTCCAAGAATCTTTTTTTCACGTTTGATTCGATTTGCTATATCAACGAAATTTCAAATAAATTTGATTTCGGTTGTATGTTTATTATTTGTTTAATATATCTCTCACTTGAAGTTAGAAAGAACAAATAGATTTTGAAAATATAATAACATGCTAATAAACATACGAACTATAAAGGATAAAATCCAGTCGTTCGAGAAAATTCCTTTATTTCTTATACACAATTTAAAAGACTTCTATATTTATAATTTAACATATTTTTGTGAAAAAGATTAAGATTTCTTAGTTAAATTTATTTTATGTATAGTGACAACATAAAGACACAAAAATATATAATTAAACAATAAAAAATCTTAAGGATAACTGATTTGACAGAAATAAATATTATAATTATTATGTTTGTCTATCGAAATTAATTATTAAATTCTGCATATCTATTTATTTTCAGATAAAAGAACAATATTTGAGTATTTTGCTCGAGTGAATTTTATACCTTTTTAAAAAAATGTAAAAAAAAGGCGCCAAGTACACGTGCTAATTGTGAAAAACTGTTGTATCTACAAAATAGTGTTATTTTAATCTACAAAATTGTTATCTTTATCTGCACAAAATAGTGTTTTCTAAACTGTTAAAAACTGTTCTATAAATTATTTTAATTGTGTAAAATATATTCTACAAAAATAATGTGATATCAAACAATAGCGCCAATTGAAAATAAGAACTTTTAAAAATATTTTAACAAAAAAAGTTGTACAAAATAGTTATTTTAATTTTCTACAAAAATTAAAAAATTTTTATTAAAAAAACTTGGCGCTGCTAAACTAAATATGCTTAAATTAACGTATTATTTAATATATTTACATTGCAGTTATTGATGTAATTAAATTAAATATAGTTCTGAATTAAATTTAGATTTAAATTAAATTTATTCGTTGATTTAATATATATTTTGAAATATACTTTGAAATTTAGCAGCGCCAAGTTTTTTTAATAAAAATTTTTTAATTTTTGTAGAAAATTAAAATAACTATTTTGTACAACTTTTTTTGTTAAAATATTTTTAAAAGTTCTTATTTTCAATTGGCGCTATTGTTTGATATCACATTATTTTTGTAGAATATATTTTACACAATTAAAATAATTTATAGAACAGTTTTTAACAGTTTAGAAAACACTATTTTGTGCAGATAAAGATAACAATTTTGTAGATTAAAATAACACTATTTTGTAGATACAACAGTTTTTCACAATTAGCACGTGTACTTGGCGCCTTTTTTTTACATTTTTTTAAAAAGGTAAGTTTTTAGGGATTATATCATTTTTTTTTGTAGTATTTAATTAATGACACCGAATCCACTAACAAATATATATATTATGCTTTGACGTATTAGATTACCGAGTTAAAAATATCTTAGATTATCGGATCTTAATAACACATAAATTCTATTATTTAAAAAACGAGAAAGAACGAAAACGAGAAAGAAGGAGAGAGCGAGAGAGAGAGAGAGAGAGAGAGAGAGAGAGAGAGAGAGAGAGAGAGAGAGAGAGAGAGAGAGAGAGAGAGAGAGAGAGAGAGAGAGATATTTATAATATATTATTATAAATAAGAAAGAGCGAGTGAGAGAGAAAAAGAGGGAAAGAAAAAAACAACAAAAGAGAGAGAGATCCATTAGCAAATATATAAGTATTATTATCCATTAGCAAATATATAAGTATTATACTTTGACGTATTAGGTTATTAATATCGATTCAGACATATCCGTGCCGTATCCGTTCCGTATCCGTACTCATCAGTGCAAAGTATTCACATACTTCAGTTCTGTATCCGTCGATTTTTATTCAGTATGTCAAGAACGAAAGAGAGAAAGACGAATTTTTCAATCAAAGAACTTACAGTAATTGCACTAATTTTAGATGAAGAAGAAACCGTTTTACGCAAAAAAAGAAAGCGTAAGTGAATGAAGATTGAATAACAACCAAAGTCGCACGCTGTCTTTAATGCCCGATAAAATAAGAATAATTAGCGGCAGCGATAATGAGCGAAATTTAACTGCGCTTGCAGTCGTTTTGAACAAAATGTGTAGCTAAACTGTTTCAAATTTTTAAACACTCGAGGGATTTTCTCCTCTAGTGCCGTCTGTTCAGTGAAAATATCGGCACAGATCACTGTCTACACACTGACACTGATACGGACGGCTGGATACTGATACGGATACTGAAATGTAAGAATACTCTAATATAAAATTATGGAAACGTTATTTTCATCAGTGCACGGACGTGCACGGAACGGATACGTCACGGATACGGCACGGATATGTCTGAATCGACCTTTATAGTTACCGACGACAGTCGGTAATAATAATAATATAACTAAATACACAGTCAACTGTCGACTGCTCGAACCGTTTTTCGCACATGCGCATTGGAGACTTTGACGATGACCACGACGACGACGGAGACGTTTCTTAATGATAAATTTTAACATTGAGACTTTGCATCTTAATGTCTCTGTTTAGAGATCATGTAGAGCAAAAATAAAAACACTTTCCTTATATAATTCAAACCCAAGCTATCGATTAAGCCTATCAAGAATTCGATCGGTTTAGCGGTTATTGAGGTCTGATAATCTGAGATACTCTCAACTATCCGACTCGCGTAAAGATACCCGGAGTGCCTCGCTGTTGCTGCGCGGTACTTGGCGCGAGACACTACCGTGTCTCTTGATATTTATTCTACATTTCTCACTTCTTTTATTTCTTATAATATATTGTATTATTTTTAATTCTTTTCTAAATTAATCGTCTTTTATTACTAAACGTTGATATAAATTTGTTTGCATGTTTTCTCAAACAAAAGTCGACAGATTCGCATTATTTTTGTGTATTTATCCTGTTTCTAATAAAGAAACTTTTTTGCAGAAATCCGGAAAAAATTCAGCATGATATTTTTAAAACTATTATTTAGTGGTGCTTTAATATACATTGCCACAATGGCCATATCGATTCCTACCGATAGAAATTTGAAAATCGTGCGGCGCTGTGAATTCGACTACACTTTGTCAGACTACATACTACCGTTGCATTATAAGATGAACTTCATTTTGAGCAGCAATCATCTCAACTGCAACAGCACAATTTCTATTTTTATTATTTATGCAACACAATACATAAGTTTACATGTACCGCGTTCAATGAGATTATCGGGAGCCGAGATAAAACGAATTGACAGTGAAAAAATCAATAAAATCAAGCCTTCATCATATTATCATAAAGACAATATTTTCGTGCTCGTTTTCGTCGATATGTTATTACCTGGACTTTACAATCTGTATGTGGAATTTGAATTTATAATTAATAAAGACTTTTTCATTTGGTACACAAACCAAAAAGGATATAGAGAGTAAGTAGAAATATTAAGATATCGGAAACAAATTGTATATTTGCACATTCTACGCTTACAATCGTCTAAAATTAGTCATTATCTAAAGCATATTGTTAAAATGTGGTAGGTGGTTATTCGCAACAGGTATCCAACCGAGAAGAGAGCAAATATTTCCATCTTGGGACAAGCCGGAATTAAGAACTACTTTTGATATTTCCATAATGCATGATCAAAGATACAATGCTTTGTCGAATATGCCGATACGACAAAAATCTAAATCTGTATATGATAATATGGTGTGGACATCCTTCCACAATACTTCTTTGGTCTCCATAGATGATGTGACATTTGTAGTGTCCGCTCTTAATCAGACCACCAATTCGGCTGAGAGCATCAGCATATGGTGCAGACCGCAATTGATACCATATGTTAAATTCGCGCTATTCGTTGCTGAAAATGTCACTATGTACTTAGAAAATTATTGGAGTAATTCGAAGAAAGTTCTTCTTTCTTCCGAGGTTAAAGTGGATCATGTTGCAATCCCGGATTTTCAAGGCGAAGTAAAGCAGACTTTGGGATTTGTTTTCTATAGGTAATACATTTTACATATAATAAAAACAAACATTATATGATATATATGTATATTGAAGTACAAAATTATTTTAGTATTCAACATTTTTCATACAGTAACGATATTATGTATAATAATTTTTAGAGAAGCAGATATTATCTATAATGAAGAATTAGATTCTGTTACGCGCAAAATGATAATTGCGCGTTTAATAACACGTGAAATGGCACGAAAATATTTCGGCAACCTGTTGAATACATCTTGTTGGTTTCATCTATGGTTAAACGAGGGCTTTCTTATGTTTCTTCAAGCATATATTATAGATAAGGTTGTTTTATATGTTATACTTTTTAAATACGCAGTTAAAACGATTAATAGTATGACAATATAAAAAATTCTCAAATATTTGTGTTAAATTTTCTGTTTATATTATTTAAATCTATCAAAAAATATCCTAATTATCTGATTTTTAAAATTCTTATAAATCCGTTTAGATAAATTTAATGAGATATAAAGAGATTGTACGTTTAAATTACAATTATTGAGAAAAAACTTATGTTTAAACTAGAATTATTTACAAGAAACTTACAGATATATTTTTTAAGTACTTTTAATGAAAGTAAATATTAATTTTAGAGAGTAATATTAATTATTATTAATTTTAAACAATTACAAAAGAGAACTTTATTATAATTATAAACTTTTTTGTGAGTGAAATAGTACAAACTTTGTTTTTAGCAGTAGCAAATAATAATGCCATTTGTATCTGTACCGAAAGCTTTTTTGTTTCGATTAATTATATGTATATTCAATCATATTGAATTGTTTTTAGGCTTTGCCAGATTCCCGGATGATGGATTTGTTCGTAGTTCAGATTCAACATGAAATTCTCGATTTAAACACTTATTTCATTCTAAACTCTGCTATAACATATAATAGCTACCGTGAAAATTATTTACCCTCTTCTCTTTCCCAGATCAAAGGTATGTATATAACATTGTGTAAGTAAATAGCTAAATAAACCACATAAGAATTTCTAAATGCCATCAACTTTTTGAATATCATAAGAAAAATAGAAAGTCAATTATAAACAAATTTATTTGTTGTTTATTTAATATTTATTATTATTACTTTTATTATGTCTTATTATAATTCTTGCAACAAGAGTAAAAAATATCTAAAACTTTAAAACTAAATTTTGTATAATTTTTGTGTAATTATGTATTGTATAATTTTTTTAGCAATAACTATCACATATCTCTATTTACAACTATAACAAAAATTATAAGAAGATATGAAACTTGCCGATATTTTATAATAGCATAATTGCTTTTATATATATTTAATCATTTACTGACTATCTGTTTTAATTTTGCTTTTTGTTTGTTTTCTATTGGAATATTCTTAACTTTCTAGATCATGTTATTAAGACTAACTGTAACTACACTGAAACTTTGTTATTTAGTTTTAATTACAGATATATTTACAAATTTATGTGAGAAAAGCATTTTAAATATATTTAATCATTTTTTTTATTTCATTTATTGTAGGATCCATTATATGGCGCATGTTAGAACGAACATTGCCACCTGATGTATTTTTAAAAGGTATCGACAGATATTTAACCAATCAGTAAGTATAATAAATAATGATAATATATAAAATAATATATAAAATAATTTAATATAATATATATATATAAATTTAATATATATTTAATATATATATATAAAAATAAATTTAATATGTATATAAATCATTCAAAATATATAATAATAATATAAAATAATTTATATGCATACATATAGAGAATTGAAAACCGAAACACAATAAATTTGTTGTTTTATTGTTTGAGAAAGACGTAGATATTTGAAGTGTTTCAAATTTACATTATTTTTTATTTATATATTCTTCAATTTCAATTCGAGTTTTTCTTAATAAACATAATGATAGAGATTGATAATTTTTAAATTAAGTAATTGGTAATTTTTTATCGCTAGTCAAATAAATTCAAATAGAGAAAATTTTTTTACAACTTGACCAATACCAGCAAATAAACGGGCGAAATTGGAAGAATATTTTTTAGGGAGAACGTATCTCTTGGTTTGAGATTACAAGATTCCCTTAATCTTCTTCCAACCATACCGTGAATAAATAGGCTAGAAAAATATAGGTCCGAAAAGTCGCTGAAGCAGGAATCGAACCTGCGTCTTTCGCTTGCCGGGCGACTGCTTTAACCATCTAAGCTATTCAGATCCTTTTGATCCTATATTTTTCAATTGCCTTTTAATAGATGTTAGTAAACAATAATTTGAGAACGTTTTACCGGCTCTCGACGGTGAAAGGATTAAAATATAGGATAAAAATATAGGATCGAAAGGGTCTGAATAGCTTAGATGGTTAAAGCAGTCGACCGGCAAGCGAAAGACGCAGGTTCGATTCCTGCTTCAGCGACTTTTCGGACCTATATTTTTCTAGCCTATTTATTCACGGTATGGTTGGAAGAAGATTAAGGGAATCTTGTAATCTCAAACCAAGAGATACGTTCTCCCTAAAAAATATTCTTCCAATTTCGCCCGTTTATTTGCTGGTATTGGTCAAGTTGTAAAAAAATTTTCTTTATTTGAATTTATTTGACTAGCGATAAAAAATTACCAATTACTTAATTTAATTCGCTCCTGGACCTAATTATGGAGCTAACACACAATATTAGAATTTACATCTTTCACCGTCGAGAGCCGGTAAAACGTTCTCAAATTATTGTTTACTAACATCTATTAAAAGGCAATTGAAAAATATAGGATCGAAAGGGTCTGAATAGCTTAGATAGTTAAAACAGTCGCCCGGCAAGCGAAAGACGCAGGTTCGATTCCTGCTTCAGCGACTTTTCGGACCTATATTTTTCTAGCCTATTTATTCACGGTATGGTTGGAAGAAGATTAAGGGAATCTTGTAATCTCAAACCAAGAGATACGTTCTCCCTAAAAAATATTCTTCCAATTTCGCCCGTTTATTTTCTGGTATTGGTCAAGTTGTAAAAAAATTTTCTCTATTTGAATAATTTTTAAATTATTAATCAAACAATTCAAACTGAATAATCTTTCGAGAACTAAGCTTTAGAAGTGTATACGGATTTATACTATAAAGCTTTAATGTAAAAGTTAAATTCTTTATAATGTAAAAATTAAAATAATTATTTACTCAGTCATGATACACCATCCACAATCATTAATAAATACATAGATATTTTAATATATGTTTTTTTTATGAAATATATATATATATATATGTATATATGTATATTGGTTAAAGTTTAAAAATTTGTACGTGCATATAAGTTACATTGTAAATTAAAATACGTAAATTAATTATACATATAAATTATAATATTATTTTTACGATACCGATCAATTATAGCATTGCTTACTGTCATAATGTTAAATCTTACAGATGCAGTCACTTTAAAGCAACAGCTTCGGACGATTTATGGGCCGCTATGCAAGCTGTAATAAGTACATCAAAACTCAAGTATCAATTTGATGTAAAAGGAGTGGTAGATTCGTGGGCTATGCAGAGTTATTTCCCTTTGTTGGAAGTGATGCGAAATTATTCTAGCAATATTGTAACAATGTCGGTACAATTTGACCACAAGTTGGATGAGAAACAATATTATATACCTCTGACTTATACTACGAAGTCGGATCTCAATTTTAACGAAACTTGGCCAGATATTTGGTTAACACCATTGTATTCAGAAATTAAATTCTCTCTGGATGATCAATGGATTATTGTAAACTTACAACAAGCTGGTAAGCATTGAATTATGTACTTCTATTTTTATTGTCTATTTATATTGTATAATAATAATAATAATAATCGTAATAATTTAGTTTATAGAGCTAAATGCACTTTGCATATAATTAGGATACTGTAGGTAAAATCAATTTAAGTTTATACAAAGTTTCTATGCTTTTTAAATCAATTACTTATTTATTACTTGTTATATGTAATGTCTTTATAATTAATTATTATCAAAAAATATATTAAAAATATTATATAATACTACAAAAATATAGTATAAGAATATTGAAAGATCGAGTGTAATATATATACGAAATTTCTATATTTCTTATTATCTTTGTATTATAATACGTGTAATTTCTTATATAGCTTTTACGTTAAATAAGAGAAAAAGAAATATTTTTCAATAAATACAATTAAAATAATGTAATAACTAATACAAGTAATTTACCGTATAACAGGATACTATCGCGTCAGTTATGATACCGAAAATTGGCGAAGAATCGCACATTATTTGAATTCTGAAGCATATAACAAGATACATGTTCTGAATCGAGCGCAAATCATCGATGACGCGTTTCACTTTGCGATAGAGAAGAAACTCGATTTCTCCGTCTTTTGGGAACTCGCTAATTATTTGTCACAAGAAACAGATTATATAGCATGGTATCCTATGTTCAAGGCTTTGGAATTTATATCGAATGTTTTCGCATTCACGGAATTTTATCCTGAATTTAAGGTAGGCACACCAATTTCATTAATAAATTATCTATTAGGCCAATGTATGAAACAATGATTTTATATCATATAGGCTTGTATGAAACAATGATTTCATATCATATAGGCAATGTATGAAACAATGATTTCATATCACATGAGGCTTAAAAATATTTTTTTATAAATAGATAAATAGATAGGTTATAGAAAGTACAAGAAGAACTTAATGTGCTATTACATAACTCTTTTTATTGCACTAACAATCAGAAATTTAATTTCAAAAGACACTTAAGTATATTTTTAATAAAATCTTGTACTTTATTTTTAATCTATTTGTAACCTTTTTGTAACATATTTTAGACTTTAAACATTTCATATTGCTATATTTCCCTATAATATTAATAATATATAATGTATATTATAGAAATCAATGTATATATTATCAATGCTATAATTTGTATACGATTTTTCAAAATTATAGTACACAATGACAATTATCTCCGTTATCTTAATTTTCTTTCGTTACAAAATATTTGCAATAAATAATAAAAACTTGCAAACATTGAGCTATAATTTTAAGATAATTTTTTTACATTGTATACTTAATACCTATTGTGTAAAACTCATTTGTAAATGATTATATTATTAAAAATTGTTACAAAATTTAAATTGTTGAAAATTGATATTTGATATGCACCAAATTTAAATAAAGAAAATAATTGATTATATAGCAAATTCGATTGACACATTAATGTATACAGACTGGAATATACATCAAATATATATATATATATAATATGTATACATGTTAAGAGTGTACGTATTTAGATGATGTAAAATATCTAAAACAATTATAAATATATATATATATATATATATATATATATTAATTTTAACGGGTTAGAAAGAACTAGACGCGGATGGAAATGCGTCAGAGTTTCAAGGAAAATTAATTTTTCGTTAAAACTGATTAGTTGTGCATAGGGCACAAATTTCTCGACACTTTTCTCACCTTCACTGCTCTAGGGGGTTCAAAGAAATTATTAAAATAAAAATCTCGAATTGAGATTTATTTTATTACTTGGTATGGCATCAAGAAAAATTTTTGTTCCCTGTGCACAACTAATCAGTTTCAACGAAAGTGATTTCCTTGAAACTGACGCACTATCCTCCGCGTTTAACTCTTTCTAGCCCGTTGAAATGTAAAGAATGTTGCTTGTAAGTACTGTTATATTATTTTTCGTTTTGAATAACATTATTTTGTAGCATAACATTATTCAAAAAAGTTAGACCTGCTCGTAGTGCGTCGCAATGCGGACCACAAAAGTTTAAAATAATTTAGAAAATGTGCATATGTTTTTCACATACATTATGTCTGTTCTCATGAATAATATTAGAATAAAATTAAAACTATATTTTTTTTATCATATTTTAGGAACTGCAAAAGTCGCTTAAATTTATAAGCATGCATACGTACACTGAAGCTAGTATACCGAAGTATACCAAGGATGATAATACTAAATCTTTAAAACAAGAACTCGCAAAATGGGTGTGTATTATCAATGAAATCCCGTGCAAAGGAATGGCCAATTATCAATTGCAATGGCATCTGGATAATCCTAAAAAGCACAAGTAACTCTTTTTATAATTGTTTCTTTATAGCTATATTTTATATATTGTGCGAATAATAAATTTGATAAATTATTTATCAAGTTTATGAAAAATTATTTATGGAACACTAAAGGAACTATTAGCACAATTTTGTTACCTACAAAATCTTTACTTCTTTTCTTGGATTCTCTTTTGTAGACTTTCGCCTGGATGGAAGAGGTGGACATATTGCAATGGTTTGATAGAGGCACGACGTGATATATGGAATGCAGTCTTTCGTATTTACAAGGAAACATCTGATCATACAATTTTAGAATGCTTGGTATGCTCTAAAAATTCTAAAATCATAATCGATTATTTGGAGATAACATTACCAAAACTTATTCCAATATCTGAATCACATTATCCTCTGTCTGAACAATCAAAAAAAGCAACAGAACGTATTAATGCCTTAACTGCTAATATTTTTCTTTCTACTCTTGCGAGGAATACTAAGCACATGCTTAATGATATATTACAGAATTTCGAAAGAATAAAACACAGGTAAGGACTTTATATCATAAAGATATACTGCTCATATAAATGAAAATTTTTTGTACGTATTAATTAAAAATGTACTGTTTTGTTTTCATAGGCGAGTCAGTAAGATGGCGGCATTAATTGTTATAATTAACAATTTGTATTCTAAAAAACAGTTGACTGAGGTAAATTTTAATCATAGCTTCATATTCATTTACTAAATATTTATTATAAAATTTATTTATTACGACATACATATATTATATATTTTATATACACTCTTCTATGTATTTTATTCCATAATTAAAATAGAAATTAATCCATAATTTCCATATAATTAATAATTAGAATCTGCTGTGTGATAATTACTAATTACGGTATTATTTATTGATAACTATTGTTAAAATAAACTATTTTAGATAAACGATAAATTTGCAGTATACGAGATGAGAAATTCAATTTTTTATATTGAACTCGTGTCGAAGATAGCAATACGCTTGTCAGAGATCGATAGACAAACAGAATATCTTCAGTCTTTATTCAGTCGATGAACAAGCTGAAGAGAGAGAAAGAGAGAGATTTACAACGCATCGAACTGCTTAGAAACTAAAGAATGGTATGAATGTTTGAGATAATACTTTATAGATATATATCTGATTATTTACTACTTTCTCATATACAATAGTTTTAAATAATTTTGTAGTCGTTTTTAATTATATTGAATATGTTTAACATTATATTGACTTCTTCGTAATGCAGTTTTAATATTTATATAGACGGTAATTATATATAGATGTAATGCTTATTATACATATGATAATACATATTCATATATATAATAAGTATATAGATAATTATAAATTATTAATCATAATGCACCTTATGCATGAATTTATAGCTATTCGCCAAGCAAGAAGTAATTCAGCGAACTTGATATGAAACCCGTCCGTAGCATCTTTGTTCGTTTAGTTTGGAGTAGATTCGAGACTTGAAATATGTAAATCTAAATTTTTAAATAATTTGTTAAAATTTTATAAGACATTAGTAATATATTTTCTATTATCGCGCACACACATGTATACTATGCAATTCTATTAACTTAGAGTTTTATTTCACAACACTATTTAATTAATTAATCTAATAAAATTAATATTTAGTTAATTAATCTAATAATCCTTAATATAACAGGCATTTTACGTAAACGAAATAGATCTTATCCTTTAAAAAAGATTCTTTAAAAAAATTAAAAATTAACATCACTAATTTTTATTTAATTAAATTATTTAATTAAATAGATATGTTGAAATAAAATCTCTCTGGCATTAATACAAAGTTTGGTCTTAAAGTAAAATTTGTTATGGTATAAAATTATTATGGAATAAAACAGATTCTATTATCGCGAAGATATTTTTTATAACACAGTTAAGAATTTAGTAAGGCTCTCAATGTGAAATACAAATTTAAATTTCAACGGGAGAGAAAGAGTGAGACGCGAATGTTAGTGCGTCAATTTAAAGGAAAATTAAATTTTCATTGAAACTAATTAATTGTGCACAATTTTTCTTGGTCTGATACCAAGTAATTAAAATAAATCTCAATTCGAGAGATTTTTATTTTAATAAACCTCCTTAACCTTTTTAAAGAAGCCTACTTTTTACATTAAGTAGAGTTAAAGTTCTTCGAAACTGACGCACTACAATTCGCGTTTGATTCTTTCCAGTCCGTAGAAATTTATATTTTTTTATAATTTTTTATTAAGAACACATATTAGTTAGGGACTCATATATGAGTCATATAAAAAGGATACAGTCAGATAGATTTTAATAATGATAGAGAAACATTAACAGACTTGCTCTGTTAATCCTAAAATTATAATCGATTATTTGGAGATAACATTACAACAAATTATTTCAATGCATATATCTTATTATCGGCCAGAACAAGAATTAGAACGAGAATTAGCAAGAGAAAGTGCTTATGTCTTAACTGCTAATATTTTTCTTTCCACTCTTGCGAGGAATACTAGATATATGCTTAAAGACATATTAAAAAATTTCAAAAAAATAAAACACGAGTAAGGATTTTATTTTAGAAAGATATACTACTCACAAGCATGAAAAATTATTATATTAATTATAAATGTACTCTGTTTTGTTTTCATAGGCGAGTCAGTGAGATTATGGCATTAACTGTTATAATTAACAATATATATATACTAAGGGACAATAATATGAGTGCCAAGTTATCTAATGAGAGCCTTGAAAAATTTTAAAAGCTTCTTCATAAACAGTTGCCAAATAAAGAAGAATTGAAAAATATAAAATTAATGCAGCAGCAGCAACAGAAAATGAATGTGAAAACAAATGGTATCAAAATAACAAAAAGATGCTGAGTAAGGTCGATGATGAGAAAAAGCAACTGATAAAATGCAGAACAAATATCTTAAGCTCGTCGTGGCGCAAAATCGGGAAAAGATTAAGAGACTTTATACTCAACTTTAAAAATATTGCGATAATTTTTTAAATAAATTTTAGAGGAATCTCTAAATAGATTATAGTTTGGGAGCAACTTATCAATATTATGATGCTTTTTCGGAAAAAAGTTTTTTAATAAGAGTAAGAAAATTAATGTCGTCCATATAACGCGTTTTATAATATTCTACAAAGCGTATGTAGAAAAGTACGTTAATGCGTAAATTAGTAATATGTGCAATGAGAAAGAAAATTCATTAAATATACAACGAACATTGTGTATGTTTCCCAAAAAAGAATCGACATATAACGTATTATAGAATGTGGATCACTTTCTTGAGAAAGTACAGTCTTGAACTTTCCCTAAAAATTTAAATATCCTTAAAAAATGCAAACTTTTTTTATAGTAGCCTTTAGACTTTTATTCGATTTAATAACGAGATTTTTTGTTTAATTTATTGTGACGTTTCAGTGTGGACATGCCTTATGTTTTATATTTTTTTTTGCAATGCCTGTCGCGAAAGTTCGATTTTCGATAGCTGTTTAGCGTGCGGAAAATGGCTTATTTCTCAACGATTCAATGTATGACTTACTTTATCACACTAGTGCGAGAAAAGCACCTTTATGATTTACTTTACCGCACTAGTGTGTAAAAAATTTTCTTTCTGAATGGTTGATAGTTTGTTTTACCATTTCTCGACTGACATAACAAACTTGAACGTAGCGAAATTTACGCGAGACAAAACGTCAGTTCGTTATAACCTTTATTCAAGAAGGATAATCTCAAATTGAACTTTTACGACAGGCATTACAAAAAATATTGTATGTGGCATGTGCGGAAAACAACGAATACGTCGCGCGTGGAGTTGCCGCATTCGCCTCAGCTTATGATGCATTCTCACCAGTACTCGTGTGATTACAGCACTCGCCTTCGGCTCGTGCTGCAAATCACACTCGTACTGGTGCGAATGCATCATAAGCCTTCGGCTCATGTGGCAACTTCACGTGCGACGTAATTCGTTGTTTTCCATACTTGCCACATAAGATACTATTTCTATGTAATTATATGATTTGTTGTAATGTGAACTCTTCTATAATTATTTTATATTTCTATTATTTCCATTTCTATTATGCTTCTATGAATATTTTTTGACTGGTTGAATTTTGTTTTGTTTTAAAATTAATATATTTTAATAAAATAGATTATGTCTAAAAGATAATAGTTGTTGGAAATTAAATTTGTTTGAATAGGCAATATTATCTCTATAGTTATATAAAAAGTCTAATATTTTAAATAATAAAAAAGTATAATAATCTTTTGTGAGTTGAAAATGATTTCTATAAAGAATTTTAGAAACAAGATTATTATATATGTAATTTTATTTTACGTTCTGCTACGTCATGTTCAAATTAGATTACATTATTTATATAATCATAAAGAAGATAATTATAAATTTCAGATAAGATATACTATCAAAATGTTGAGATCAGCATACTTCAAATTACACCAGATATTCTCTTCGAAAGCTTGGTTTCATTTCATTAAAACTAACCGTGAGTGTATAAAGTTGTTATGCAACAAAATAAATATGCTACACTATAAAATACACTACAAAATTTAATTTTTTGTTGTGTCGTAATTTAATATTAAAATTGTTATATTCAATAATTTGCAATATATAATTATATATTTTACTTGTGAAAGTAAACTTGTGAAAATAATTTGTGTATATTTATCTTAATGTGGAATCCACAATATATATATATATATTCAGATAAAAAATTCCTAAAGGCATAATATAAATTAATGACAGTAACGAGGTTAATTAAAAGTAAAAAAATTTAATGCAAAGAACTTGACGATACTATGACACAATAAAAAAACGAATGACATAATAAATATAGCAGCATCAAGTGTCTTGCGCTTTTATTTCCTTGTTTTGACTCTTATTTACCTATTTAGATAGTTTGCTTCTTTATTTATAGAATTTTGTATTTGTTAGAATACTGGAGACTTAAAGACGACATAGTAAGAGAAGAGACAATAGAGAGTAAGATACTTTTCTTGTATGAGAGTAAGATATTTTCTTTCCGATTATACAGTTGATGGGAGAAGCAGTCGCTTCGCACTCTCACTCTTCTGTTTCCTCTGCATCATCACTTCCCAGAGCATTTTGTGTGACAGAGAAAGTCTTACCTCGCATATCTCTGTGTTTTTCAATCTTATTGTCAATTATCACATAAGAGTGCTCAATCTTTTATATAAGTCTATGACCAATAATTACAAATATGGGTATAGTTTTTGTAAACACAAGGATCTTGATACATGAAGTGCATGTCGAGACAATATTGCAGTGATATACCGAAATAAAACTGCAATATAATGTTAATTATCTTTTGTTTATTTACTGATTAAACAAATAAAATCAAAGAATTTGGCAAAATATAGCGAATGATAAATTGATTTTCGTGCAAATTGCGATGACAAAATGTTTGGTACAGGGAGATTTGATTGTATATATAAATAAAATCATGCAGAAAATTTGACGATTAACAATTTTATTAATCGCAATGTCCATATGGCACCAGAACGAAATTTGACTTTAATTGGGCATTTCATGGGTTGAACGATTAATAAGGGTGTCGTTGAATTATTCGCGCTACACGATTTAATCTTAATATCACAAATGTTTACATCCGACGCTTTTGAATTTACTCAAAAGCGTTACATTCTATTCGTGCTGTAGCTGGATTACATACATCTTGTACGCTCAGCATTAATCGAGCTTTCAGTCGTCTCCACCATAGAGAAACTTTGTAACTGACATAGTCAGTGTAATATAAACGAAAAAATAGCGATATAATCAGGGAAATCACGATGGCTTGCAGGATGGAAATCTCTTAATACTAATGCAAGAAATTGGTTTACGCCATCTCCGTTTGTTTTGACTGTTTGTGTTGGATTTAGCATTTACATGACTATTACATGTAGTTTTTCGATCCTCGCTAATACGATCCAATTCTTGAAGTCTTCGTTCTTCTAAAAAAAAAAAAAAAAAAAAAAAAAAGGAAGAATGTAATTTGATAAATATCGCAATAAGAAAAATCTCTTCTGATTACATCACAATTCCGTATTGTTGCCATAATTTTTCAATGTTATAGTTAATTTAATATATAACAAAAATGGTGTTAACAGACCTACCGTTTAGCTGATGTTCTGTGAAATACACGGGATTGTCATCAACCCCATAATGATATTCCATTAGATATGGCAAAACAGTCATACTATGACACCCGTTACTTTTAAGAGGAGGTATAGGTACTTCTTTCTGCATTCTAGGATGTTCGCATATGGTCCAAGCGTGTCTTTTAACCTGTTGCAATGTAAATCTTTCATCTGCATCTTTCTGCAACATTCCCTCTATGAGCGATTTTAAAGGTTCCTCTACTTCTTTCGGTATAGTATATTCACCCCTTCCAATGTTTTCATATAATTTATATATATTATCTCCCTCAAAAGGATATAAGCCCGTTGTTATATTATACCTATAAAATACAGATATACTATTCTTTTCTTCTTCGCATTGTATACAAATTATTTATTATATATGAATAAATTATAGCATATATTACTATATATCCTATATAAATGTTACTTACAATGTAACTCCACTACTCCATATATCTACTTTAAAACCTGAGAAACTTTCGCAGCCATTTGCAATTTCTGGTGGCTGAAATGCCGGGGATCCCTGACCTATCGTACATGTATCGTCTTTGGAAAACATGTCTAATGCCTAGCACAATGGAGATGCGTAATCACAAATAGGAATGAAACACAAATGGTTGTGAAATATATATTTGACATTTTTTTAAATAGATATAGATTTTGTCCATAGATACTTTTTCCTTATTAGAAATTTTTTTTTTTTTTTAATCGGCTTTTATAACTTATAACTGCATATAAATTTGTAGCCTAGTTATGAAGTTATAGATGGAGTTTGTACCTCTGCAACGCCAAAGTCACTAATCTTTAAAGTACCATCTAAGGTTAACAATAAGTTTCCAGGTTTTATATCTTTGTGAACTATTCCTTTACTGTAAAGGTATTCTAAACCATCCAACAACTGACAGAAATAGTCGTGTGCCTGCCAAAGGGGAAGCTTCTTGGTTGGTGTGCTTTCCAACATATCCTGTAAAGGATCTAATAAATAGAAATCTAATTGTTGTTAATTCATGCAAGCCATTGTTCAACCACAGACATTAAAAACAAAAAATTCAATGTGGCTTTGTTGTAGCTCTTTTTTATCAGAGAAAATTTCGCATGTGTGTGTGTGCATAACGTATGTGCACACGCACATATTTATTAATTACGACGTAAAATACTAATATATTACACGAATAATAAATACAGTTACGAATTCTTTGTTTGTAACTAATTGGCTTCTTGAAATAAAATCATTAAATGTCTTGCAATTAATTAAGTTTGCTATTATTGTATGATTATCACATAAATATAGTGACCAGCTTCTGTAATACTTATATAATATTTCAATATGCCAAATTATAAGCTGTCTTTATATTGTCTTTAAATGTAGTCTTTAAATGAATGATATATAAAAATAGTACAAATTCAAAATAAATAAATAATGTTATCATTTATGATCTTTAATGGTAATTATATCAAGATAAACAATTACTAATATTTTACAGAAATGCAAAATCACTACCATTTCTGTTTCTTGAAATTATTTACATATGATATTTGTGTATATCTATTTGGAATAATGAAAAAAAAAAAGATGCCTATTAAAATTTACCTGTAATCCGCATACGCAAAATTCCATAACTAGATACATTTTCTCCTTCTCGTCATTATATAAAACATCTACGAGATTTATTACATTCTTGTGTCTCAATATTCTCAATAATTGTATTTCCCTGTGAATAAGTATAACGAAGTATTAGTTAACGAGAGAAAAATTTTTGCAATGGCTCATCGCATTTGCGTATCTAGCGATAAAAGTTGATATAAAATATAACGGATCCACTAATGTAAGACTCATAGAAAGACATATTCGTTGAACGTACCGTTGAACATTCTGTTCACCATTCGGTATCCTACGAAGTTTCCTTTTCTTCAGTATTTTGACCGCCCTTCGGCAGAGCGTTTGCGAATCCAACACCTCTTTTACTTTTCCATAACTACCTTCGCCGAGAACGTCGCCCATGACATATTTACCGATAAATTTGCACTTTTTCTTCTTCTCTTCATATATAATTTGAGCTGAATCGACTCTGTGAAAACACATGTTAATCTCGTCCAAGCCGTAGCTCGGATCGTCGTTGATCCACACGATTGGTTCATTATTGATATCACGCATAATGTCATTTTGGATTTCTTCTTCGTCCGGGTCACATATCGTTATTTTATTGTCCATTTTTTTTATTCCGTTAGAGTTTATAAACTATAAAGAGATCATGCGAGTATATGATTTAACCTAAAATTACAACCGGCACGACCATTGTTGTGAACACTGGTGGGATATACGTGAAGAGGCGCGATTACCGTAGACGTAATAAAATTTATAGAGCGATTAGCGAGCTCGCGATATCGACCTATATCACTAGACTGTGGCTAGGGAATTTTCTTCAGGGCCATAAAGTGCTGCACGCCTGTCTCTAGTAACTTACTAGCTCGCACATGCGATCTCAGCCTTAAAAGCCCGTCGGAGCAAGCTGCTTTGTTCTGATTGGTCGAACCGCAACCGTCAACCATAACCTCAACTGCAACCGAGCAGTGTGATACGGGCTTTAATTTTGATTGCACGTGTTTCCTCTGATTTCTTTCACCGCGTATCACACACAATTGGAGTATTGTTCGAAAAAAATCATCAGACGAGTGTATTTTTTTTATCAGGATTTAAGTGAACCGAGTCAAACAAACATTAAACATTTACAGAAGATTTATTGATTATATTAATCATTAACATGAATGCGATGAAACAAGAAACGCATCGACCAGGTGCGTTGAAACAATCTAATAAACAACACAAGACTGGAAGACATCGTAGTAAAAGTGCTGTCAATAAGGAGCTCAAAGGTGAATCGACAAATTTTATATAGCAAAAATATAAAAATTATAACTGTAACTTATTTAATTAATGAGTAGTGAGATTTTTTGTTAAATGCAATAAATAATTATATATCGGTGTCTTGAATAGAACATATTTCTACTTAATTTCTGAAATGTTTATCTTTTCTTATATAGGTAAACAAAATATCAAAACGTCGTTGAAACATGTTAAGAAAGGTCTTCAGAGGGATGCACGTAGAAACCAATTGTTGCAAATCAGAAAGAAGAAACGCGAGGAAGTATTAGCACAAAAGAGAGATCTTGGCGGTTCTCTTTCCGCACCTGTCCTTATCTGTATTATACCCTTGCATAGTGATATAGACATTCAAAATGTTATGTCTGTTATAACTAGCATAGACAAAACTGCTAATATCGCTACCAGTCCATGCGGGATCACACATATAGGGTGTGCTGCAAAATTGCATATATTATTAGAAGACAAATTCTAAACTTGGCATTTATATTAATCTTTTCAATACATATTTTTATGCAGTGTACCAAAGATGAAACAGCGATTTTCCATCATTGTACCACCGATAGGTAATGTTTTAGCGACATTAGATGCAGCCAAAGTCGCTAATACAATACTCTTTATAACTTCTGTTGCGTGTCGGACAAATGGTGATACAGAAAGAGAAATTATAGACAATTGGGGCAAGGAGATTATTGTGTCTTGCCTTGCTCAAGGTTTACCTACTACCGTATTTGCAGTACACAATATTCAGAGACTTCACATTAAAGTAAGTAATAAGATGTTGGTATCTTCAAGAAAAGAATACAGACAAGAGAGAATTATTTTTACTTTTTACTTACTGTATTTTGTAAATTTTATACTATATATATGAAAATCTCATTAATTATTATTTAATATGTGTCAAACAATATAATAGAAACGTCAGGAATACAAACAATCTGTGCAACGTGCTATTTCTAAATGGCTTCCTGATGAGAAAGTACTTGAATTAGACACTGCGGACGATTGCTTGAATATGTTACGTCGTGTAGGATCACAAAAACAAAGAAATGTATTTTACAAAAATATAAGGCCGCACCTTTTGGCCGAAGAATTTTCATTTAAATGTAACGAGGTAAGTCGGACTCTCTAAATATTACATTTTAAATAGTATGTTTATGTATACACACATATATAAGCAGAGCAAGCAATTTAATAACTACACAAGTTCTTATCTAATCAGGATTCACTCGATTTTGGAACTCTCTCAGTCACCGGATATATGCGAGGCTTACATCCGCTGTCTGTTAATAATTTGGTTCATATACCAGGTTTTGGTGACTTTCAAATGTCATGCATCAGAGAACTAGATGATCCGTATGAAATTATATATGCAAACCGTAAGAAACTTTCTTCCGATGATGAAATGAAGGCAGAAGAGAAAAATAGAACAGTAGCCTTATATACTGCAGACCCCGAAAAACAGGTTTTTATATATATATTTTATGCTGTTAATAACATATCGCTAACAAGTTACTGCAAAGGAACAAACAATTGCAGAATATGCCAGAATTATTGCTAATTTACTTTTATATAATTTTAAATAACAATTGTGACAACGATACCAGTGTATATTGCATTTAGAATTTGTCAAAATTTGTAGGAATCTCTCGAAAGTGAATATATTCCTGACCCAATGGACGCTGAACAAACGTGGCCCACAGAGGAGGAATTGGCTGAAGCAGCAGCCAATAGAAAAAGAAAAATTGTAAAAGTTGTACCAAAAGGAACTTCTGAATATCAAGCTGCATGGATACCGGATGAAGATGGAGGTATTACACATTCTTTCTCTTCTTTTAACTCTTTATCTCTTTATTTCTTTTTAAGTAAAAAAAAATGTGATCTTATTTAACTTGTTACTTTGAGAAATCTTATTTTTTTTTTTTTTTTTTTTTTAGAAATTCTCAGTGCATGTTCGGAGGAATCGGAAGACGATATGTCTGTGGAAGAAGCAAAATCTGAAGCAGACAGTAATAAAGATCTGGAAGACGATGAAGAGTATGAAACTATTACGATGTCGGAAGCGGCAGTGGATGAGGAGCATTATGATCAAGATATTGATATACTTGAAGAGAAACAAGCCATGGAAAAGTTCAAAGGTAATATAATCATATATGTATTTGTATGTGTGTATATTATCTTCTTTGATAATAATTTCGTAATAAAACATACAGAAGCGAAATTGGACGCGCAATTTCCGGATGAAGTGGATACACCGCAAGATATATTAGCTAAAACGAGATTCCAGAAATACCGAGGTCTCGAGTCATTTCGTACTAGTCCGTGGGATCTGAAGGAAAATCTTCCCGTCGATTATTCTCGGATAATTGAGTTTGCAGACTATGATCGCAGACGAAAGCATATTTATAGAGAATGCAAACTTATCGAAGAGCCTATATGGGTAACATACTTGAAAATTTTTTGCGCTACATATACATGTATAAATCTTATATTAAATATATATTTATTACTTTTTATTTCTATATTATATACAATTTTAGCCAGGAAGATATGTAACACTTGATATCATTCGCATTAGTAGAGAAATCTTTAAGGCATTTGCTACGATAGTGAATCAACCATTAATAGTGATTGGTCTACTTCCATATGAACATAAAATGTCTCTAATGAATGTCGTATTGAAACATTCGAATAATTACACACTACCAATCAAATCGAAGGAGAGATTGGTATTTCAGTGCGGATTTAGACGATTTATGGCAGGTCCAATGTTCAGTCAACATACGAATGGCAGTAAGCATAAGGTGAGTCAACACAGTCTTGCTATTTACAACAATTGTTTTATACAACGAACAGGAAACATATATAATGTGCAAGAGTTCACATTTAATAATAATCATAATAAATATGTTTTTTTTAGTATGAAAGATACTTTCATCCTGACAGTACTGTCGTGGCGAGTATGTACGCACCAGTTACTTTTTCACCGTGTCCAGTACTTTGTTACATTGAAAATAAAGGTGGAGAGCTTGTATGTATTAATGTATTCTTTTTATATTAATGTTATTAAAATATCATAATAAATCTATTGTAGAAAAAAAAATTAATAATTTATATTCTCGTATTAAAAATTCAGAGGATAATAATATTGATTTCAGGAATTAATTGCAACCGGAAATGTGTTATCTTGCAATCCCAATAGAATTGTCTTGAAACGAGCCGTTCTAAGTGGTCATCCGTATAAAGTGAACAAGAGATCGGTGGTTGTGCGTTTTATGTTTTTTAATTGCGAGGATATCGAATGGTTCAAGCCTATTCAATTAAGGACAAAATACGGACGTAGAGGCCATATAAAGGAATCTCTTGGTAACTAATCAATTATTTCCAAGCAATTACACTTTCCTTCTTTTACTATTTACCATATCTATACATTTGCCGACTTTCAATATGTATGTACTTTCTCACATAGGTACACATGGGCATATGAAGTGTGTCTTCAATGGTCAGCTAAAATCCCAAGATACAATTTTAATGAATCTGTACAAACGAGTATTTCCAAAGTGGACTTACGAACCTTGGTTATTGACACAATCTTATAAATCTGAAGCCATGCAGATAGAATAATCTGTATTCATGCAATTAAAATATGTTCAACTATTATATATATATATAGTGTAACAAAAAATATATTTATGTTTATTCCAAGATGTCTATCCACACGTGAATGATCAGAATAAAGTTGGTTCTTGCTTTTAGTAAGCATAAAGAAAGGAATCGATAAAGGCTTGATTGAGACAAAAAATAGGCAAGAAAGAAGTTGCCTTAAATAATTTATAAAATATATAACATATATATATATATATATATATATATTATGTCCTTTAAATAATAAATCAATTTATATCAAAGGTAAACTAAACCTGTTTTTATGTACAACTTTAAAGTAAAATTATATAATCTTTTTATGTGAAACTAGATTTTCCCTTCGTCAATCTGCGCGTACAAGAGTATTAAAATATGCATCTCAAATTTAATTTAAATCACCCGCGTGTTTTGTATCGCATGAGAGTTAGTAAATTACTAGATATACAGCATTTCTAGTGATTTATTAATTCGCATGAAATCTAGCGCGAAAAATCGAATGGCCACTAGATTGCCACGTCGCCAATTCGACATTCAGGATTGGTTGATCCAGCGGAAAAATCCCAAGCTGTCAATGGCTGTGATCAATCGCAACGTGATCAAATCGGAGACGCTCCCGAAAAATCGCATCGTGTGCTGCAGGCTTAATATCAACTTTCCAAGAGAGGTTTGACACAAAATTCTATTGTCTACGATTTGTTTAAAGTTTTCGCAAAATTCGAATTATATTATTTCTTGTTATAGCGTGGCATTATTGTCCTATAGCGGGACGGGAATAAGGGAGATTTCTTGTTCAAGCAAAACGCAGGAGTTCTAACCAAACGTTAATTGTAACCGAACCTTTAAAGGATTGTTCTCAATTTTAACCGATGTGAACTTTATCGTGACTCACACGACATTATTATTAAAATTGTTTCGGTATTCTACATTCGAAATGTATCGACAATGACAGCAGGTAATATTTGAAGATTATAGTCGATCGCGCACAAACCTCGAATAAACAATAATGGCAAAAATGGCGATGGAAATGTGGAAGTATATTTTAGCACTTATCATCGTAAATTCAGGTGAATATAAATTCATGCTTCGAGAAATTCAATTGTCCCGATATTATGAAAAATAATCACTGATTAGAAATATTAATTTTACAGTGGCCACCGAGAGAATAAAGGATATGATTTACATGCCTTTAGAGGGTGTAGCTGCTTGTTTCCGAAGACACAATGGCACGCATCAATTTGGATGCTCTTGTAAGAATTGATATTACGTTTTTTTTTTTTTATTCGTAATCCATCATCTTCCAGCTCAGTACGGGATATTTTACACTCTACAGACAATTACAATATTTTATTTATTTACAGCTAGTAGGTCAGGAAGCGTAGGTGTCGTGCATCTGATCGAAGTAGATAACGATATTACTTGGATAGAAAGAAACGCCACTGCTGGTCCATATACTGTAGTTCTTCCATTTGAGATGTTCACTAGAAATACACTCGTAAGACTTCGAAATACGGATAATATAAATGGAGTGCTATTAACGAAAAATACTAGTCATGAACGTCCGTCAAAGTATTCACCCGAAGACAAGTGTCCGAATCGATATTCCGGTTATAAAAAATGTAACGATATGAAACCGTGGAATCCCTTTGGATCTGCACTACTTATGGAAGACTGGCCATTTCCTATGTTTTATACACAGGTCAGATTCATATCTATAAAGTTGTAAATACAAATTTGATATCTGTAAGATTAATATTTTAATATTAATATGTTTTTTTCAGAATCAAACTGCTTTGGAGGCCATAAGATCTTGTTTTCAGACACATAACGCTCACGATCTCGAGACACAGTATCAGAGATCACTTTGCGCGATAGAAATGAAATCGTTCATGTATGCTGCTGTTAACTCGGAATCTTGTATAAAACGTACCGATTTCAAGTTAAATTTTAATCCGACGCAATTTTGCGATCCACTCGGTGACAGAAACATACATTGGCCTTTGGCGCCTCTCGACGAGAATAATAATACAGTAATAATGGTAACGGCGCGATTGGACGCGTCGTCGTTATTCGATGGTATATCACCTGGTGCGGGTAACGTAGTGACAGGACTTGTGACATTACTTGCTACCGCATACTACTTGAATCACTTAAACGCCACTGTCGATAGTACGTGTCAATCTTCCCTGCCAAATTGTTACAAGAACAGGGTGTCTACTCAAATCTTGTAAAAAATTCCCTGAGAATTCCCTGATCTTCCAGGTATTTTCGTTTAAAATTCCAGGTAAAATAAGAAAATTTGTAGATGCAGCTTTTTTAATATTGATTTATTAATCGTAAAATTAATTTGAACAATAATAAAGTGCAATATCAGCGGATGATCAGTGACCAATCAGCGAATTAGCGACCGCTTGCAATAAAAGTAAAATCAAAGACAATTTTTGAAAAAATTCCCTGAGTCTCAATGAAATTCATGAGAATTTCCGGATTTTTCAAGGTAAAAAAAAAATCGCTGATAATCCCGGTTTTCCTGGTTTTTCCAGGGAGTAGACACCCTGAAGAATCTTTAATGCAATATGCGCATATAATATATATGTATATACTTATTCCTATTATTATTGTATCTAGAGACAAACGTTGTATTCTCATTGCTGAACGGAGAGGCATTCGATTACATAGGATCTAGTCGTATGGTGTACGATTTGAAGCAGAACAATTTTAATGCTCTCGGTGGAATCAATTTAAACATCGACGACATCAAGAGCGTGATTGAATTTGGTCAATTGGACAGAGAAGAAATATTTCTTCACAGCAACGGCGAGGATGGCGACACGATAAATCGTTTGCAGAAGGCGTTGAACGTGTCGAACGATAATGTTCTAAACGGCAGTGTTCCACCTACGTCCGTGCAAAGTTTCCTGGAGGCAAAACCGAATCTAACGACCGTCGTTATAAGCAATCACGGAGTACGCTTTAAGAATCGATACTATAACGGTATCTTAGACGATGCGGATAGTCTCGGTTTTAATAGGTAAATAGCTCTTGTTTGAGATTCTAATTCTGTGTTTCGTGTATTTTGCATCATTGAGATTCATCATGTTTTAGAAACGATACTAGAAGCGCGCTTGCGTCAGATTTAGCGAAAATTGCTCTTCAGGTCGCTAATGAACTTTACCGGATGGTGACGGGTAAGCAGGACCCGCAGCCCGCTGATCTACCGATATCCTTGGAAAATCTTACCGCGGAGATGCTAGATTGCTATTTGGAGAACGCCAAATGTACTCTTTTTCGTGCGTCCTCTGCGCCCAGTGCTAAATTGATTAATCAGGTCCTGACGTTGTACGTCGGTGTGCACAGAGCGCCCAATCCCGCGACATATTTAACGGGCCAGCTTCTGGCTTTCCTAACTGGCGAGAAACTCTTCGAGATGAATGAAACAACGTGTCACGAGAATCGTCTCGTTTGGATGAGCGGAACCAATTTTACAGGATTGTGTATAAATTCGACCGTCAATTATAGCGCAGCCATAAGTCCTGCGTTTATCATCGATGGTAGGTTACTGGTACTCGTAATGGGTATACAGAGTGTATAAAACAGTTCCAGGACGGCGAATTTTATACACCCTGTATCTATTGACGAACCTCTTCAATGGTATCTTCTGTTGTAGGATATGACATGAAGTCAGGAATCTATTCGACTTGGACAGAATCTATATGGCAAACGTTGAGCGTTAGAATGTTTCTTAAACCATCCGCAGCGACAGAACGCTTTAGTATGATTCTGGGTAGCTTAATCGCCGGTACCTCGTTTGTGTTAGTGTGGTTTATCAATAATCGAGCTGATGTTTTATTTAATTCACGGTTAGTATTATATCCCGTACAAATTTAAGGATCAATAAAAATAAATTATAATATTATTACCGATGACATTCTGCTTCAGGAGAACCGTTGATTGCTAGGGATACGCCGCGGACCACATATCAATGATCAGGTTAGATAATTATCGTCAAAATCAAGATGTTCCAATAACTAGCCTCTAACCGTATGTGTGGTGCGCCCTCGGACGATTTTTTTTCTAATTCGAATATTTACGAATATGTTACATTATCATCTCATTATAATTATTTTTATTATTTATCATCATCATTTCTCTCTCTTTCATATGTGCATCAATTGAAGGAAAGATTATCAATTGATGCGTTCTTGAATATTTCCGAAATGTAAATCACTTGACAAATCTTTCCTCTTATCTGCAATTCTCTTTTTTTTTTCTGTATGATATTGTACTCCCTCTTTATTGTAAATTAAACGCGTTTAAATTATTTATACAATTATATACAAAAAAAAGGCACATAAAAAGACGATCGAGACGGAGAGCTCGATATATTCGGCAGCTTTGTATTTGTATATATATTAAATCACTGCACTGACCATTTTAAAAACTCCTGTTTCCTCACTGCAATAGCATGGAATTATGATGTAAAAAGCAAAAAATTATATGAAATTAAGTTTTAGCGAAATAAATTAATTTTTTTATCAATCATGTTCAATAATATGAATTGATAAAATACCGAAAACTTTTTTTTTGTTATCTTGCATTAGTAAACACACAAATGTAACTCATGTGTATGTGTCTTACATTTCCAGCGAAAATAGAGTTTGAGGAAATTGAGATTTACAGTTATTTATTAATCCACGATTCAAAAAGAGAGCTCCGGTATATTTTGTAAGAATTTATATTATCGAATACGTCAATGGTGGGACATAAGAAAAAAAACTAATTTATTTTGATATAAGAAAACATTCACATGATTTTTCGCTTCTGTGAGGAATTACAAGTTTTAAAATGATACCAAAAACAGCTTATTTTTAATAACGATACAAGTTTGTTATTCGTATAACATTACAAAAATCGACATATGAAGTCGTGTGACGTACATTTATTTATCTTTCTCTCTTTTTTCACCAAGTTTAGGTTTAATTAATTTAGTTAATATTTAATCTTTTTAAAATAATAAAAAATGCAAGATGTTTTTTTTTACTTGACACAAGTATTAGATCTCGAGTTGTTTCATATTTCTCTAATATAATTTTCACTTTGTATATACAACTCTTCATTAAAACCATGGAATAAAAAAAAACAGTGTATATAAAAATATATCAATAGTATTAATAAATCATATCTTATACACATGTTGCGGTAAGAATAAAAAGAAAATAATGCAAGCGTGATGGCGTTTATTATCGATAAACAACTTATTTAACAGGGCTTTGATGTACATGGGAAAGAAGTATTTAATTTATATATCTATGCTTCCTTTTTTTAGTATACATGTAAGTGTATAATATGTTTCTCATTTACGACTTGAAACTTGGACAAAGTTAGAAATGGGCCATTCTTGGAAAAGATTGATTCAGAGATTTGAGAAATATATATATACATATATATAGTCTTCTTATTCGTAATCTCTCTTTCTCGATTCTTAATCGGCTTCACATCTATAAACTGAATATTTGTATTTATTTGGTTTGCTTGATTGGATTTCTGGGTCTTATTTTGGGACGCAGTCTCACATTTCAAAACGCATATGCATAGAATGAAAACGTGGAGAAAGAGTTCGAGAATAATATATGGAGGTCATTTAATTCCGAGAAATAAAAAAATAAGAAGGTTCTAATTTTTTTACAATACGAAGACATAATTATGAAATCAATCTGTGCTTCATTGCATAATTATGTTACGCGCATACAAATATTTTATAAAAAAGTGACATGCTATTCGCAGGATACCAAGTGCGGATATAATTTCTCAAACTAGGATTCGTCCGTAAATTTCGACGAAAAATCTGTGTCAATTTTTGTTAACTATTTAATAAACTATTTGTTAGTTTGCGTGCCCATTCCTACCTTTATGTCCTCTTTTTTTTTTCTTTAATCTAGTTTTCGATAGATAATTTTCGCATCGACGTTTTAATGCGGCAAAAAGTGTTTACGTTTTCTACTTCATACAAAGTATCCATATGCACGCGTCGTAATAATTTTTTTTTTTCTTATACGGAAACATTTCGCGAGGAAACGAAAAGTGTCCCAAAGTGAAAGGACGCCAATAGCGCGTATATTTTAAATGCCGCGCGTTTCGCGACTATTTCGTGCATATGGATAAAAAAATCATTTCTACAACGCACGTCCCGACATACGTTCAACCTCTCCTCGGTAAAATTGTTTACGCTCTTCTCATTTCTAATTATTATTTTTTTTTTTAGTATACAAGGATGAAGTAGGAGGCTGGGCACCGCCCACCGAATTATCACAGTCGTCTGGTGCCGCAGCACATACGTATACGTGGTTCAGCCTTACAACCTACCTCTTAATCTAACGTTATCTTAGAAATTTTATTTATCTCTCGAATTACAGTATAGTCCCGTACGACGAGAGAGAGGTGGCGATTTTTGCTGAAGCAATAATATTTATTGGGGAAACAATTTTTTTTCCCTTCCTTCATCTCGCGTATATTATTGCTTGTTACAAACAGTCCGGTTGAGCATATATAGCACGCAAATTTCTTTGGAGGATTTCCCCGAGCGAGTACTTTTTCTTTTTTCTTTTTCTTTTTTTTTTTTCAAAAAGTCGAAAGACTAGGTTGAATAATATTTTTTTTTCTCCCACAATTTTAATCTTTTATTATGTATTGCAATCGATCGCTTACTACTTCTTATGCGGACTGATGTCTGGTGGCTATATCGTACACACGGAGCTATACTGTCAGCTGTCTGCAATTGATAATATCGTTTTACTCGAATTGTACTGCGTATATTTTCAAGTACATATATCGCGCGATTATCGATCATAATCGATCGAAGCGACTGAAGCGAAGTTTTTATATTGCATACGAAAAAAATAGGTATGTTAAAAACAAAAAAAAAATGAAAAAAAAAGAAACAATAAAAACTACAGAGTTCATTCTCGATTCGAACAAGTCGCGAGCTACTATAAATGGAAGCACTCTGTCAATTGGCTATATACATCGGGAGATTCAATATACAGAGTGATTCAGAAATACTTGTGCAAACTTTAGGAGTGAATTCTCTACGCATAAACAAGAAAAAAAATGTCACATACACATATGTCCGGAAATGCCTGATTTATGAATTATAATCGAAAGATTACATTCAACGTTTGGGTTTCCCATGACCTTCAATGTACCTACACTGTAAAAAAATTGTGTAAAATTACAACTATTATAATGGGTAATTTTGAGACCCACTATAATAGTTGTAATTTTGCACAATTTATATTTCTAATAAAAAATATATTTTTTCGTCTTTTTCTACACTGTAAAAAATTGTGTAAAATTACAACTATTATAGTGGGTCTCAAAATTACCCATTATAATAGTTGTAATTTTACACAAATTTTTTGTGTACTCATCCCCAAAGTTTGTACAAGTATTTCCGAATCATCCTGTATAAGAGGAGAGTAACGAGAGTACAGGAGAGAAATAATATTTGGCTATACTTAAGGCAACCGTACACTTTGGACACTGCAGGCTGCGTCATATGACATATTTTCCTCCTATGATCGAGTGACTAGTGTCGTTTCGCTTATCGAGTGAACGAGGAAAACGACGGTGACAATGTAATTGGCAGAGCTGAGAATAAGTTAAGCCGAAACGAGAATTCTCCACGATCTGCGTATTAGTTCATAAAAGAGGGAAGATAATTATACATCTTTCTACCGGAACTGTGTCTTGGAACAACTTGGAACAACTAATTTTTCGCTACGTTATTTTATACGTCCCGAAAGCTAGCAGGATAAAATGGCCTTTAACCATTTTGCGTAAAAATCTCGATGGACGGATCGCGTGGAAACGATAGATCGGAAAAGCATAAATGTACATGCGTATATGTGCAAGATACGGGAAGAACGGTATGTACACGAATATATATTTCAGCGAGAACAGCCATAGTTTGTCGTAGTTCGATATCAAAACTCTTTTGTTGGACTCAAAAAAGAGAGGCTCGAAAAAAAAAAAAAAAAGAAACGAGCCTCTCCGCGCATTAAAGTACGTGGAAGGAAGAATTTCTGCCGTTGACAGTAAAACGTAATGATCACATGTAGACAGCTAGTGTGCATAAACATTAATATTCTAAAAAAAGATGACGTAAATGTATGTCGTCGGATATATTCAATTTTTGTTTTCAATTACAAGAAAAGTATTTAGCTTTTCTTTTACATACTCGATAATATTTGTTCTTTGTTTCATCTCTCTCTCTCTCTCTCTTTCTCTTTCTCTCTCTCTCTCACACTAACAGTTCCACATGTAATATGTACAATAGTATCATGTAACGTGCAGTACACGCGCGCTCAGGGACGACACTTAGATTTTAAAAATATATAATTGTCATATATTTAATGTAAATATCATATATCATCATTGCGTTGTGTATTGTGTTGCTGCTGCTGTTGTTATTGTTATTACTATTATCATTATTATCATTATTTTATAATTGTAGTTATAATTATTATCATTATCAATAGCGTAATAATTATTATTATCATTATTAGTTATATTTTATTTGTATTATATTATTATTATTATTATTATTATTATCATGGAGGGACAGCGCTTTGCTATGCCACGACACTGCAGAGCTGAACAAAGACTAAACGCGGAAGTTACCACGCTCTTTAATGGCACGAAAAAGTACAATTAATATTGCATTACTATGAGCTATGTCCTCACCTAATTTGAAAATTAAGTAAGTATCCATTTCTTATCTTTTCACAAACGCGATGCGTCTAATCAAATGGTTTACAATTATGTATTAATTACTAATGATCCAATTGCCGTTTCATTGTCCGCGTATTGCATTCCATTATGCAAGTTATAAAGCAGATGTGAATTTCTATCTTTTAATAAAGCTTAGAATTATAATTGCAAACGGAAAAAATGCGGATATCGGGTATTTTGTTGCGATGCAAAAATGACAATTATTGTAACAGGAGCAGTACGAGTATTAGAGTAGTAGCAGTAATAGCAGTAGCATTAGTGGTAGCGATAGTGTTAGTAGTAACAGTAGTAGTAATAGTACTGGTAATAATAGTAAAAGTTACATAGTAATAGTAGTAATAGCAATAATGGAAGGAATAGCAATAGTATTATTATTAGTAGTAATACTATTACTAGTAATAGCAGTATAGTAATAATAGCAATAGTATAGTAATAGCAGTAGTAGTAATAGTAGTAATAGTAGTAGTAGTAATAGTAGTCGAATAGTGGAAACAGTATTAATCGTAACAATAGCAAAAATAATGTAATAATATTGTTGGTGAAGCTAACAGAAAATAAAGATTTGATTTTGTCTGCTTCATTCTATTACAGCTAATAAGATGTTAAAGTTTTGTGTGTGTGCATGTGTGTGTGTGTGTTTTTGTTGTGTATGACGAAAAACTGACGATAATTGATTGAGGCAATTAATGTATGTTAAAATATATTTAAAAAAAAATTTTTACACGCGATATAATTCATCAATAGTATATGTTTGAAAATGTACATAAAAAAATGAGGAAGATGAATAATCTAATAATAACCAAAGCAAATCTTTTCACAGTGAATTCTTGTCCGACGAATCGTTAATATTACATTTAACACGTTGACTGCCCAGCGAATTTTGTCTTACCGTACACCAAACTGGAATTTTCATTATCATAAGTATATAATGATAAAATAATAAAATAAAATATTTTATTTCCAATTATAATATTATTAATCAATTATAATATTAATAATAATTATTATTACTTAATTAATATCGATTAATTAATATTATTATTATTATTCGATTACAATATTTTATTTTATTCAATGGTATCCATTTGTTGCAAACATTTAAAAAAAATTTGATAGCGCCGGTCATCAGTGACCACCAAGGCAGTCAACGTGTTAAATAATATATATTTTTTAATTATGTTTTTTATAGATGTCATAAATAATATTATTATCGGGGACGTACGTTATAAGAGAAAATAAACTAAACTAATAAAATATTATGATTCAAAAGAAAGCTCAGATTTATTTTCACTACTCGCGCGATTATTCACTTGAAAATTTGTCATCAAAAATAAATAACATTTCTTGTAGCTTAATGCAAACGTATATTTCGTTTAAATTAGATGTATTTAAGTAAACTGCTCTCTCTTTCTAGTACCTATTCAATCTCAGTTCTCGTTTCTCATGTTATACATGACAAAGTTAATATTCATCATAATATAAACCGAGATTAAAAATGTAATCAATCATCATAAAAAAAAAAAAAGCTAATAGCTTGGGTAGATGATGAATAGTCAAAGTGTCGAATGATCAGAGAGCGTGATAACCTCTACCCACTTATTCTTAACTTTCGCAAGATTAATTACGTATTTGACAGTTAAAGCGATATCTATACCCGAATACCTTAATACTGTAATGAGCAACTGGATTTGAAGGTACCGTAAAGAGGTTGACGTTTCGGTGATCGACAGAGGTCAGTGAAGATCATCTTCATCGCTATCATTACCGTCTTTCGATCTAGCGGCACCTCCCTCACCGTCGCTAGAACCCGAATCACTTGCCGAGTCTTCGGACTGCCAGCCTGCTTGTTGTTGTTGGGTCGCTTGTTGTTGTACAGCGTGTTTCGAAACTTTGTGACGTTTGCCAGCGCGTGATGCCGTATCCGCGCCCGCGCCGTCTAGCATAGGTTGTAGGATTCGTCGACGAGCGTTGATAAACCAGTTATTCACTTGTAGCAGCGTTAAATTCGTCTGGCTGGCGATTTGACGCTTCTCATCTTCGGTTGGGTAAGGATGCTGCGATAAATATGCGTGTGTCGTAAGAGTGTAATTGAATGTGTCGAGACTGTGTACAGGCTGTTCTGCACACAATGGTAGATTATCGGCCAGGTACTTACTACTAAATGCTGAAAGAGCCACGTGCGCATAATGCTAGTAGCATGTTTAGGCAAAACACCACGCTTCTGACGTCCCTTTCTAGCGCTACTGTGATTACTTCTATGATTCCCAGCGTGATTCGAGGCCGCGTTGCTGGCACCTTCCTCCTCGTCCTCGCTCGCTGCCGGAGAAGGCGAGCCTGCAACAGTAATGTCTAACCACGATCGACGTGTTTGATATACTCGTAATTTACTACGTGATATAATATAATATATAACGGCAGTTGAGAGAAATATAGTAATATTTTTTCGCGCGCGCACACACACACATATATATATATATATATATATATATATATATATATATATGTATTTATTTATATGCATATGTATAGCGAAATGAAAGAAACACGTTATATTCCTAACCAAAATACTTTTCATCATTAGCATTTCCGACATCCGCGTATTCCGCGTTTTCCCGTTCTCGCAACGCAACTAGTCCCCAGTATCCAGCCTCTTCCAAATATACTCTGTTGGAGATAGTTCGTAGATACTCGTTACTGTCATCTATAATAAATTTTAACCAAATTTTTCGCTATAAAAAGGATATAAGTTGTCGAGAAATGTTGACTTATCCCAGGAAACGAAGAAAAAAAAAAAAAAAAAAAAAAAAACGGAAAGGAGAGAACATATAGCGATTCGGCCGATCTTGCTTCGGCCAGAGCAATTATATTCGATCGGCGGAGAACGAGTGACCGGATAGAAAGAGCAACTCTCGACAGCGACTCTCGCGGATTAGACTCACCTTGACCGAGAAACATGTCGTTAACCGGGGCGCATCCGTGCGCCCCGATCTGCGAGAGAGGCGTGCTTCCGTGCACCGCGGACGGTGAGAGTGGATCGTCGCGGTCTTGGCTAGTGGATTTGCCCGAGTTGCGCTGGACGGCGGAAGACGACGATCGGACGACCGGTTGATTATCGTGATTATCGCTCTCCTCTCGCGGATTCGCGCCGTCGTTCTCCGCCAGTCCGGAGTCCCCTCGGCTCACTCTGAATCCGTTAGCTCCCGACTCAACATCATTGCCTGTAGATGACAGCACCTGGCAAATATATGTCTCAACTAGCCGTCAGAGAGCAGGGATGGGAATTCTGTAATCATCTCAAGGGATGTACGCTCGTGGCGTGGTACAAAGCGACGGATTTAACAATCCTTGCCACTCCCGCGCGTACATCCCTCCGACTATAAGGATATCTACGTTGGTAAGGGGAGTAGACAGACCGGGGGAGGGGCGTATATCGGACAAACGTCTAACCTGCAACGGACTGCTGCCATTGCTGCCACTCGACGGACCCATATCGTGTCCATGATGGCTGTAGTCGCTGCGTAACAGATTCTCGCTCTGCATCTTGCCCTTCAGGCATGTAATGTACCTGTTGCAAAAGTCCTTGCACAGCTCCTGCACCTTCTCCAATTCCAGTAGGTGGATGCGCAGCACCTGTATCGCCTTGATCATCTGCAATGTCCGCGAGAGGAACGAGAGTTCCGGTTTTCATCAATGCCGATCGTCTTTTCGCGCGCGCTTCATTTGTTCCCCGAATGTTCGCGAGCTCGATTTTACTATACACTCGCATCGAGGAATATGAAAAACACTAGCGGATCCTAATATCCTGACGTCGATAATGGAGGGGATTTCGGCCAAATTATTTGGTTCGATATTTTTCTCGGTTTCACGCTTAGCCTTTTACTCCTTAGGATCAACGATGAGGATGCGATGAAACTTCTGAACCCATTTTTACTTTTTAAAAATTTTTTTTTTAAATTTAACTCCAAAATCCCCTCCAAACCTCCCTCCTTAGGATTCGCCAGTGACGAGACACAACTAAAGAGAAGGGGGAAAAAGAAGAGCATTTTCAAAGTCTTACCAAACCGTCAATCTCGGGGTCATTGATCAGGAAGGGCTTTCGGTCTCTTTCTTGGTGCTGGACGAAAGCCTGTATATCCATGTTGAAGTTTTCGGACATGGAGTTGTCCGAGCTCTGGGTCGCCTGTTCGCATCTTTCGAAGAGTAACGCCAGCAACGGGAAGAGCGGATGCTTGTACACGGCCCTCTTGTCAGCCTCGAACTGGGCCTGATCTTGATGAGTCGTATAGTCGGCGACCCCGCTCGCAGGGTCCTGATCGTATCCGGGAGTCACCATCGCTAGCGCAACGGCGGTGTTACCCTCTTGCATCCTGTCGCACGTTTTCGCGGATTCGTCACTCTTCTAATCGACATCGATCTTGTCGTCGTCACTCCTTTTAAGCGTGCTCTTACCTATCATTCCCCCTTGGCAATCTTCATTCTCGTTCCCCGAGTTTCCAGCGACCGTTTATTTTAAACGCGCGCTCGTCAAGTCCGTTTAATCCGAGACAATCTGAGCTGAGAAAAGGCACAATTGCGATAGAACTATCGAAATTTTTTTTTTTTTTTTTTTTTTTTTTAAACGTCATATTATTCGACGTTAATTCGTCCTACAAATTTTTCTAATCGCTTTGAGAAACGGAGGAGGAAAATTAAAGGGAGAAAAAGAGAGAGAAAGAGAGAACGCGGAAAAGACAAAGATCAATAAAAAAAAAAAAAAGTAAACGGAGAAGAGAAAAAAATACCCTCCACCCCCCTCTTCTGCCGCGCCGCGCGAACAATCGAACGATGCGGCGCCGCATTTAAATGTCATCATTAGACAGCATCGGCGCCATCGGCGTTAGGGGCTTTCATCGATTTCGGACGACATATCTCTTTCGACGTGAATAAATAAACTCATGGGGGGGGGGGCTAAACTTTCGGAAAATTACATTGGTATTTCCCTAACGAGCGAGATATTTCGACGAAGAATATTCTAACCCGGTTCCCTTGAAACACAGAGAATACATATTCGAAAATTCGATTAAAAAAAAATTTTTTTTTAAATTTTTAAAAATAAAAAAAGAGAATTTTGACTAGAGAGAGAGGTAAAAAAATATTTCTCTCGAAATTTCTCCGAACGAAGACAGTAGACTTACTCTCGAGAGCGCATTTCAATCTTATCGAAAAAGAGAAAATAAAAAAAATAAAAAAAAAAGATGGCCGGTTTCGATTCGCGAGAACGATTGAGCGTATATATCGAATGCGCCGAAGCTTCTCGGCGAGCACGTGTCCGTTCTCGCTCTACGAAGAACGGAGGAGACGCGGCTTCCCGGCACCGCGATGTTTACTACCCGTCGATCATCGACTGATTGCGAGACCCTAACCTCTCCTCCGTCGAGTTGCGCGCGATCTACGCAACTCGACGGCCCGCGCACGAGCGGGGAGAAAAAAAAAAAAAAAAAAAAAGAGTCGTATAGTTAAAACACACGCCCTACGGATGTTACACTCGCGCCTCCTCTCCTCGCCTCTCTTCGCCAACCTGTCATTTCTCGTTCGATAACTAATAATAAGGATAATCTCTTTCTCTTTCTTTCTTTCTCTCTCTCTCTCTCTCCCTCTCTCTCTTTCTCTCTCCTACGAACGTCGCGAGAGAAGCCTGCGAACGATGCGTTTCTCGTAGCTGTATACATTTATAGACGAAATCTCTCGGCAGAATCGACGCGTATATCGCAAGAATTATGATTAAATGTATTCAAGAAGTCGTCAGCTGACCGTAGCTGTATCGAAATAGGTTCTACCTCGTATCGGAGTACTATCATAATATTTATGTCCATCTCTATTTGGTAAACAAGATGCTCGGAAATTCTTTCGTCGTTTCTCAATACAAAAATGTCGAACAACACGAAGGCTGATTAAATCTGGAGCGATATTTTCTCAACATATATATATATATATATATATATATGTATACATATTTAATTATTCATGTTTAGACACACGTTTCTGGAAATTCGTAAACGATTTTTCTCCTTGTGCCGAGTTTCTTTCTACGTTATGCGAGACTCCGACTCGAATGAAAACCATCGTGGATTGAAGCGCGACACCGCGTATATCAGCGACGCAACGATCTTCCGCGAGGAAGAGATGCTATTCTCTACTCGTAACGATAGATTTCTTTCTTTTCGGACACAACTCGATGCAAATTTCGACCACCAAACAGATCCTCGGATCTCTCTCCGAGACCGTGCGTTTGCAGCCGCGCGACAGATCCCGGGAGAAGAGGCGCGAGACGAGGACGACGTCGCGTCCTCGATCGACGAGGATGGCGAGAAGTACGCGCACGAAAGCGCGATTCCCGAAAATCCCGTGGAAAAAAATGGGCGTTCACTCCCCCCGCGCGCGCGCGCTTAAAGGGGGGTAAAGCAAGTAGATAGACTGGCCGAGAGGGCGAACCTAACCTCGCGAGCGGAACGAGAGCGATTTGCCGACGAATCTCGACTCTCGTCGCGAGTAGGATCGGCGAATATCTCGCGTTCTTACCGTGAACAGATCGTGAGAGAGGATCCAACGTCGACGCGACGTCACCTCCGGCGCCGAAACTGCCCGCGCGCGCGCCTTCACCTTGTTTTATTTTATCGCGACTCTTTACGATGCGATGCGCGATATCGAACCGTCATATAGAGGAGTCGAGAGGGACGACTCTTGGGGTATTCTCCTCCCGCCGTACACACGTGCCTGAGGGGGGGGGGACGAGGATCCCCGTTCCGAGGGGGTTCGAATCCCGCCGGTTCGCACGCCGGATTCCCGTTTCACGTCCGCACTTGTTTCCCGGAGCTCTCGGTGTTTACCACGCTCACACTCTTCGCGTAGACGATAAATTCGAGTAACCGGACATTTTTCAACGCGACACCGTCCGTCCACCCCGTCCGCCTCCTTCCACCGTCTCGTCTTTTGTGACGTCACCGATTCAATACTTTTCGCGAAGGTTTCTCGCCGCCGCGCCGCGGCGGCGCGCCGTCGAGTTGCGCCGCTCGCGCGGCAGATGGCGCCACGCGTACCACGCATTCCTGTGTACCCGCGCATTACGTCATCGCTTCAAATTACATTATTTTTCAATGATGTATCTTCAATTCCGTTTTACTTTATCCTACGTTTCTTTTCTACTTCCGTGTATGCAACTAGTAAGTGAAAGATGTCTGTGATAAAGAGGAGCTAAGAACTTTACATAATATAGGACTTCACGTGTTTATGTTTGTGGATTTTTTTGCGAATAATAGGATTAGATGTTGGATGTTGAATTATAGATCAGATAAATCTAAGTTTTGTTATTTGTACATTGTTGTATTGGGAGAAATAAATAATTAGCGTTTTACAAAAAAATATTAAAGCTATAAATAATGATTTTTCTCGTCTTTCCCTCTAAAAATATTAATAAAACGCTCAATATATAATAATATATGTGTATTAACATTATCTGGTATATACTTTATTAAAATTTTTGAGAGGGAAGAAAATAAACATAAAAGAAAAGACATTATTTTATCATTATTAAAGCGTAAAATTATCATTCTATATTAACAGAAATTAATACTTTATGAATGTTAATATTATTTTATGAATAAAGACAGCAATCTACTCGCTGTAATATGTTGCATGCTATCAAATCACCTCTATCAAACATGATTATACAAAAATTTAAAAAAATACGACATGAGAGGGATATTTTATTTTTAGTAACGTAAAATATATAAGCTTCAAAAAAATTCAATTTCTATGCTTGAGATTTTTCTTTCCTAAAATAATGGAACAAGGAGGAAACTTTATATTTTTTTTTTCATACATGTATTTTTTCGCACGATTTTCGATGATCACGCGCGGTAATGTAATTCATCGGTCATCTCGAGTTTCGCAGAGATGCTGAAGATGTAGCCACTTTGACTATTAAAGCGCCGCTATTCTTCGATAGCGATCGATCGCACTCTCGCCTCGCAGTTTCAACCAGCTACGATTTCAATTGACGATTAAGTTACTCGAGAGAGGGTTACTTTGAAAAAGATATATACTCTCCATTAAACGTTTCACCGAATAGAATTTTCGCTTTACTCATCGAATTCATTCAAGAAATATTTTTCTTTATCATTTCTATTACAAGATATTTATCGATATACAGGTGTCCGATAATAATCGCACCTCTCATGTGCAGCGAGTTAAACCGAGTAGGAAAGTCCTCTACCGTTTTGCGATCTTCGCAATAATTAATGAGAAATTAATTAGAAAAGATCGGCCAATCCGCGCGCGAGTACAAGCGCGCGGCGAGAAGAAACAGACAGTGTTAAGCTCAGTGTTACGCGGTTATTAAGCGCGCAGGACGAAAAGAGACAGCCTATAATTGTAGAGCGCTTCTTCCACTGTTTCGTCGCGCACTCAGCAACCGCGTAACATTAGGCTGTCTTTCTTCATCGCGCGCCTAGTAATCGCGTAACATTAGGCTGTCTCTTTTCATCGCGTGCCTAGTAACCGCGTAACATTAGGCTGTCTCTTTTCATCGCGCGCCTAGTAACCGCGTAACATTAGGCTGTCTCTTTTCATCGCGCGCCTAGTAACCGCGTAACATTAGGCTCCCTTTTCATCGCGCGTCTAGTAACCGCGTAACATTGGGCTGTCTTTTCTCGCGGCGTGCTTGTGCTCGCGATCTTTTTTAATTAATTTCTCATTAATTATTGCAAAGATCGCAAAACGGTAGAGGACTTTCCTACTCGCTTTAATCGGCTCTACCTGCACACGAGAGGTGAGGCGATTATTACCGGACACCCTGTATAAAACAATAGTATGTACATGTTTAGGAAATCTATTTTAAATTTAGATTCTATACCTTGTAAATAAATAATATATGTATCTCTCTGGACGGAGACTCGATATTCACGTTATTAAAATATAAAATCATCGCTTTACGACTTACAATTAGAAATACTATCAAAAGGAGAACCATTTCTCGACGCTTCCCTCACCTGTCTCGAGCGATGAGTAATCTTACGAGCAATGGTTATCTTATCACTATACTTCGTTATCGTACGCAAAGTTGCGTTGATACGGTCGGGCCAATTTCAGTTGACGCCGTTTAAAGAGAGAGCTTACAGTTGTCATCCTTCCTCTGTAAGGATGGATCTCCGAATATCGATTCCACTGTTCGCGCTATTTCTTCTGGCCAAGTGCGAAAATGCTACGAAAGACGACATTACAGACTCGAACGCGATTAACATCGAAAGTACTACGCCGAAACCAGCAATCTTATGCAACGTGTGCACTTGTACAGGTAGTCGAAACTCTGTTATTCGAAACTTTTCATCCGACGTTTAATAAAATAATATTCGCTCCAAATAAAATGGCTGAAGCTTGTTTCAAATTGTCCCACGGTGCTAAAAAAATTAATAATTATAATTAATAATTATATTACATAATTACGATAAAATACGATACATGTGTGTTTAGATGGCTACGTAAACTGCAGTGCCCGAGGTTTGGAAAATCACTTAGAGGATACGCAGTGGTTGAACGTAACGGCTAAAGAGATTTCGTTCGAGCACAATCGTTTGGTACACGTCACGCCTTTCCCGAAGATAATCGTCGAGAAGATAATTCTGCGAAAAAATCAGATCAGCACGATCGATAGTCACGCTTTTAAGGAGCTCGTTCATCTCATCGAACTGGACCTGAGTAATAACCAGCTCACGTCGGAACAGCTAAAACCGCACATTTTCGAGGTAACGAGAGATTGTATATCGCAAGTTAGCACATCAATACCATCCTAGAAAGAGACGAACGTAGGTTTACCTCTGACTGTGATTCATCGATTAGCAAGAAACACCTTAAGACCTCTCAATTTTAATCGCAGATTCTTCGCGCAGATATATGATTAATTTTATCGCTCTAAAAAGCAGTCAAATTCTTTTCCTCTTTTTTCCGATAATATTTTTAAAATATGCCGTCAGGTATAAATTATTTATTCAGTCGAAAATAATAAGCTTGAAGCTTTTTTCGCATTCGGGTCAAATTGATAAAGTAAATTCAGGAGAAATTTATGGAATATAAAAAAATTTTAGATTTTTCACATCTAAAATAATAGCTAATAGTTTTAGATTTTTAAAATTGATAGATATAGCAGTGTGATATATTTGATATAAAATTATTACATTTATATAACAAAAATTTTTTATTTCATATCAATTTTTTATTTTTAACTTTATTAGAATTAATCATATTCATAATTTTATAATCTTAAATATATAAAAAAATATATAAAGTTTCTACCTAAATCAATTTTATACTCATACATTTTATATTCTTCCTCCTTTGATATAAAACTATTATTACATTTATATAACAATAAATTTTTTATTTTTAACTTTATTAAAATTAAATATATTTATAATTTTATTACAGAAGTTTTCAATAGAAATATAAGGGCGCTAAATGTTATGGTTATATTTATTCTTGTGTTACAATAGATTATTTATAATCATTTTATCAGATAAACTGCATTGTTCTTCGTTAAAAAAAGAAACTTCTTCAATAATACTGATTATTTCCCATCTATGTTTCTTTATTGTATCCGTCTCTGAACGAGATTATTATTATTTCCGTTTTAGGGCCAGTTCTCGCCAGAAGCGTACGAGCCTTTACCGTTGAAAGTATTGAACCTGTCTAATAACATACTCCAGTGGTTACATCAGAGTGTATTCGAGCACATCATCGGCATCGAGGTGTTGAATCTCTCCGGGAATCCCTTTGGCGTATTCGACTATCGTACATCGATAGCTATCAGCAGTTTGTCGTACTTGCAGGAATTAGACATCAGTTATTGCCAGCTGAAGGAACTACCGAATCTTCAGTTCCATAACGCCAAGTAAGATGAAGTGCGGAGACGCTGCCAGAGTGTCGATGTGTTTTTTTTTTATTCTATAAAATCAGTCTCTTTAAAATTGAATATTCCTCGAGATTTTACCGTTCCCTTGTTCTTATAGATATTTGAAGAAACTGAACTTGGTCGGCAACAAGCTCGCGGTTTTGCCCAGACCGTTAGAGGAGGCCGGGGCCTTGGAGTACTTAAGTTTGGACAACAATCCGATACGCGTTATCGATGGCGCGAACGCCTTTCCCAATTTGACGAAACTGCGAGAACTCAGTCTGTGCGACATGTCAAGTTTAACGACGATTGGAAATGGCGGCTTATCGGCGTTAATCGGCCTGGTGGATCTCCGCGTGCGAAACTGCAAGAAGTTGGATGTGATCGAGGAATACGCGTTCGCGATCACGGTATGTCGAACGTAATTGGTCGAAAGGAGCTTTTCGGCGATATATATGCGACAGATTAATAAAACGAGGATTATCCGCGATTATTTCGTAGACCGCCAGGGGGATAGTGTGGCCGTCGTTGAGGAAACTGGATCTATCGTCTAACGCGCTACAATACTTGCCGATATTACTCCTTGACAGATGGGACAGTCTCGAGGAATTGCATCTGATGCATAACCGTTGGAGCTGCGATTGTCGCAATCAATATCTGGTAAGTCCCACGAAAAAAATCTTTCTAAAAAATCGCACGCCAAGTACATGGAAAAAGCATCCAAACCTGTATATGCAAGCGATAGAAAGTTATCTAAAAAAAAATAACCATTTATTAAACATTATTCAGAAACATAAATGCCAAGTACTACTTGATCGTGTATCATGAATTTATAATTCACTAAGCTATCGCGAAAAAAAACTGGATAAGGGAAGAGAAGTATTTTTATCGTTGCTGGATAACAAACTAATTTTTCGCGAATCAAATCGTTGCTGGATGACAAACTAATTTTTCGCGAATTGAATTGTTGCTGGGTGATAAACTAATTTTTCGCGAATCAAATCGTTGCTGGATGACAAACTAATTTTTCGCGAATTGAATTGTTGCTGGGTGATAAACTAATTTTTCGCGAATCAAATCGTTGCTGGATGACAAACTAATTTTTCGCGAATTGAATCGTTGCTGGATGACAAACTAATTTTTCGTGAATTGAATCGTTGCTGGATAACAAACTAATTTTTCGCGAATTGAATCATTGCTGGATGACAAACTAATTTTTCGCGAATTGAATCATTGCTGGATGACAAACTAATTTTTCGCGAATCGAATTGTTGCTGGATGACAAACTAATTTTTCGCGAATTGAATCGTTGCTGGATGACAAACTAATTTTTCGCGAATCAAATCGTTGCTGGACAAACTAATTTTTCGCGATTAAATCGAATTCGGCGAACTAATGCGAGTAATCTCTCCCGCTCACAGATCGAAACCATATTGCCGGAATACGCGGCGAAACAAAAGACGACGGCCGAAGTCGGCGAGCTCATCTGTTTCGCGCCGCCGGAACACGCGGGTAAGAGCCTCACGTCCCTGGCCAAACGACATCTACGCTGCTTGGATCTGTACGACGCGCGACCGGAGAAGGACGCCGCGATACTCGTAGGGATGCTGATCGGTCTGCTTATTGCGATTCCGGTCGGCATGGCGTTCTTCGTCTTCTGGCGACGCGGCTTTTTCTTCTGCGGCTCGCAGGGTCCCGCCAGCTTCTCCCGCGCCTTTTACAAACGCGCGTCCAACGACGATGACATTTGATAATTCAATCCCACAATATCCTTTAACCCGATTAGGTAGATGAGAGGAAAACCTCTTTGCTATATTTTTTTTACATTAAGAGACGCAAGACGATTTACTACATTTATTGTCAAACAGCAGCGGAATTCGTAGTACATATGACACATGTATATCTAGTCTAACTACATAGTTTTTTCAAGTATCTTTTGTATGTATTTCATTAAGCTATTAATCTCTCAATCATTGTCAAGAGAGTAAGTAATATATATACGTATTTTCCGTTCTAATGAGCGCATTACTGGAACGCGTAGGGTTTATTACGGCTTTGTGTAATAAACAATCTGAAAATCAATGCGTGTCGCTCTTTTCCGTCTAACGAGTCCCCGGAGGATCCACGAGAGCCAGGCATAGAAGGACGTGTCTCGAGCCTCCGTCGAAACTCCGGACACGATGGATTTTCGGCTTTACAAGCGAGCCAGCCGGAGGGCGGCTCTGCCACAGTAGTACAGTATGCGCAGGGCGGGGGGGGGTTCCCGGAGGGTTGAGGGAGGGGTCGGGGGGGGGGGGGGCAACGGGATGAGGGCGAGGTGACGCGACGCCGAGCGGACGGATGGACACGCGCCAGTAACGCAATTACCGCGACGTTAATTTACTCAATAATCGCAGGAGCAACCCCGTCTAAATGTCGACACGCGTCCCTCGACCCTAATCATACCCCCGGCTCTCGGTCGTCGTCGCGATAGCACGACGTTGTGTTGGAGAGAGATTCAGAGAGAGATTCCCGATCGAGATTAACGCGACCGCTAAAGTATAGAGGGTATATGTATATATGTATATATATACCCTCTTTTTCCTTCTCTCTTTTTTTTGCATTTTTTTCCTTAATATTTTCACGCTATCCTCGACGCGCAAGAGAGCGAGTCTATATGTTTATTGTCGGACGATAATTGAATAGAAGGTGCGTGCCATATTATTGTTCTCTAATAAACTCGCATTTCTCGTACGTGATTGTTTATACGTCTACCTGGAGATGACATAGGCTGCACGCGCGCGTACTGCCATTTGGAGAGAGAGTGCGCCGTATATACATGATCCGATAAGTAATTTAATCCCGCGCTTCTCTCTCTCTCTCTCTCTCTCTCTCTCTCTCTCTCTCTCTCTCTCTCTCTCTCTCTCTCTCTCTCTCTCTCTCTCTCTCTCTCTCTCTCTGCTTCAGTTCTCCCGCTCATCCAAGATACGATATCGATATCGACCGAAGGATTGGCCAGGTTCGACGATGCGACGCGAGCACGATAACGAGACAACGTCGGCGAGATTCGAGGATCCGCATTTTGCAACATTTTCACCAACCGAGGACGAGCGGTAAAGGAAAAAAAAAAAACAAAAAAAACAAAACAAAACACTCTCGAGATTGGGGAACTTTGTCTACCGTATTATGTACAAAGAGACGGAAACAGAGATCGTTTTCGACATGCATACGCGCGAATACGTCGCGTCGCGAAACGTACAAACGGACGGCCGCCCCGTCGCGTCGGAGAGGCGAGTGGATGGTTTTCGGGGAACGTACTCTCTTACGCGTACTCTTGCATTATTATCTACGTGTTGGGACGGAACGATAGAATGGAGAGAGAATCGCACGGATACACAGAAACGATCCGTACCTCCTCCTCCTTCTCCTCCTTCTCCACCGTAGTCTCTTCCCGTCCTCGCGGGGACGTATAACGTCGGATTCATGAATATCCGGAGCTACCGTGTCCATGGAAACGCGCGGCCAAGTCCCGCCCCGGGTGTCGCGCGGAGCCAACCCGGAGCGATGGCGAGCGTCGCGACGCCGGCCAATGCGGGGACGCCAGGCCTCGGATAGACTTGAAGCCTTCAACCTCTTCCTCGGCGGGAGGGACGGGAGGGGGCGATGATCGCGCACAGGGGGTTGCAAATCGCACCGCGAGCGCACCGATACGCGACCCTTAACGTTGTCGGCGAACGACAGTGAACGGGCTGGTGCGTCTCTCGCGATTCGTGCTTTGATCCCACGGCGATCAATTCGACCTCGGGATGTTCGCGAGATGAACGCCGCCTAAATTAGCCGAGTAGGCTGAGGGGTGCGCGCGTGCATTGTGCACCGACGTGCACGGAAAGAGAGTGACCGGTTTCACAGAAAAGTGACACATTCCTCTTCGTGTATCGTTTCCTTCGAAAAAATTTCTTAGACTGACTCCGGCGATAGATACGAGAGACGAGAAGAGGGATTCGAGGGATTGCGCATCGTCTTCTTAATGGCTTTACTACGAGGTGGCGCGAAGATTTCGCTTTGATTACTTTGATTTACCGAATCTAGTTTTCGTCTTCTTGGCCAGAATCACAGGGCGCCAAGAGGCGAGGATGTAACCGCGAAACATCCGCCCTAATCGCGTACAGAGTTGCGTACAGAGCACGAGAAAGGGAAGATGCAGTCTTCCACCTGCCAGCAGCAACAAGCACAACCAGGTCAGAACGGTACCTCCGCTAGCAGGACGTCGTTCCTCATCGAGGATATCCTTAGTCGCGGCACCGTCACTCCCCATCATCCGCATCATCATCAGTTGCACCATCAGCATCATCTGACGTCCACCTCACACGGGCAGCATCATCAGTATCAGCAATTTGCCAGTCTGTTACCCGGTTATCCCGCAGCGCCGCCCGCCGCGGCCTTCTTTTTGGGACCCCTCTTTAGTAGCGCCGGCATGGGGGTCGGCGTGGTACCGGGGGTCGGGGAGCTAGCGGCCTTGAAGCACTGTCGGCGACGAAAGGCCCGAACCGTGAGTACATCACTTTCTCCATTGATCTAACTCTTCGATCTTTTCCATTTATTCGAAAATGAAAATTCAAAACGCAAACTCTACGTAAATTTGCACAAACTCTAGCGAGACCCTAAATTGACCCAACAATCGTTGGCTCTAAGTCGGCTGAAGATGTGTGAATCGAGGCTATATAAAGTGACTTTATGTGAATTCGCGTATTATTTTGCAACTTGTCTTTCTCACTCTCTCAATTGCGTCAAGATAAGAAACAAGAGTTTGCTTCCTTAAAATTTCAGGTGTTCAGCGACCAACAACTGGCAGGTTTGGAAGCCAGATTCGAGGTGCAGAGATACCTGAGCACGCCCGAGAGGGTAGAGCTCGCGGCTGCGTTACATCTGTCCGAGACTCAGGTGAAAACGTGGTTCCAGAATCGACGGATGAAACATAAGAAGCAATTGAGGAAGCAGAACATAAGTAGCGGGGGCAATTCCAATTCGGGACAGCAATCCCTATCCGTTACATCGCCCGCCGGTAAGTTGCGTCCATTCCTTTCCTCTTGATGTTCGATCAAGCTTTGCGAAAACGTTATTCGACTCGGATTTCCGAGTGGGCAGCTGGGGAAAATTAGAATCAGATAATCAGAATCAGATAATAAAATTAACGGAAATACAGCAATCGCATCGCGTATACAAAGGGATTCCGGCGAGCGTAATGTAAGTTGGTACAGGTTCGAAGCGAGGCGCTTATGAAACGATAATGCTTAACATCGCGATCATCGGTATCTGCGGAATTTCCGCAACGCGGAATTTAATCGTCGTTAAATTAAATCTACGCGTATCGACCTTTCGATAAACAGCTGCGAGCAATATATTCATTCCCGCGCCGCGGATTAATTCACTTGGGTTAATGACACTGTGTCCTAGATAAGCGCGAATTCATGAATGGCCGCGTACTGCCTATGATAAAAAATTATATATATATTTATGTATTATATATGCTTATACGTCACTTTTACGAATTCCACTATGACATTCACGTAATCCTCGAAATATCGTAATATCGTAATGGCGGATATTCGGTATACGTAGTAATAGCGATAGTAATAGTAGCCATGTATACGGAGGAGAAGAGGGGGTGGGCTATGTATATGTATATATATATATATACACATATATATATATATACGTATGAAATGTTAAACAAACTACGGATCGAGTCGATACGCAGACGCGGCAGCATCCGGGGATTAATAGACCGTAGTTATCGGTTAATCTGGTCCCGGGGACCGGCCGCGCGTTATAACGGTCGGTTGTCGTTAAATACTTCCCCGTTGTCACGCTAATGGGGCGGATATCTGCATATAACGCAACCAAAATACCGCTGACAATAAATTACGCAAGTTCTAGCTTAACTAGCCAGACCGTAACCGTGGTTACGTCGCGAGGAACTATAATCATTAACCGTATATCTGCGTAATAATGCGTGTCGCATTCCGGGGATATTACCGTAATCGCTCGTCCGGCATGACGTCCACGCAAATGTTACAAACTCGCGGAGGAGAGTTGGGATTGTGGCAATTCTATTACACACACATATATATATATATATACATATATTGTTTCCCTTTATCGCGTAGCGCGCGGATACGCTAAGACTGCTTTGGAATATAAAAGTGATCGTTTAACGAGACCGCGCGCGAGACACCATTTTGAGCGATTTAAATAGTTTGACCCGCGCTTATGTAGCATTCTATGCGCTATATAAAGTTGTTCGTCTCGGTAGACAAGATGGCTCCGTTCTCCGGAAGAGGGGCGGGGGGGGGGGAGAGGCTAACCGAGTTACATAGACGTCTCCTTGGCAGCGACCAAGAAGGAGAGATATCGTGGGGAAGAGGGGTGGTGTGGAAGTGCACGTAGAGAAGACCGCCTCGGCGTCTTTAGACTCGGCCGGGGGCTATGTAAGGAAACCCGGGAGAGATTCGTTCCCTCCTTCGGCGACGTTTCTCTCCTTCGCTTCCCTCGTCTCGTTCTCCGCTTCCTACACCCCCGTCTTGGAGAAAATTGCTCAATTACCCGCTAAGTGCTCGGTCAGATCTCTATATTCTCGATTGTTCGCCGTTAAGGGCTATCGGTAGGCCGTAGGCGAGATGACGTAAGCGCGGATTTGATTTTCATTCAAATTTCGGGAGAACAAGAACGATCATCTTGACGCAAAATAAATACAGGGTGTCCCAGACCTACCGTAAAAGACCTATTAATGGCAGATTCTTGAGGTCATTTGGAGACGATTTTTCCTCAACGCAAATGTCGAAGCACCAATAATTTTCGAGTTATAAGTGATTGAAAATAAAGGGCTTTTTGCAAACTAATTGTAAGCTTTATGGAATTAAAATATTAACAAAACTACATTCTTCAGTTGATTTCAGGTCGAGTTTAATTTAATAGAATTTTAATTTAAGGCTTAGTTACAAAGATATATGATGGCAAAAATTGAGAGCTTGCAATAAATGATGATCTTCCTCGACATTTTCGTTGAGGAAAAATCGTCTCCAAATAACCTCAGGAATCTGCCATTAAAAGGAAGTACGGTAGTTTTAGGACACCCTGTATACAGGAAAAATAATAAGAAGAATAATTAAAAAATAATTGGAAGATTAGAATTAGGTTTTTTCGCATTTGTTTTTTTTTTTTTTTTTTTTTTATGAAACTTGAAGAAATAAGAAAAAATTGCCCATGTATAAAATCATATACAATTTACATATATACAATAATTACTATACATATATTTTTTTATTATGTATATATATATATATATATATATATATTTTACTATATGTATATAAATATATAATTATATTATATTATATATAATGCACACACAGACAAAGAAAACATTTAGGGATACATATTTTATACATAATTGTATATATTAATATTCGATTATATATGGACCTTTTTTTTCCCGGGTCTGCGAGCGGATGAGGGTCTCTCGAAACCATGATGCCATGTGATCGATAATGATTTGTGTCGACAGAACGTCCCGTAGATTTTTCGCTGAGCGGCGGGCGCGAGTCGCGCGCGAGCAGCGACGCGCCCGCGGATTCCGACGACGAGGACGACGACGAGATCGACGTGCTGGGCGACGAGACGCCGTCGCCGACCCCGACGCCGACGGCGACGCCGGCACCGACCCCGACGTCGACGCCGACGTCGACGCGGAGCGGCGCTCCGTCCAGACGCTCCAGCACGCCGCCGAGGACCCATCACGGAACGGCGATTCATCCGCAGCATCCTCACCCGCATCCGCACCTGATCGGCCTCCATCATCAGCCGCATCATCAGCAACACGGCAACAGCCAGCATTCCGCCCAACGTCCGACGCATCGCTGAGACTCGACGTTCCGGCATCTTCGAGACGTTCTCGCACGTTTTTCTTACCCGGAATTCACGGCACGACATATGTAGAGAAGGAGAGGAGATAATCGCCTCGCATGTTCGAGATCGGCATTTCGAATATCGGGCGGATTTATCTCGAAAAAAAATTTCAGAGCTTAAAAAGTCTTCGCCGCGTAACACACCGGAGAACATCGTTTTGGAATTTTGGCGGAGATCGTCCAGCTCGAGAGAGAGAGAGATAGAGAGAGAGAGAGAGAAAAGAAAGCAACGTCTTACTGTCCTCGAAAGGTATTTATATATACGGTCATTGAAATGATTGACGGCAAATTCGACGGAGAATCGGAATCGTCGCCGGAAACTGGAACTGGAGTTTTATCCCCGGTGTTTTCCCCGAAATCTACTTTTTATATAGCTAAAATACGGTATAAAGAGAAATACGGTATCTGGTCTGTTGTTACCTTTTATAGTCAAGTGTATAAAAATATAGGCCGTGGTTTTCGTTGAGAATTAAACTATCATACTCTAACGCGATATGTGTGTGTACGTTTGTTTTTCCTCGATTGTTTCTCCAAATAGTAGTTGTTTTTTTTTTCAAGCGAATCTTGAGTGTCTTTTTTGTGTGTGCGGAGACGATTTTTTTTATTAAAAGAGCGCAATTTAAAAAGACACGTTAGTGTCTCTAACGCCAAGTCAGTTGGGTTCCCTTAATCATGACTTTAAATTGCAGATTATAAGTGATTTTTGTGTGTGAAAAACTTACATGTTGTTCACACAAAATATTAAATGTGTAAAATAATATTTAATACAAATATATATATTGCAATAAGCATTTGCATAAGAGTGTGCAGTTTAAAATTATTTTAATAAACATATGCACATGGAGAGTTCAAAATTATTAATCTGAATTAAATATTACAGGAAGTTTGCTTATATAAAGAAGTATCGCTATATACTTTTCTAGAGATATACACATTTATTGAATATATTGTTTGTTTAGAAGCAGAGCAAGAACTATACATGTAGGATTTGTTTATGGAATAAGTTTATTCGTCTATTAAATAGGTTTATTCCTTTAGAGAAGCACGAATTATAGGCAGAATTTATTTACGAAACACACAGATGGTTCTTTTGATAACAGCAAGAATTTCAAAGAAAAATGTTGCATCGATGATTTATTGATAATAAATAAATAATATTTTGATGTAAAAGTGACGTGATTAACTGATCACACAATCCAAAAAAATACTATACGGAAGAAAAGTATAGCTTCATTTCTTTATAAATAAACTTCGGAACTATAGACAGGATTTATTTACGAAACACACAGATTTTGATAACAACAAGAATTTCTAGGAAAAATATTGCATCCATGATTTATTGATAATAAATAAATAATATTTTGATGTAAAAATAATGTGACGTGATTAACTGATCACACTATCTAAAAAAATACTATACGGAAGAAGTGTATAACTTCACTTTTTTATAAGTAAACTTTAGAACTATAGACAGGATTTATTTATGAAACAAATGGTTCTTTTGATAACAACAAGAATTTTTACGAGAAATATTGCATCGACAATTTATTGATAATAAATAAATAATATTTTGATGTAATATAAAAAGTAATGTGACGTGATTAACTGATTACTCTATCCAAAAAATACTATACGGAAGAAAAATGTATAGCTTCACTTCTTTATAAGCAAACTTCCCCTGCAACATTATTCAATTTAGCCTAATAATTTTGAACTCGGCATACGTTTTATTAAAATTTATATAAATATTTTAAACCGCACATTTGCTTATTGCAAAATATATTTATATCAAGTATTTTTTTATATTCTTTTTTTCTATATATAAAAGAAGAAGTCCTGACTGACTGACTGACTGACTCATCAACGCCCAGCTCAAACCGTTTAACCTAGGAACGTGAAATTTGGAAGGTACATTGTTTTTATGACGTAGGCACCCACTAAGGAAGGATTTTTGGAAATTCCGTCCCTAAGGGGGTGAAAAAAGGGGTGAATTTTTTTATGAGGATACCTATATCTCAAAAACCGAAGATGCTACAGACGTGAAAATTGGTATTTAGATTCTTCTTTAAAAATAAAGAAACACGTGTTTTACCATTTTCCGAAAATCCAGTTAAGGGAGATGAAAAAGGGGGGTGAATTTTTTTATAAGGATACCTATATCTCAAAAACCAAAGATGTTAGAAAAGTAAAAATTTACATTTTAAATCTTCATTATAAAGTAAGTTTGCGTGCCAAATTTCTTGCTCCTAACGTCAGTAGTTCTCAAGATATGGATATCAGTAAAAACGTGCGTACCGAGCGCGCGAAGCGCGCGAGAAACAAACGCCAGCTAGTATTTGATATTTTAAATTTAAACGATATAACTTATGAATTTCATATTTAAAATAATGATTGAAAAAATATGTGTTATTTCTCTTACTTTTAGTAAAAAAAATATTGAAAGTGTGCTATACTTTATATAATACTGTTATTTATATACATACAATGCACATACACACATATACATATGTATATGAGTATCAGTATTATATATATACACATATAACTAAAAAAAGCATGCATATCTTAAAAAAATTACTTTTGTTAAATAAAAGTAAACAAGTCTACCCGCCTGTTTAAAAAATTGTTATATAAGAAAGTGAGTCTTTAATATACATTTTATCTCTTCAAAAAATAGTTGTGTAAAGAAACGTTGCTTCAATGTATACGTTATTGCTGAATTACTTATCTTTTCTACAAAAAATAATGATATGAAAAAAATGCGTTAATTGGGAATAAAAATTGGGAATAAGAATTATACACAATATAAAATTTAATTGTCTTATTATACACCATGTTTTAATATTAAATGTTTTTATCTAACGCATAATACCATTGTGTATTTTATTAAAACATTTGTGTATATTATTATATATTTTTTAAGATACTTATATGTATACACAACTCACATAAACACATGATATTTTCAGATACAGGATTTCTCGAAGCGTAATATGTATTAATAAAGATAACAGTTAAGGCAATTAAGAGTAATCCAAAAATTTAATGTAACAAAACTTGGCGCTACTACAATAATTTTTATTTAATACAATATCTATAAAGATTATATAGCAGCGCCAAGTTTTGTTACATTAAATTTTTCATTTACTCTTAATTACTTTAACTGTTATTTTTATTAATAAATTTTATTATAACAAAAAAATTAAATTTTATATTGTGTATAATTTTTACACCCAATTGGCGCATTTTTTTTATATAGTATCATTACTTTTGTAGAAACGACAGGTTTGAGTAATAAATAATATGTACATTGAAGCAACGCTTCTTTGTACAACTATTTTTTTAAGAGATGAAATGTATATTAAAGAGACTCACTTTCTTGTATAACAATTTTCTACAGGCGCGTAGACTTGGCGCTTTTTTATTTTTATTTTTTTTAAGAAAAATACTTTATAACATAACGGCTCAGCAACAATAAGATTCCTGGGACGTATGTCGACATTGACATTTAATTTGCGATCTGGGTAGCAAACGACGCCACGGGGTCTCTCTACGTAATCGTTTTGTTAATCGTCGACGCGACATTTCGGTGTCTCCTCGGGACATTTTCGCGAAAGTTAACGAGCCGATGAATAAGAGGAGGCAAAGGGGACCGCGAGATTGTAGATTCTACTTGTCTCATTAGGGAAAGTGATGTTCAGATCGTTTGCCATAATTACAACAGCAATCGAGAACAATTAATAAATTTGACTATCGCCATAAATGTATAATGTGTTTCTGAAAGATCTGACCAAACTTGGAGAGCCTCTATATTGACTTTGAAAACAGAAAAAAATATATAAGTGTGTACGTCCGAAAAAGCTTCCATTCAGAATTTAATAAGATACTGATATAGAAGAATTACTGAATTTTTGAAAATTGCGAAAATTACGAAGATACTGAATTTTCGAAAATTTATCTTTTATTAAAATAATTATCGTAAATTTATTTTTTATATAAATTTACGAATTGATACTACATTTTCGGGAATTTATCTTCCATTAAAATCATTATCGCATATTTTATATTAAATGAATTTTGCATCAAATCAAAAGTGTTTAAAATTAATGGTAATTATTTGAAATCTACGCACAATATGATTTCGGAAAATTCGCGTATCAGGGAGTAATGTACACAAAAATGTTGAACAGATTTTACGTTCGACAGTTCATCATAAGACGCTTTGAGACGTGTATATTAAATGTTCAAGGAGGCCATTTTGAACACTTGATTCGACGTTTCAAATTCATTTAAAATTCGCAATAATTATTTCGATAACAGAAAAATTCTTGAAAATTTATTATATCAGTATCTTAAAAAGCATCCCTGCAACTCGAAACGAAGAAAGGAGCTTTCTCGGATACATGTTCGCGTATGAATAATTTTTAACCTCAAAATCAGCTCTGTCAGATCTTTCGGAAACATATCCCGCGTAATATTTCACGCGATTACAATTACCGCGATAATATACATATAACGATCGCGCCCTGTTTTTGCTACCTGTTGCCGGGACATTAGATCGGAGAGCAGGTGTACACCTGTGTTAAGAAAAGATACGATATTGCAGAGGGAGAGAGAGAGAGAGAGAGAAAGCAGCGCGCGGATGGCAGGATTTTCCAACGAACGCGCGCGCCGCATGTCTCGTTGTATAGGCGGCACAGGGGCACGTCGTGCTTCCAGTTGGGGTGAATCCTAATACCCAGATAATGGGAAGTAATTGCGAGGGATCAGAGCGAGCGAAAGCTACTCTCTCTCGGCTGACGGGGACTGAGCGGGAGAGATGCGTAGAGAGAGAGAAAGAGAGAGAGAGGAAGAGAGAGGGTGGCGCCGGTGCCGCGTTTCCCCCCCCCTCGCCCCCTGCCCCTCCACCCGCTATTCCACCCCCCCCCCCGCGTTTCCACCCTTCTCGCGCCGTAGATTCGCCGCGCGCGGGGAAGGGGATGCGGAAAGAGGACGAGGAGAGGATATCGTAATCGTGTTATCGGGACGAAATCACGGGCTACATTCTCGGATATACATCGGATATAGATGCGCGCATCGGAACCGTGGATCTCGACGACGACCGAGATGCGCGAGATTCATTCCAAGGGGTGGGAGGGGTTGGAGGAGGGGAAAGGATGAAGGGGAGAGAGAGAGGAAGAACGAGTTTATATATCGACGTTTATACTGATATTTTCTGCGTAGCGTTTGTGGACTTTGCAGGGAAAAAATGCGCTCCTACCGGAATGCGACGCGTCCGATCAGACTCGTCGAGATAAACTTTCGCAAATGAAAACTGGCGCACGCACGCGCGCGCGCGCGCGCGTGCTTTCAGAATAATCGCGCGGACGAGGGAGGGAAGAGTGTCGGCCTTTGATGCGCGCAGGCGAGGAAGATACTATCGCGTTATTTGGAGGAAGAAAGGCGCCGACCGACCAGCCAGGTAAGCTTGTAAACTAATGAGATCACGGGGACCATTTATGACGTTTATTAGATTCCGTTAAGACGTCTATTATTACGGTGCGTAAATAAAGGGGGAGAATTCGCGCCGCCGTTGGGGGGACGGGGGAGCGGAATGCGGCGAAAATAATGAAATAAAGGACAATGAAGTGGCAGGTACAATGGCCAATAGAGAGGACGATGAGGAGGAGAGAGAGAAAGCGCCAGAGAAGAGCGAACAAGGCGCCGAGAGCCGGCGTGTACACACGGTATATGGGATATCCTCCTAGTGGAAGGGGTTGCACGGCGACAAGGGGTGCGCTTTAGTTCGGCGGACTAAATGCAGTGGGCGTGTTCCCATTACTTTCATTATTTTCAGTCACCGGGGTTCGGCTATCGATGTAGCCCGGAATGTAGTCCCCGTGAATGTGTAACGTGGGCAAAGGTACCTCTATCTATATACAGGGTGTATCATAAATGTGGGCCGCTACTTCAAGAGCGTCTATTCTACTCGTCGAAATAAGGGAAAAAGTCCATATAAACATATGTCCAAAAATGATTTTTCAATTGGCCCCTTCGTGCTCCTGCCAGGACGCTTGACAGGTGCTAGTAGTAGTAGTAATAAGTGGTACTAATACAATCCCGATATCTAGATCGTGGTGATCCATTGTATCTCCTCACTCTTATAAGCTAGGTGTTTGGATCCAGTCTAGAGCCTAACACCAGGCTTATTAGATCCATCACCTTTGCTCTTCCCAGATCCTGGGGACGTAAGAACATTCATTCCCAAGTTCTTGATAGGTGCTGTTTACAGACCATTTTTGGAAAACGATTTACCCATTTTGCTTGAGATCTTGAGAATGAATTATTTTGAGATATGAGAATGATTTTCTACTGTTTTGTATTGTTGGAAATAAAATAATACGCTTTGCAATTATCTTAAGTTTCAACCCAAACATGACTGTAACGTGAAAACGATGCATATTTGGACATATGTTTATATGAACTTTTCTGCTCATTTCGATGAGTAGAATACACTCCTGAAGTAGCGGCCCACATTTATGATACACCCTGTGTATATATACATATATAACGATTGAGCGGATACTTTTGCACTCAATCGGTTGCAAATCGATCGACGATTTACGATTTATCAAATTTATCGAGTAGAATAGAGAGAGAGAGAGGAAAGAGCGGAGGGGAGATGATATATCTGCCTAAGGTTAATTTGATCCGCTTGAAAGTGGGGTAGAAGGGGAAAGCGAATCGCGCGGGGTGCGCGAGGGTGAACTGTTAGCCTAACAAGCTGTCAAGACGTCGCCGCGTGTCAATCCGCGGCTCTCCAACGATCTCCCCGAGATAAAGCCGCCTAAAACCTTCAGCCGTCGGCCTGGACGCGCGCGCGCACGCGACGAGAGTTTTCAATCGTCGGCCGCGCGTTCGACTCTTTTTCTTTTTTTTTTCTTTTTTTTTCACGCGACGAAAAATTCCTGTTTAATTGCGGACTCGCGGAAACGAAGATCGGATCGGAGAAAAAAATACGCGCGCGAGAGAGAGAAGGAAGAGGAAGGGGAGATACGTTCATTGCGGAGACAACGGCGGCGTTTTACTGCCCACGTGCCGTTTAACTCGATCATAGCGGCAATCTGGCCTCGTTTCAACCTCCGGTTACTACGACGCTTCCGCTAACAAATAACATTGTCGTCGACCCTGCGGGGGCGTTCTGATTCGATTTGCGCACCGTGAAAGCGCGCCCGTGTAAAGGAGGCGAGCGTGAAACGCGGGGGGTGGCGAGAAGAGGGCGCGAGGCGGCGAAAGCTCCGGGGGGGATGAAAGCGCGCTCGTCGAGGAAAAAAAGAAATGCCGTTATCTCCGCTATTTCTTATCTCGGCAATTTTCAAGCGCGGAGTCGTATCGGCCAATTGTCTCTCTAGGAAGCAGTAGCGCGTGATTGAGCTATTTGCGTAAACTAAATAAAGACTCGATCCCGCGCGACACCTCTCTCTCTCTCTCTCTCTCTCTCTTTCGGTGCTTGGCGCGCGAGATCTCTATCTACGCGGCGTGTTTAAAAATAATTGCCGCGGTAGATTCGACGATAGTCACGGAGTTGCCCTCACCTTAGGCGCTTCCTGGCCTCTCGAGTGGCTCTCGTTCTACGATATAAAGGCGAGCTCGTCCCTCTTCCGCCGCCGGTCGAGAGGCCCCCGTCCACTCTATCACCGGCGTTTAAAGAAGTAAAGACTAAAGGTCCTTTACGTGTCGAGAGTCGGGACTCGAGATGAACCCGCTCGAAAGCAATCGAGGCTCAATGGGAGCGGACAGACCGGCTCAACACCCAGTTCATAAGAGTAAAGAGACACATATTGCGATTATGCGCGCAATCATTAGAGAAAAAGGTCATCGAAACCTCTACACCTAAATCTATCTCTATCTCGCAGCAATTAAGTGCCGCAATTTATCAGGGCAAATTTCATTCGCTTAGTTTGTTCATCAGAAATCCATGGGTTGTATATTTAATTGCTCGTTTATACAGGGTGTTTCTAAACCTATGTCAGAGATTTTAAGGGCGTATTCTAGAGATCAAAATAAGAAAAAAGTTCTTATAAACATGGGTCCAAAAATGCTTTCCCTCCGAGTTATAGCCCCTAAAGTTGGTGGAAAAAATCGCAAAATGTATTGTAGCTCTCGGAGACTTTTTCACAGAACGTTGAAATTTTGCACAGCGTAATAATTAATAGTGACCTTCATTTTTATGTGGTTTTGACAATTTGGCCCGATTTTGAGGGGGAGATATGGGGAGTGTTAATTATCAAATGGCCATAATTTTTTTTATTTTTCGTCGCATCGAAAAATGAATAAAATTATTCGATTCAGGAGAAAAAAACGTTAAAAAAGGTATTCCTAAATTTTTTTGTTATATTAAATCAAGAATTCTTGAAGATTGAAAGTTTTTTTCCCGTGATCTTCTTTCGCGAATTATAGAATCTAAGTAGCGATCTAAGTAGTGATAAAACGGAAATTTTCAAATCTGTTTTTTCTTCTGTCATTCTTCTTTTTATCTTCTTTTTTCTTCTGTCATTCTTCTTTTTATCTTCTTGATCTTTTATCTTCATGATTTTTTAATACGTCGATTTTTTGCGAGCCAATCGGCCAGATTGATTTTAAACTAAAAGTCACATTTGCTCAAAGTTGGAAACAATATTATCAAAACTGTGATATAATTCGACAGGGAACGATCTCTCTGTGTGTGGATATAAATTTTTAGTTTCAACTTTTTAGGAGCTTGAAATCCCGAAAAACAAAATGACACGTCAGTTTTGATACTTTTTCTGTTTGGTGTCTCTATTCTTCTACGCTCTATTCTTGACGACGCTGTTAACACATGTGCAGCCGGTAATTTTCTAAAACTAGAACCCGGATACAATAAACTTCAATCTATAGCTGGTTGTCGCACAGTTCTGTCATAAAATAAAAAAACAAAATTAGAAAATTTGCTTTAAAATATTATGTGTGTAACTACTTATTGTTTGATATTGAAGGAAATTTACCTGTTACAATTTATCCAAATAGAGATAATATCAAATTATAAAAATGGAGAATGTTAAAATTAAAAAAACTAAAAATTTATTACCTATAGTATTCTTATTTTGAAAATTGCGCAATGCACATGCGCGCAGTGCAGTATAGCTATAAGCAACATGGCGGGGCTCGTAACTTTTCATTTTTCCATTTGAGACACTTTTAAACAAGCGACAATCTATTCTAATTTTTTCGTATTCTACGCTGAAAATACGTAAACAAATTCGTTTGATTTTCAGGTTAAAACTCATTTTGATTAATTTGAACTTAAAATATAAAAAAACGTACTACTAATACGTCAGCGGCTGCGAATTAGTTAATTATTGACGCACAAAGTGACATCTAAAGGATACACTTGGAAATGTCTATGTAACATATCTCTCTCTCTCTCTCTCTTTCTTTCTTCTTTCAGCGTTTATAGCATTTATATTTATTTTACGTTTTTTTTTACAACTCTTGTATATATTATAATTAGAATCGACAAACAGTGTAGTCTTTCTCATATAACGGAAACAATTATTACGATTATAACTAAAGGGACAGAAATGCGCCCAGCCTGCGAGAAGGCATGAGCCGCCTACACTCAAAAACAAGATTACTATATTAGCCTTTAAATATTACAGAATTAGTCTTTGTGTATCGGTTTGTTTTATAGGGAACTTTACTTATAATGGCTTAAAATGCGTTTATGTCTCATTCTCTCTCTCTCTCTCTCTCTCTCTCTCTCTCTCTCTCTCTCTCTCTCTCTCTCTCTCTCTCTCTCGCTCTCTCTCTCTCTCTTTTTCGCGCCATCAATAATGGATCCTAACGAGTCTCTACGACTATATATTTCGCGAAAAAACCGCAAGAATCTCAACTTATTAAAAATACACATCGCTCGCGGATGTATTATTGTTGCGCGTCAATATTGTGCACACAAGTATATCTCTCCTTCGTTAGGTACCTCGTTTGTAAGGGGGTTTCAGGGCGCTGTCTACGGGGTACCTCTGTATAGAGTTAGGCCATTAAACTACATCCGGTAAAGGTATATCCAGGGAAGAGAGACACTATCGAAAAATCTCTAAGTATATATATATAATATATTTTATGCATTAATAATTAAATGTCGGAAATATACGCGCCACTACGTATGTATGTGTTCTCGCATGCCGTTCTCAGGCATCGATCTCTCGCGACGGAAGTACTATATTCGACCGAGAAATATTCAAGCCAAGATACGCGAACATGCGAAAGGGATGATGGATGATTCGGTTAATTAATTAATCCCTCTGGTTCTATCGCCGAAAAATATCGGCGCTGTTAAATTAAAAGCAAAATTGTCGGCGAGAGCATCGTTGTTCGAGATACCGAGAGATTTCACGATTTCAACAATATATTTTCTTCGTTATACGCTCGCAAGTAAATTTCAACATCCTCGCGCGAAACAACAATTTCTCACGATTTATCTCTAAATCTATTAATAAATGCCACGAGTATTTGCGGGAGATCAGAACGCGTATGTTTCCGGAGAGCGTGTGCGCGGCTCTCGGAATATGCGGAAATTAGAATATGCGCTTTTTGTTCGCACAATACGTCTATGCGGCAATAATAGAGCACGGATGAAATCATACTCGAAAAAAATTGTTGCCAAACAGTCTTGTCAAACGGTAGGTTTTCTCAAACCATCACCTAAAGGAACGCACTCGCGTCATGTCTTTATGAATAGAAAAAAAACAAAAAAAAAGAAAATATCCGCGAATAAAAATATCATTTGTTCTCTTTTCAGGGGGGGAGGCGATTAAATTCGCTGGATTAAAAATAAATAAAGCTGTAAAATCTAAGCGTCGCGCGGCGTCACATTTTCGTCCGTAATAGCGGTGAGATGAGTGGTGAGGTAGCTAAACGCGAAACTACTGCTTAATAATTGAAACTTAATAATAATAAAAACAAAAAACGCGAGGCCACATACAACGATTCGCTCGTTCGCTCTCTCTCTCTCTCTCTCTCTCTCTCTAGGATAAGATATATCTTATTTTTAAGAGAACTGCTTAATCTCGCGATAGTAATCTTGATTTTAAGCAAGCCTTTCATCAATAAGCGCGCTTTCGTTATACGAATATGTTGTACATATTAATTAACCGAGAGAAAAATATTAACAATTTCCCCAAAAAGATATCATTATGGACCAGTCCATAATTAGGATATAACATTGAAACGCGCGAATGAAAAACGCTCTATTTATAAGCGCGTAAATCCGTTGGAAACTGTTCAAACTTCATGTATGTACCTGAGATCTTCAGCGCACAATTTTTGCCACTTTTCCCAATTTTTTCAACAATTATTCTCCCATGAAAAAAATAACGCACTATTTCGGAAGCTGAAACGGATAACGTGAACCGGATTTTACGTGGTTCGTAAAGAAACTTTTCTTTAAAAAAAAAATAAATAAAAACGGAGATATATACGTTTGTTTTTTTTCTTCTATAAAAAAACTATTTGCAGCGCAACATTTGAAAGCAACAGGTGAGTCAAACATTTTGCATATTGACGTCATAAGAAACTACGCGTAATTGTTGACTCTGGTACATACAAAAAGCACAATTCAAGTATACATGTTCGCTCTAGCATAACAGTACAAAGAATACAAGTAAATATAAAAAATCAAAGAGAATAATAATAATAATAATAATTACAGAGAACCATTATTAAAACTTCTAACAATAATAAAGATGAATATCTTTCTTTGAATTTCTAATAAATTATCAGCTTTTAAAAGCGTTCGTACAATTCAGCTAACAATGGCGAAGACGAGTCATGGATCAAGTAAACCTATGTTTCATCATCCTCGTCGTAACTTCACTGCCGATATCATTCGCAGCGGCACCTGATGAGATTCAAGTGAAAGCGATTCAATTGGCTCGCAACAAAAGCAGAAACAACATCGCCGTCGAATGCAGCAGCATTCGCGAGTAGTACAAATAAGCCGACAAGTTTCAGCGTGAATCCTTAAACATTGGATATAAATTCAATAAAAATATACGAGTTGCGTGAATTTTTTTAAAAGGTAACGCGAATTATTCTCTATTATACTATCGTTACATGTTTGTTCGATGTTCCGTTCTAATTAGTTGCCCTGTATATTCGCTGCTTCGGAAAAAAAAAAAAAAAAAAAAAAAAAAAAATTATGCGACAACAATTGAGAAGAAGATTGTAGAGTTTGATCGCATACACATAGCCGTTCTCTATATAATTTGCACTCTTCAAAAAATGCAGATAGAGATAATGAATATTGCATTTTTTTCACACATTAACTTTGCTCCGAAACTTATTTATACTACTTTAGAGAGCAAGATTGAAGAAGAAACTTTATCAATGAAGAGAAGGTCTCGAAGCTCTCTGCTTCAGCCTGTTCAACAGCGCCTGCTCGCCGTCGTCCTCGGTCGCCTTGGACGAGATCCCGCGAAAACTCTCCGATCGATACTTGTCCCTCAAGAACATCCTCCTCTCCTCTTTGTACTTTTCGATTCTCTCTCTGCACTGCGGGTCGCCCAGATCCAGGCCGCCGAGATTCCTCAGTTGAATCTTCTCGGAGGCGCCGCCGCCGCCGACATTAGGCGTGGAGCAGTGCTGCTGCGCGTCCTCGGACGTTTGTTTCACCGATAACGTCGGGATCTCCCCCGTCATCCGATGAAACTTGGCCTCGTCCAGGGATCGACTCAGCGCAGCTCGTGTCGCCCTCGCGTGACGCGCCCGCAAACACGGCGGCAGATGTTGCGACGACGGCTCCTCGGATTTGCCCCTCGCGCAGTCCAACTCCTGCCTCATCCTCCTCTCCCTGACGATCTCCCGGCCGATCTCCGAATCGAAGCTCCTGCGATCCCTGATAGTCTCGCTCTCGTACCTCCTCCTCGCGGACGCGTTTCCCAGGGCGGCGCCTCCGGACAATCTCTGCAGAGCTAGTTCCTGCAAAATGGCCGCGGTATCTCGTAGAACCACCGTGTTGTCGTCGTCGGCGGACGTCGGGGACGTCGAGACGTCGGAAAACGTACTCGGAGCATCCAGGGTCCGTTCCATCAGCTCGGACGCGCCTTCCGGCGCGTGAGCGACCTCGCAGGGTTCGGCCGCGTTCTCCGAAGGGATTCTCATCTCGACGTTATCCTGCATCTGATTAGTCTGCAAGCTGGCCACGCACTTGTGAGCCTCGTCGCTACGTTTGGAAGCGCATTTACGTACTTGTTGCGTATTAGTCTGCTGTTTATTCTGCGTATTATTGTATCCGAAACTTTGGCACTTCTTTGACAGTTCGTTCGAACAGTGGTCGTTGTCGTCACGGTCGTCCTGCGTCATGGGAACCGTGCTCCTCTTCCGATCGTCCTCGGATTTGTCCGAAAATCTCGGGTGATTTATGGCGTGCAGGGAGCTCGTATCTCTCGACAGACGGTGATAGTTCTCGAAGGTCTCCGTCTCTTTTTCTTCGTCGCTCACCTCGTTCCGATTCGTACCGAATACATTCGCGTTATCAGCTTTGATGTAACACGCGCGAACCTGCTGCTGCTGCTCTCTCGCGTTAGACTCCTGATTGGAGTCGATATCTGCCATCGTGCACGAGTAACGATTGCCGTTCTCTCGATCGCGCAATCGGGAATGAGAGTCGTCCGCGAGATTACCCTCGTTTACGAGATCGAAACTCGTCTGCGGATCGTTCGCGTAGTCTTCCCGCTCGTGTCCGTGATTCTTCACGTACTTCTTTGTATCTGTAACGTCGAGTACCATCCTCTCGCTTTCCTGCGTCGATATACGACCTGCTGATTTCGTGTCGTCGACTCCGATGCGGAACGCATCGGCGGTCGAGGTCAACGTGAGTTCCAACAACGTTTCGGAATCGTTTTCCGGAGACGTCGTTGGATTTCCGCCACCTTCGGAAAAGGGATCGTTGGGGCTGGTCGATTCGCTGATTGGCGTTGCGAGGGAACCGGTCGTCGTTCTTCCGATGATCACCCAATCGCCGGAATCGTTGCTACTGCTCGCCACGCGCGGATGCTCCGTATTGGTGAACACCTTGTCAGAGTTGTCGCAGATTACAAATCCAGATTCTTGCAGTTCCTGCAGAGTCTGCTCGCACGACATCGGTGAATCGAGATCGGTCGTACTGGATGACTGCAATCTGGGCAAATCGGTTACAGCGGCAAGATTATTATCCGGCGAATCGGTAGTCTCGTCGCGTTCCTTCGCTGCGTTCGCCTTCTCGTCGTACGACTTGGACGAGATTTTCACGGAATCGAGCGAGCTCAATCCGCCTGTCGCGTCCTTGCGAGATACAGTAATTCCGCCAGATTTTCTTTCCCCGCACAGAGAAGACAACCTGCTACATGGCGTCATCTCCATGGTATTATTGAAAATCGAAGCGACCGCGCTCGACTGACTCGCGGCCTGATTTTCAACATTGGAAAGTGACATGGTTACGTTTCTATCGCGCAATTCCACGCGCCCGTCACAAATCATAGTCCTCTCGCATGATGACCTTAATCCCCTATCCCGATCTTCTAGGTTTATCGATAATCTATGGCTAGAGTCCGATAGCTTTTCCGAAGACGACACGCTAGCTTCCTTCAACTTATTCGCGCTGCTCCCATCACGCTCATCACCGATCTCTAACGGCAGAGTAAAACTTCGAAAACTTATTCTGGGACTATTGGCTATTGGCGACGTGGAGTGAGACGTGCCCTGCAACGTAGCGGGCGTTAACGGTGTAGAAGCTTCCGATAGTAACGGCAAATAGCCTGGCGTTGGTAACGGAGATGGTGTGTCAATGCTGTGTATATCCGCATTCGTCGCTACCATAACCTGAAAGATTTGAAAGATTAGACGTTACGCATATATAAGGTGTCCCATTTTTAAAAATATGCTTAAATATATAAAAAAAACCATCGCGTTTTAAATGTTTGGAAACAAAAATTGGTTTGATTTTGAGAAAGAAAGAAGTTGATAATCTTGAATTTTAACTAAGGTCATTTTTCAAGATCATTTGAAGGTCAACCTAGTTTTTTTAAATGGAACCAATAATTATTTTATATAAATCGATTCCCCTCGCGATATTTGGCATAAAAAGTTACAAGGGTAGGATGGCCAAAAAGTGAATAGTTTACGAGATATTTTATAATTTAATTTGACATAACTTTACATAAACTATAAAATATCTCGTAAAATATTCTCTCATTTTTCGATAATCTTACCTCAATACTTTTATGCACAAAATGAGAGGAATCAATTGTTGTAAAGAAAACACATGGGTGTTTTTAAAAAAAATATGTAGCTGCTAGTTGCAAATTACATACACCAATGTATATTTATTTATACTGTGTGTGTGTGTGTGTAGATGGCGATTTAGAGTAGTTTACCTGATCGGGACTTTGGCTGTCTATGAAACGCAGCTCGACGTCACAGTGCAATCTTTCTTCCAAACGAGATCGTTTTCTCTTGGATCCGCCAGTGGCGGCGGCGCATTGATTACCCTCGTTTCTTTGTCGACGCGGCGATGCCTCCACCGACGCCACTCCGCCACCTTCCTCTTCCGAAAGCATCCTCATTTCTCGCTCTTCTAAATCGAAATTGAGTTGTATCTCTGAGAGATCTAATGGCGAGGGCGCGTTGGGCGCGTCCGCCAAATGATCAAAGTACGAATCATGCGAGACGGATCGACTGTGACCGCATGCTCTGGTAGGAGGCGGCCCCCCCAAGAGAGGACCCAAGCCGTCCTCGCCGTCCAAACTGTCGGCGCTCTTGACCGGTCTCAATCGTCGCAGGGAGTTTAAGGAACTTGGCACTGTTTCCGCTTGCGGTGGCGTACCACCGATCTGTCTCGTTTTACCCACAGCCCCTCTGCCGAACAACGCCCTCCAATTTAACGAAGGTGATCGCTTCGAGCCGTTCCTCTTGCGAGGCAACTCTATGACCGTGTGATAGCGCAACGGTAAGCCGGCCGGACCTGCTCCCACTTCTATATAATCGGGTTCACCCCTCAGACTTCTATTGCGCGCCTCCTCCAGAGTGAGCAGTCGCGCGGACGTGGTGATCGCCAATGACTTTGGTCTGCCGACAGGACCGTCCCCGAATATGAGCTCCGCGTAGCAGACTAGAAATTCCGTCACGACCGCCTGGACACCGACACCCTGAAGTGCAGCTACGCCACCCACTTCCAGTTCCTTGCATCTCAACAGATTCGGCGCCCAAACAATGGCCACGTTGCGCGGCGTCATACCTGTTTCCGTGCCACGCGCGGCTACCCTTACCAGATGACGCATCAGATATTCTAGTGTCCTGTGCATGTGCAAAGATTAATTTGAAAATAAACTCGTCAATTCACACACATCGACGTAATAAAGAAATGCGTGATAAAGTGAGAAAAATGAAACAAGTACCTGTAATGAGGTGGCGGTAATTTTCTAACCGCATCTCTCATACGTCTCAATCTTTCAGCGTCGCTGCCAGCTTGAACCGCATTAACGAAGGTGGAGTAAAGCTGATACGTGCACAACGGATTCGGCAGCTCTCTAAAGTACATCTTTAACAGCGACGCCACCGAATGGATATCTTGCAGAATACTCTCATCAGAATGCAACGCTGGAACTCGATCTTCGTCGAAGGCGTTACGCAATTTTTGAATGTTGGACGTTACACCGCTAAGACGATATATACCGTCGACCAGACCGTGTTTTTCTATGAATTCCGCGCAGCATGTCAAAACGGTAGGCACTACGAAAAATAAATAATCCCTTTCGCTTCTTTTTCACCATTTGATCTGATATTTCTAAAAAGTGTGATCAAAATTAAATACCATCTTGACCAGAGTTTAGCAAATGTTCTCCCAAGTCGCAACCGAACACGCGCTCCCGCAGTATCCCCGATTGCTTCAATCTTCTCCTCGAGGGCCGATTCAGTATGAAGGATCTGAAGAAGGCGATCAGTTTGCCGTGTTTTCGCAGCACAGGTTTCACCGGTAATCTCGATCTGACTGTCGTCGAAACCGTCAGGTGACGCGGTACCTTGTCACCGATCACGGCAACGCATTCGGCTGGAAAGAATCCAACCGCGAACCCGTGCTTCCCGCGCCACCACGTGCTTTCTCCCGCCGGTGGCATGTCTATAACGGATATCATGTCGCCTACCTGTTTGTCACGTAAATCATCGCTTCGATCAGTCATCGCCCAAGTCCTCGTAACGTCCGCGATTTAGCCAACTGCACACGCTCTAAGCGAAAGCGTTTTTTAGCCAGAAGGAATTACCTGGAAGGAGATCTCATCTTGTGCCTGAGCGGTGTAAGGCCTCACTGCGTAAGCCGCGGCTACGGCCGGAGTATTTATAGGACAGGAATCCGACTCGGGCACCAGGATTCTTCTTCCCCGATTATCGAGCTGCAACCAATTCAACACCGGGCCGCAGTTTAGACCCTCGTGATTCAATTGCGAGAACCGGCTCAAGTAATCCTTCAGTATATCACAGGCATTTTTTGGCCGAACATCTGGAAGCTTCGTTAAGGAGGAGAATTTTCTGTCGAATATGCAACGGTGCAGCTGTTTGTCGAACATGACAAAGTTGTCGTAAGACCTCTGTAGCGTCCAGCACGCGTCTCCGGATGTTATTCGAACGGCGTAGCTGTCCGAGTCGTTGGTGGATCCTTCGTTGATGGATACCTGAAAGCCGAGTCGTATCTTGGATCATATATTCCTCCGCGTATCTCGCGCATTTACCATCTTACCTCCAGAGTACTGAGCTCGACGTGCTCGTAATGAAAGTGAGCGCACTCGTCGAGTTTCGGGAAGCGCGCGATACTACTCATATTGCTGCCAGAGCTAACAGGTGTGCTGAAGTCATCCGTCCGATTACCACTCAGACCCTGCAATTCCAATTCACAAAAAGATGAATTGACGTTGATAAATTGTTCTTGTAAGTTTACAATGAAGGATAATAAATTCAATGAGTCCAATGTTACTTTCAAACTAAATGATATACAGGGTGAGTAAGAACAAATATAACAAACTTTGACAGATTATTTGGGAGTAAAAACATGTCATGAACATATCCTATTTTAAATGTGCAAATGAGGAATCGAGATTCCTTGATTCATCGGTGCAATGCGTGCATTCAAGCTCAGAAAGCACATTTTGAGCATTTATTATAAAACTGAATCGTAAATAAATGATTTTACACTATGATAGCAGCAAAATTTTAAAACTTCTGTAAGTATTGAAAATAGGACCTATGTTCATTGATATTTTTTACTCGGAATGACCTCCTAAACAATCTGTCAAAGTTTGTTACACTCGTTCTAAATCACACTGCATATTGCGCAAATCTATCCAGCTGTGGCTGGATAAAATTAGATTAGAGGATACATCTCTCACAGTTTACCATACGATTCATCTACACTTGATTAACACAGCTCGATTTTCGTTGTAAATTCTATCGCAAATTCGATCTACGACTATGTAGAGATACTTTAGACGAAATACTGAAATTGTTGAAACCTTTGCGGTCTGAGACTCGATGTCTGTGAGCCGATGTGCACGGGGTCTCTCTTGCGTTGGTCCAGGCATCTTTTGCAGCCTGTCTGCGAATGAGGACGAGGATCCAGGCCTTTGACCCGATTTGCCACAGTGACAGCTAGCTTTTACATCCCTCTCAATTGAGCCATTGCTTCTCTCACGGTTTCTCTGAAAGAGACGTAACATTATTACTTCATGAAAGACCTACTGAAAGAGATCAGATGAAGATGTTTCATCCGCATCCTCCAGAGAACGCTCGCTTTCAGTGCTTTATTATTTTTTTAACGATGCGTTATCTCCAAATGACAGATTATTATTATTATTATTAGAATAAAAACGCGATAAAAAATTCTACAAGAAAATAACACTCGGCGCAAACATGTGTGCTGCGAATATGTGTGTTCGCGCAGGAAACATCTGTTTTTCATGAATTGAGACGAGATCCGGCTGCGACCCTTTTTTTTCCCCTCAAGTGTATGGCTCGCCATACACGCACTTCGCGTTGCGTTATCATGCGATGTAACCCACACACACAGACACAAAAATAAAAATACTAAAGCAAAAAAATTCCAACTACAGTTCTATTTCTTTCGGAACGGCTCGTCGAAAAAGTCAGATAAACACATATTTGAGATTCTCACTCCGTCATTTTTTTTCAAACGACAGTTCCACGAGATATTTTCACATCAATACACTCGACATTTTAGGATGTCGAGAAATTCGTATCTCGACTTCGAATCTTCCTGCGCGTCCGAAACAGGGATCGAACGGAATTACGATGTCGCGTATTAAGGAAGGCGAGTCTATTGTACGCGCGCGAAAGTGCCAATAACCACACGCACACAAATACATACACACATACGCGTACAAATAGGGTTAAGCTTTTAATATCTCAAGATTGAGGCGAGTCTCCCTCGGTTTTTGGCGTCAAACGAGTCGTTACGGCCATATGCCGAGATTAGCGGCACGCGAAACTGCACCGTAATAAGGTAGTACTTATAGCGGATTCGCGCGTACACGCGGCTCGATTACAACAGTATACGACGCGTATATTTACATCGCGACGTAAAGGAAGGAGGATTGATATCGGATCTCCCCGCACACACCGGCAAAAGTCCGCGAAGGCTCTGCGAGAGAACAGCTGGGTTTCCGCAACTTCTCCCTCCTCTCTCTCTCACTCTCTCACTCACTCTCTCACTCACTTGCGCGCTCGCTCTCCTCCTTCTTGCTCGCCACTGCGTGGACTAAATCTCCTCGCACGGGGGAAATAACGGAGCTATTATGTCACGAGCGATATCTCCCTCTCTCTCTCTCTCTCTCTCTCTCTCTCTCTCTTGCAGCCACACATCCAACGCCCGAACGTTGCGCACGCTCGAACGAGGGTAAAACTCGAGGGGGGGAAGAGGATGGGCCGACGCAAAGCGGCGGAATCATGCCACTCCGCAAAACAGGGCCGCACAAATCTCGTTCGACGACAAACTCGAGAGCGAAAGAGAGAGAGAGAGAGAGAAAGCAACGCGTCGCGAAGCGCAGAGGATACCCACTCGAATCAGCCGCTCCTGATTTGAGAACCTCTGTCAGCCGGATACTTCACCAGAGACAAGCGACGTACATATGTATAAGAGATCCCCAGCCGTGTCCATCCGTCTCCATTTGCCACCCGTGCCTCCGGTTTTATCGAGGCGACATCGAGACAGCCTGAGCGCGGTTAAGGCTACCTCGTCGCGATTATTCCCACGTTTCTTCCGCGCCGCATCACCGTCCAATCGCGAGAAACAATCGCGGTCGAGGTTAACCTTCGTGTCGATTAGACTCTCCGCGATCAAAGACGCTTCTTCCGTTTTGCGCCGCCTACCCACCGATCTATTGTACATATATATATATATATCTATCTACCTATCCTTACCTTATCTATTCCTACCTACTCCTGACCTAGCGTAATCCTAACCCCGATCTAACCTTACGCAACCTAACCTGACGCGTCTGTCATAAATGTTGCCAACTTTTATGGGAGTGATAGATTTTTTTTTTTTAAATTCTCTGATTATATTACAAAATACATATTTATTTATTATTTCAGTAAAGAATGTTCGCTGCAGCGTCTCTCTCGATATATTGCAATAATATAACAATTACTAATTAATTAACTTATTAATTATTAGTTTGAGTAAAAAGACTAATTCATTAATAATACTTTCTTTTCACTACAGAATATTATTAAATTTATAATTTGCATTTTTACATTGTCTATTGACAGAATATTATTAAATTTCTAATTTACAGTTACATTGTTTATTAACAGAATATTATTAAATTTCTAATTTACATTTACATTGACATATCTCTTCGCTAAAGAGAGAGAGAGAGAGCGAGCGAACAAACGAGGAAAGATATATAATTAAATTAGCGAATGTTTATTGGGTTTTGTCGTCTGTTGATTTCTTCATACTCTTCTTCTTCGTAGTTTTCCGTCGTTCTTGAGTAACCTGGTTAACGTGAGACAAACTCGACGATAAGTTGGCCGCGAGAGCCGTTTGCGCGCCAAGCCTGTTGTCGGTCTTCAACACTTTGAAACACTGGTCTCGAAATTCGTCGTTTGCAGTGTGCTCGATGATTCTACTTAGCGCTACGCTCAACACTGAACAAGACTTCAAGTCTTCGTCAGATTTGTCGGCCATGGTTTTCTTCCGATTTGCTCGCGTCTACGCCTCTGCGATGTGATTTTAGCCTGCAATGTCAAACTCAATTATGTGCATTATAATCGTCGCCTTCATTATACGTTGACATAAATAACAAGATAAGAATAAATATGCTGATGTTATATAAATATTTATTCACTAATGATACATTCAATTTCAACAAGTTTCTTTTATTTATAAACAAAAACGTCAAAAGTAACTCGAATATTTAAAAATAAACAAGAAGAATCTACAAAAATATACAGCTATTTTTAGACTGTGATAAATAATAGAGGTTATAATTACTAGAAAATAAAAAGAAGAAAATTCATCCAAATGTCGCGGAATATATCTTTGTACGTACATTCGCTATGTGAAGATAGTTTAAAAAAAATTTTTTTTTTTACAAACACATCAAGTAACTTGAATATTAAAAAAGTAAACAAGAAGAATCGCACAAATATACACAGCTATTTTTAGACAGTGATACATGATAGAGAGGTTATTTACAAGAAAATGAAGAGAAGAAAATTCAAATGTGTCACGGGATATATCTCATAATCAGGGTTGGGAAAGTTACTTTATAAAAGTATCTAGTTACAGTTACAGTTTTTTCATTGAAAATGTAATGGTGCGGTCCCATGATACGGAACGTATGCGCAATGCGGAATTGGCGGAACGCTCGTGATTGGTTTAATCTGTTTTACGTCCGTTCCGCCGATTTCTATCCGCAAGTTTCTATTTTATGCGCATTTTGTGCGGAACTTCGAAATTGTGTATATGCGTGAAAAATGTCGAAACAGCAGATATCCGTAAGAATATTATTAAAAATTATTTTAAATAACAAATTAAATCTTAAATTAATAATTTCATATATTATTGCAATATTATATTAAATAATTTCTTTACAAAATATAAGTTTATTACTTATACGGGAGTTGGAGGTTATGATTGTTTATTACTTTTTTATAGAATAAAAAATGTGGGTATTGTGGATACATTCTTCCAAAATATTTTAATTTTAATTTATTAAACCACTCTTGTTTTCAACCATTTGACAAGGAAAATGATTGTATAAATGTGGATGAAAATTTAATAGTCACTGTCAGTAAGTATTATTTTAGTAATTGAAGCATATTTTTTTGACAAAGCATGCCATTATCTATTGAATTATTTATTGAAAAATTATATTGTCTGGCAATGATACTGACAAATTTCCGTTTGCCACTGTTATAATTGTTCCTCTTATTTTAGTATCTCGCATAGAAGAGTTCAATAAATCTAATTTACCAAATAAAAAATTAAATAATCCGCAAGAAGAATTAAATAATCCACAAGAAGAATTAAATAATCCACAAGAAGGATTAAATAATCCACAAGAAGAATTAAATAATCCACAAGAATTAAATAATCCACAAGAAGAATTAAATAATCCACAAGAAATTGACAAAGATGAATTATTAATATATCATGTATCGCAGAAGCGAGCATTATTCGATTATCGGATACCAGCAAGCGAAAGAAGCACTTTAAAAAAAAATGCATTGTGGCAAGAAATATGCAACTCATTAGGAGGTTAGTATCTATATTTTGGCCATGTATGATGATATTATTGAAGTTCAGACTTTATTTAATTGTAATGTGTATTTATAGGCGCATTGAGTGTAACCGAAATTAAAAAAAGGTGGCGATATCTACGTGATTGTTTTTTAAAGGCAAAAAAGAAGGAACATACTTATATCCCAAGTGGATCTGCTGCTGAAGCATTATCCGGTAAAAAAAATTCCTTCCGCTTTTATGAGCAGATGAAGTTTTTGGACGACGTCATGGGAAAAGCTCCGTAAGTTTAATAATATATAATATTGAAAAAGGTTAATAATTTAAAATAGAGAAACATTTCAGACTTGACTTTGTTATTGAGTTTTTTGGCTTTATTCGAAAACGCTAAGTGTCGTTTTTCTTTCTAGAACAATTACTAGTCTACCATTAAACATTCAGAATGATGATGATGATGAAAATATCTCAGCTGAAGCCAGAAGCTCTTCAATGTTAGTGTCCCCACTAACAAGCAGCAGCGTCATTGCATCAAGTTCTGAAGAAAGTAATTTTAATTCAAATAGAAGTATGTTCCTATATATTAGTATTCAGTTATTAGAAATTTTAATAAATTTATCTCATATTCAAAAAATTAATGATATTTCAGAAAGAAAAGCTGACAGATCGAGCAAAGAGTTAAACGAAGAGTTTCATGACACTGTTATAAATGCATTAAGAGAAACTAAGGAACCTGATGGTGTTGACGGGTTTTTGCTGTTACTAGGCGAAGGATTAAGAAAATTGCCTTATAGAGACCGAACTAAATTAGAAATGAAATTTCTTGCAATGCTGATGGAGGAACAAGATAAGTTGCAGTATTAAAAGATTTATTCTAAAAGATTTATTATCAAATTGTATAACAATATTATTATGATAAACTTTATTAAATTATTTTTGCTTACATTTTCATTATAATAATCTTAAATAAAGTTATTTTCAAACAAAATATTTTTATCATTACACACAAATACCTGATAAATAAGTTTTACTTCATAATCATATTTATTTATAAGTATACTTATGCTTACAAACTTACATCTATTTACAGTATTTTATTTGTAACACTAATAACAGTACTATTTATAATTTTTTAGTAAAAAAATGAATTAATTAAAACAAATAAATTAAAAATCGTTTTGCAACGCTTTTTCCCATTGATAAGATAATGCACCAGTACCTTGAAAATAGGTTGAATACGCTTTTCTAACTGCAACAGCATTTTTATTGCCTCGGCTTCGACAAAGTGATATATTACGAATGCCATCACTTGTACGCGCATCATCTGGAGTTATATGCAAATATAATTTATTTCCAGTTAATTTCTCTTCGTTCTTGATAATAAAATTGTGCAATGTTACAGTTGCTTGTATAATTTTACGTGCATTTCTGACATTCGCGATAATTGGCCTTTGGTATATTCTCCATCGAGCAACTAACATGCCGAAAGCGTTCTCTACAACTCTTCTTGCACGGCTAAGTCTATAATTAAAAATTTTTTTCTCAATGTCAAGTTTTCCACTGCGCGGATATGGCCTCATTATGTGCATTGATAATGGGAAAGCTTCATCCGCTACTAATACATATGGTAATTCTGGTCCATCAATTTCGATCTGTCTCGGATTTGGCAGTTTGAAAGAATTGGTTTCAAAGCGTTTCCCAATTTTGCTGTTGCGGAAAACTCCTCCGTCACTTTGTCTGCCTTCGGCACCAATGTCAACTATTGTAAAGCAATAATTTGCATCACTGATTCCAAGAAGATTAATGCTGTGATGGCCTTTGTAATTGTAATACGTTGATCCACTATTTGGCGGAGCCTGTAACAAGAACATATAGACATTGTCTTTTTATCATAATTTATATTATGTATTGAATATAAAACAATTTTTTTCATTTAACAAAGCCTTTTATCTCTTATTAATAAAGTTTTAAAATTATATAAATAAACTCAGAATTCTGTTTAAAATATACCTGGATTTGAACATGTTTTCCATCGATGGCTCCTATACAATTAGGAAAGTTCCATAATCGTTCAAATTCGTCAGCTACAGATTTCCAATTCTCTTCGTTATCCGTAAGAAAAACTGAATCTTTTAAACAATTCCAAATAATTTCACAAGTCTCAGATATAATTTTTGATATTGTGTTATGTGCAACTCTGAAAGCATATGATAAGGATTTCATACTATCTCCTGATGCTAAATAACGCAGTGTAATCTGGAGCCGAGTGTCAGGCGAAATTGGTTCGCGAACAACATATTCTTTAACAAGGAATGGTCCAACTAATGCTAATAATGCGTCAAATAATTGAGGTGCCATTCTAAAATAATCCATATATTTTTCTGTGTCTTCGGTCCGCATTTCCTTTACAAGATTCTCACTTGCTCCTTGTTGGAATCTTCTTTCTAAGCTAAATATAGGTCGCACCCAATATTTTCGTCGTTTTTTAATATTTTCATTTCTTTTTGCAATTATATACAATGAATATAATTTTCCAATCTTACGGCGCAATTCATTCTTTTTAAATATACACCAACTTTGTTTTAATTTATTTAACAACCCGCAAATAATAATAAACAAGTTTTCAGAATCCATATTCGATATTAAGTTGTTGTCAGTTTCGAAGGTTATACATATATAAAATTCATGAATTTTTTGACCGGTACATATATGTGTGAATCCGATCCGCATAAATTTGTATTTCCTATGTCCCATGCAGCGGAAAATACGGAAGCGTAATTTGCGCGAGCCAATAATGTACGCTGTTCCGATAGAGACAACAAAAAAATCTATGGGAAAGAATCTTGTGATTGGCCAACACCAATTGCGCTTCCGCGTTTTCCGCTCCATGGGACATAAGAAAATATATTTCAGCGGAACGCAATTGACGGAATGTCTGTGATTGGACGAACTTCGTTCCGCCAATTCCGCATTGCGCATACGTTCCGTATCATGGGACCGCACCATAACTAGTTACAGTTACAAGTTATCGATTCTGAAAAGTAACTCGTTACAGTTATAGTTACTTAAAAAGTAACGAGTCGTTACTTTGCAGTTACTTTCTTGTAATGAAAATAAAAATATCAAATCTCTCTCTCTCTACACTTAGTGATAAAAATTTATTGACATTTATTACAAATTTATACAATGTTATAAACATTATAAACAGCGATTAGAGGCAGTTACAATGATTTAATATCTAAAATTTATCGAATAGAATATCAAATCCTTTTAAAAATTAATAAAAATTTTAATAAAAATTTAAAGTGTCGATAACGATGTTTAAGCACAAGCGCAAGGCCGCCCAATGCAATCTGTCAAAAGTTTGAAATATATATAAAGTAACTATTAATGTAACTATTAAATTAGTTACTAGTTACCGAAAATATGTAACTGAGTTAAGTTACAGTTACAGATGGGGAAGAAGGAACGAAGTTAAGTTAGAGTTACCGAAAAAATGTAACTGTAACTGTAACTTCGTTACAAGTAACGAGTTACTTCCCGACCCTGCTCATAATATATTCGTTATGCGAGAGGATACAAATACAATTCTTTTCCGAGACGCGCAGAAAACAATTGACGTTCTATATCGATACCTTTCTCGAATTCGAATCGAAAGCTTGAAACGCGTATGGTCACGTAGGGCGCCTGTCGAATCCCGACCTCTAGTCGTCACTTGTAACAAGCACACTCACGTCTACGTTGAGTTTTCCGCGACACCTGTCTCAGACGAACCTGTACACACATATGTACATATTGCCGATCGATAAAAACGAGCGCGAAACTCGCGCGACGATCAGAAGGCGAGTCAGCGAGATGAGTGGATAGAAAGGTGTCGGTACACACGTGAAATTTTCTCGTTTCTCCGTATATACATCGAAGAACCACAGTGGTAGCGATCGTGTGCGAAGGGAAAAAGGAAAAAAAAAAAAAAAAAAGTTACAATCGCGCGGTGAAAACGGCTCGACTCGTTTAGTCACCTTCTTCGTCGGGAAGGCTCGCGCGATCGATTCGCCAGAAAAGGAGGAAAAAAATAAATAAAACAAAACAAAAGAAGTATTCGATACGCGCGGTGGTGAACGGGCCTTTCGCGTGAGAATAAAAGCGTGACAGCGAGCGACTCGAATGACAGAACAGGAACGAAGGGACGAACCTAACCTCAAGCAGGAGCGGGCCACTCCGCCGCGCAAGATTCGTCACCGGTGAGTGCTGCTTGTGGTCATGCGTGCTTTGTGCGTTTTAACACTCGAGTGTCGCGAGAGATCTCGTGTTACTTATGTACCAGGATGGCGAGATCGAGAGGAATCCGCGCGATCCGCTCGCGAAAACGGTCGTCGACGCGGATGCACGCAGCGGAGGATCGCGCCGCGTCGCGCGAGCCAATCGCCGTCGTCGGCGCGTCGCCTGACACTCCGTCCGACCAATGACCGCTCTCGGTTCATTTGTTTTTCTTTTTTTCTTATTGTTGACAACCTCGCTCGCGAAAATCTATATAAACACTCTTGCGCGACGTAAACACTTTTAGAAATATATATGTACATATGTACATGCGATTCTCGATGCAAAGATTTTTCCGAAAGGGCGCGGATTTTTTTTGAAAAAAAAAAGTGGAAATGTGTCGCGCATATGCGAATTTAGATGGAATATTAAGTCTCTTTTCTGTCTTGTTTTTTTCTTCTTCTTTTCTTTGAAAAATACAACGAGAAGCAATAATTGACGAGCGCGCTATCATTAATGAGTGTCGTTTTGGTAAGCGATAATTTTCGCGTAAAACACGCATGCGCGCGCACTCGGGTGACTCTTGAGAATTCTCGATTCTACTCGTGTTTTAATGGAATATCTAATATATCCGTTTTCGCACGGAATGCCTCCCATTGATTTTGATTTTTATTTGCATAAATAATGCAAGCTCATACGTATATTACTTATCTCGCTCAGTGACAATGGCAATTAAAGTTCTCATTTTTTATTTATATCCACATACAAGCATATATATATAGAGAGATTAGCTTTTTGCGAAATAAAGATTCAAAACAATTTACGTGCGTCGCGTGTCACAACTGCACAATAATGCAGTGCGTAGTATCTCCCTAATGATTGCGTTCCGGAGTCCTTGAAGATAAAATAAATACGAGACGAGACGCTTGGGATGAGTTACTTACATCGTAGACAGAAATGAACGCGAGCATCGTTCTGCCCGATGTTCGTCGATTCGCGCGCAAAAGCTTGAAACAAATAAATAAAAAGGGGGGCATCGTAACGTGAAAATTTCGAAGAGAGAGAGAAAGAGAGAGAGAGAGAAAGGGGGGAGACCTCCCCCCTCGATCTTCTCGGGATTCTTCTCGCCGGATCAAAGATCGATCCCAAATCGCGATCCGAGATGATTGGACGTCCGAGTTCGGCACGAGAGAGTCGCGTGTAAAGGATAAATCGTAAAATAATCTCGGGGATTGGCGGGACTCGTCGTGACACCACCGGGGGGCAACGTGACGCAACGACCCTTGAACCCACTTGAGCTCGTGTCCGCGCGCACGATATCGCGCCACCGCTACACGGTGTTACTGCAACAAAGTGTCCCAACTTGGAACACTCTCGGCCAGTCGGTGCGACGCGCGCGATCCAGTCTTGGACGTCCCTTAATTCGGCGCGACGCGACACCAGGAGGAAGGAACCGCGGCTCTCCGGGCTCACCTGGTTCTTATAGATGTCACTCGACGTAGGGGAGGAATTGACGCCGAAGCGAAGAACGTAGCTAGGCTGCATGCTACGTCGTCTTCTGGACTCCCTGTATTTCGGTATTTCTCCGTATAATTCGCTTTTTAACATACAGCCCCCCGCCCCTTTTTTTTTGCCGTGTCTATCTGTGTATTTTCTCTCTTTCTTTTTTAAATATTATTATTATTATTATTATAAGGGGTAGCCACGGTGTGTGCGCTCTTCTTCTTCTTTCCCTCTTTCCCCCCCTTTCTCTCGTCGCGAGTTAACTTCTCCAAATTGTAAAACCCTCTCTCGAGGGAGAGATCAGATTTTGGTCAGTCCCCGAAGCAACGGTCTCGCAAGTCATTCTTCGAACCGCTCGATTCACGAATCGAGAACGTATCAAAGGGCATATATATGGCGATTGATGTGTGTGTTTTGAAGGTAACGCGGTGGAAACGGAGGAGTCCGATTCTTCGACGGGAGATTCCAGTCAGCCGATCGTCGAACGTGTCGTTACTTCCCCGGGGTCGTCCGTTCGCGCGAGAGAGATGTCGGAGTCGCCGGTGAGCTTTGTCGTCGGGGAGCCCGAGCCCGATCCCGATCCCGATCCTAGCGAGGTGCAGGAGATCGAGGATAGCTTCCCGAGCGGGGGGCGCGATAGCGCCAATTCGCAGGTGCAGAGCTGCAATGCCGCGCCAGGATTGGTAGAGCGCCGTAAGCGTCTCAGGTGATTTGTGCTTTTCCGTCATTCATATAAATATACGTCGTAACGAGTGGATTCGAGATTCTCCGGGACAAGGATTCTCTCTCTCCTCCATAAGAGATTTCACTTCATAAGTCTTCACGTTCGTGCTCGCGCTCGCGCTCGCGTCTCGATATATACGTTTGATGCTTCCGCTATCTAGATAAATCTCAAGTATCATCGGGGTGATATCGTCGAAAATCCGGAAATTTCTACGCAACACTTACGCAACGCGCGAGCATCGCTATATTCATGAATAGACGAATCGAGGGGGGGAGGGGGAGGAGGGGGGTGAGAAAAATTGAACGACGCGTGGACGTATTATTCTCTCTTTGGCACTGTAATTTTTTTCACCTCTGCGACCCCGTGACACTGAACGCTTGAATATTCAGAGACAGAGGCTTCTACACGCGAGTGTATATTCGGCGTTGAGAAAAAAACAGCAATAAAACAAAAAGGCTTTGAATATGTCAATATTCAGGTTAATAAAAAGGGCTCTAATAAGAGCCAAACGCGAGTAAAAAGAAACTCCTAAATAATTTTGGGCACTATTTATTAGTTTAAAATTAAACGTTCGGTTTCGGTCCCTGTAACTGTACAAATAAAAATAGAAACCAAAAAAAAAATGAAAAAAAAATTCATACAAAAGAAACAGATGACTATAAAAAACTTAATTAATGCATACATTAAAAATGGACGAAATAAAAATGTATCATGCATACATGGGATCCCGCAGTTCTCCCTATTTTATTATCTATATTGAGAAAAAAGATTTTTTTTTGTTAAATAATAAATTAATTATATGAAGGCTCTGATGATAATAATTAAAAATAATTTTAATGCCGAAAGGCAATAAGAGCTAACGCATTAAGTAGCGCGCATATAAATTTATTAAAATTAGTAATGTCAAGAATAATTTTTTTTTTTTGCGCGCGTCCTTTCAAGGTCGTTATCGCATTCGCTTTTAGATAAATCGTGAAAAATTAATGTTTGATTAATTTTTTTTTGGCGAATTTTTTGGCCGCAAATTCGATTCGACCTTACGGTGATTATCGAACCACGAGATACTCCAAAACAGCTGATAACACGAATCGGAGAGATTGCTTTCCCTAGTTTCTTTCTCTTTTTTTCCCATATATAGTTACGCAAGTCCGTAAATAAGATAAATGCGTAAATAGGACGCGATGTACCTTAGATCTCTTTTTCGTTAAAAAAAATGCGAGGACAGTTTTCGGAAAAGCGAAAGACGTCGAATCGATAAATCGCGTCGTTTTCTTCTTTATCGAAGAACATGTACGAGAGATATCGCGAACGGAGAAAATATTATGTAACATATGCGTATACATTTTACGCTTCGAGTCTTCCTAGAGCACGAGAGCGTAACCGCAATATACGAATTCGTAATCTTTATTCATTATCGTTTTAGCATAAACACGCATAACGCGACGATCGTATGAGGAGGAGAGGAAGCGGAGAGATTACGATAAAAAAAAAAATTTTTTTTAAGGCCTTCAAATTCCATTTTAATATATAATTGATGACGATAGCTTTTTGCTCTCCGTGTATGTGCGCGAATAAGCTTGATAAGCAAGTTCTGAAATGTCATATTAATCAACATATCGATACAACGTGTCGTTATGCAATCTTTTCCGCGCATTATTTTATTTTCCGCGATATACAGACATATTTATGAAGCACATTAATGAAAATGTTAAGGATATGATCATCGAACAGATGTGCGAACATTTTTCGAGATATATCACATTTCGAAAGTTACGAGAAATATTTTATAAATTTACGCTTCTTTTTACCTCATCCAAATATCTCGATAATATGGTAATACGAGATATATTAAATAACTCGTTGATTTAACTCGAAAGGTCAAATATCAATAAAGTTTTTTACTCACGATTTTCGATATTTCTCTTGCTTATCACTGACACTCGAGAAATATCGAAAATTACGAGTAAAAAATTATTTTTCTATCTTTAGGGGAATTCCTTCTAATTTGAGAAAATCGATTTAAAAAACTCATACAGTTCCATTTAAAAGAAAGCGTCGGTGACACTCGAGAAATGTCAAAAATCGCCAGTAAAGATTTTTATTCCTTTATCTTTAAAGCAATTCCTCCTAATTTAAAAAAATCGATTAAAAAAATATCATACAGTTCCATTTAAAAGAAAGTATCGGTGACATTCGAGAAATATCGAAAATCGCGAGTAAAAAATTTTATTCTCCTACCTTTAGGAGAATTCTCTCTAATTTAAAAAAATCGATTTAAAAAAAAATCATACAGTTCCATTTAAAAGTCGGTGACATTCGAGAAATGTCGAAAATCGCAAAAATTAAAAATTGATATTTTATTGATATTTGACCTTTCGAATTAAGTCAACAAGTTTCTTCTCGTGTTTCTCATATGTCAAAAAAAAAAACGGAGATTTTCCGATCAAGTTATATGTACGATATGGTAATGAGCGCGATCGATTAAATGTCTCGTATGATCGATTAAATGTATCGTAAATATATCGGAAAAATAATAATATACGTAGTTTTTTCCGCATTTATGTCATGCAATGATTACGGAAAATTAAAAGGAAAACATTTATAACCGGTTAACACCGCCCATCTCTTCTTTTTGCCTCGAAGTCTATTAAAAAAAAGCAGAAAATTATCATACATGTCTCTTCTCAAGTATCACACCTAAAAAGGTAGGGGAATTCTTGCGGTGTCGATGAAGAATAGTCAATTGGATAGAAACTTGCATTCGTCAGTGAACGCTCGCCTTTCTAACAAGACGGTCAACGTTACGTTACGTTAAGTGCTACGTTATTCGTTCATTTCGTTTTGTTGTTCTCTCTCTTTCCTTTCGCTTTACTTTTCATCCTCCTCTTCGCGAAAGTACGTGGAAAAGGCAGAGTTTTGTAATTCAGACAGCGCGTAGTAAAGCGCTGTATACGTGCCGCGATGTAAAAATATTCTCCATATTTTACCGATAACACATATTGTTGGCGTCTCGCATTTAAAAAGAGAATCGAATTAACGTTCTTATAACGTTTAACAATAAATTGTTCTTCGGCTGTCTGGCCTTTATCATCGGAACAACTCGTTTCTCTTATTACGTCATACGCGACTATTTTTCAATTTTAGATTTTTTTTTTCCCTCATCCTTTTTTTTTACAATATTATTAAATATGCCACGAATAATCTTGCAATGTCAGTGACGACTGGAGCGGTAATGCTTTATGACGACATAAAGATAATATAATTATAGCACGTACGTAGGATATACGAACACACATGTAAGACTTGAGATAGTTTGCAGGATCATCTACATATCCCAAGGTTGCACTGATTACTATTTAGGAAAAAAAAAACAAAAAAAAACTAACATTTCCTTATCTTTAATATTTCCTTATCTTCGTCGGATCTTTCGCGATCATTTATACAAGCGAGAAGCAAAGTCAAGTTGATGAGCTCATGATGAATTTTTGCTCGATTATTGATCGTGCGTGAAGCTGTCCGGTTATCATCCTGCGATTTCGCGCGTGTATTTGTTAATTTCCGCCGTTGGATCTTGAATATTCGGACCCGTTTTTGAGTCGGAAGTCACGATGAAGAAGCGAATGAAGAGATTCGTTTTGGCGGAGAATACGGAGAAGGATAAGAACTGGAAGAGCTCGGACAATCTGTTGTTGCGCGTGGGTTCTAAAGCGAGCATAAACGTGAAAAATGGGCCGAACGTGGAGGGCACGAAGGACGAGAAAGCGAACCATCTGTCAACAGCTTCAGAATTGTAATCACATTTTACTTTGCGGATGCACAAACGAAGTGCGAGAGTCGAGAGAGAAGGAAATTTTAATCGATGCTGCGAGAAAAGTAATAGTCGGAGTACGCCAGATAATCAATCGAAACAACTAGTCGAATTGATTAAGTTGTATAGAAAAAAAAAAAAAAAGAAAGACAAGCGCGAGAGATTAGTCGACATACTTTATTCTGTTTATATCAATCATATTCTCGCAATATGAAATGTTTTTGCTCGTGAATGATTGCAAAGTATTATATGTATATATAGCGACTGATACACTTATTCGAGAATTTTCGGGATAAAAAATATATATTTTTTATTTATGTACAATAATATTCTATTCTAGATTTAGATATCTACAGGGTGTTCCGAAATTAAATGTCAAAACTTCGGGAGCGTGTGGGGGACCGATAAACCGATAAGAAAAAAAGTCCTTTAGAGATTTGCTCGTTTTTGCTTCGTTTTGGAGAAAATCGCAAAAAAGGAAACCAAAAAATATTCATGACAAATTAAAAAGGCTCTAATATAATAATGCAATGCAGGTACAAAGAGGGCTAATGAGAGCCATGCGTGGATTTTAGGCGCAACAAACTTGTTTTTTAAATTCTACTCTAATTATATCGAATGTTTCGGTCCTTTCTTTGGACCATCTTCAGCAAAATGACTAAAAAATTCAGACGTTTTTTGTATGTCCTGACCTCAGCGATATACAAAACAGTACTTTTATCTTTATATTCATTATCATTTTCTTAATGGAATGTAAATATAAACTAAACAGATAACAATAATTTCGTGTTGTCGCGTATTTATTTACAATCTTCTAATTTTATTTCAGGAGGGGTTTAATACCTCTTTTCTTAATTCCATGCTTTACAATTTTTATCTCATGGTACTTTTCGATAAAATTAATAATTTTAGTGTTGTTTTAAGTTTTTTGATGAAAATTTTTTGTTTCATTTTTTTGCGATTTTCTTCAAAACGAAGCAAAAACGGACAAATCTCTAAAGGACTTTTTTTCTTAGTTTATCCGTCCCCCACACGCTTCCGAAGTTTTGATATTTAATTTCGAAACACCCTGTATATTCATATGTCTTGAATAGAATATTTATATATCTGTATAAATATATATATATATATAATCTATTATATATATATATATATATATATATATATAATTTGAAAAAATTATAGTAATATAAATACATACTTAATATTTTTATTTTTGACAGTCAAATATCTGGAAATCACGGGGGTTTTAGAAAAAAATGTATCAGACAAAAATTGTAGGGTTTCGAGGGAGAAAAAGTTCATAAGCTTGAATTTTAACTAAGGTCATTTTTCAGAGTTATTTGAAGGTTAATCTAGTTTTTTTTAAATGGAACCCTAATTTTTTTATATATTAAAATCTATTCCTCGCAATATTCGGCATAAAAAGTTATAAGGGTAGGATGACCAAAAAGTGACTAGTTTATGAGATATTTTGTACTTTAATTAAAGAGCTGAGATATTTTTTGTAATTTAATTTAATTTGACATAATTGTACGTAAACTATGAAATATATCTCGTAAAATATTCATTTTTCGATTATTTTACCTTAATACTTTTATGCACAAAATAATGAGAGGAATCAATTGATGTAAAGAGAAAACACATAATTGTTTTCAAGAAAAAGTATGTATAGCTGCTAGTTGCAAATTACAAGAATCCCTCGAAACCCTACAACTTTTGCCTGATACATTTTTTTTTTCTAAAACCCCATGATTTCCAAATATTTGACTGTGTCAAAAATAAAATGGGACATCCTATATATATAAATTATATTTAAATATATATAATATATTTTTTATATATATATAAAATTATATATAATTTTTATTAATATATATAATTACAAAAATTATAATGTGTTATAATAAATACATACTTATACAAAGATATGCGATTTGATAGGCCCAGCATGTCGCAGGGTACGGTGATGATTCAGGCGCCAAATCGGCTCCAAGAGAAGGACTTCACTGTCGCGACCCCCGAAGAATTTGTCCATCGCTTCGGAGGCACCAAGGTTATCAACAAGGTAAAACGTGGACTCTCTCTCTCTCTCTCTCTCTCTCTCTCTCTCCCCGAATAACGCTCATTGTCAGAGCAGCCTAAAATACAAAGAGAAAACTGTCAAGCATCGACCTTTACGTTGGCTTGTTTCCAGGTGCTGATCGCCAACAATGGTATCGCGGCGGTAAAATGCATGCGATCGATTCGACGCTGGTCTTACGAGATGTTTAAGAACGAGAGGGTCGTGCGTTTCGTGGTGATGGTCACCCCGGAAGATCTGAAGGCGAACGCGGAGTACATCAAGATGGCAGATCAGTACGTGCCAGTACCGGGTGGGACCAACAACAACAATTACGCTAACGTGGAACTGATCGTCGATATCGCGTTACGTACTCAGGTCCAAGCAGTTTGGGCCGGATGGGGCCACGCTTCGGAAAATCCGAAACTTCCGGAACTGCTCCACAAAAATAACATCTGCTTTATTGGTATAAAAAAAAGATATAACAAATCGGATTTTAATTAAACAGAGAGAAACGCGTCTCTTTCTCTCTCTCTCTCTCTCTTTCTTCGGCTAGTGATGGGGTCAAGTTCAATATGTACTTAAAAATCCGAGTCAAATCTAATAATTTTTGTTTTATTTCCTAGGATTTTGAAATAATAAACATATTGTACTTGCGAAGTAATCGAATCTAGAACAGTTATATTCGAATTTTAGATTGAGTACCTGCAAGGTTCGAAATAGTATTTATAAAGAATCGAATTTTTTACAGTAGTACTCAAACTCTAGGATAAAAAAATCGAACATACTTGATCAAGGTTCGAATGTACTTGGAAGTACTACTCTTGTTTTCTCGTTCGGGTTCGAGTCTACTTGAAAGTACTGTTTTTTTTTTTTTCCCCGATGTAATTATAGAGAATTTGAAACCATGCAAACAAATTCGAACCTACTTGTAAGATACTTGATCCCATCACTAATACTCGTACACATTCGCGCAGTTTTATGCCATTTACACTCTCTGACATTTCCTTGACAGGACCGTCCGAGAGGGCCATGTGGGCTTTAGGTGACAAAATCGCGTCCAGCATAGTCGCTCAAACCGCAGACGTGCCGACCCTTCCTTGGTCGGGATCGGAATTGACGGCGCATTACAGCGGGAAAAAGATTAAGATATCGTCGGAACTTTTCAAGAAGGGATGCGTCGGCTCTGTGGAGGAGTGTCTGGCGGCAGCCAACAAGATCGGCTTCCCGATCATGGTGAAGGCGAGCGAGGGTGGCGGCGGTAAAGGGATCAGGAAAGTTGAAAACGCCGAGGAGTTACCCGCTTTGTTCAGGTAAACGCCTTCAAGGTTGCCGGAAAAAGGATTTTGTTTTGCATCCGTTTCCATATTTCAAGGATTTCTAATATTTAGACAAGTGCAGACCGAAATACCCGGCTCACCGATATTTATCATGAAACTGGCCAAATGCGCTCGTCACTTGGAAGTGCAATTACTTGCCGATAATTACGGCAACGCGATATCGTTGTTTGGACGCGACTGCTCTATCCAAAGGAGGCATCAGAAAATTATCGAGGAGGCGCCAGCCGTGATCGCCAAGTCGGAGGTTTTTGAAGAGATGGAGAAGGTAAATAAATACCGATTAATTATGACCTTGATCGCGATTGCGCTATTGATCCGTCCGAAACCTATTACAGGCCGCTGTGAGACTGGCAAAAATGGTGGGATACGTTAGCGCGGGTACCGTGGAGTATCTATACGACACGGCCGGCAGATATTACTTCTTGGAGCTGAACCCGCGTCTTCAGGTGGAACATCCCTGCACCGAGATGGTGTCGGACGTGAACTTGCCAGCGGCCCAGTTACAAATAGCGATGGGTTTGCCGTTGCATCACATCAAGGATATACGTCTGTTGTATGGCGAAAGCCCCTGGGGCGATAACCCGATCGACTTCGATCAGCCGCGTCACAAGCCTCACCCATGGGGCCACGTTATCGCAGCCAGAATCACCAGCGAAAATCCTGACGAAGGTAAGATCGCTTCTTCTTTACGCTTAGCGTATGATCCTAGCGTTATATTAAATTACAACTCGGCTTGGATTTGTTTTTTAGGCTTTAAACCGAGTTCCGGCACGGTGCAGGAGTTGAATTTTCGATCGTCCAAGAACGTATGGGGCTACTTCTCGGTCGGCGCTTCGGGGGGACTTCACGAGTTCGCTGATTCGCAATTCGGCCATTGCTTCTCGTGGGGCGAAGACCGCAATCAGGCTAGGGAAAATTTAGTCGTGGCCCTGAAAGAATTGAGTATCAGAGGCGATTTTAGGACCACGGTCGAATATCTCATCACTCTGCTGGAAACCGAATCCTTTCTACAGAATAACATAGACACCGCTTGGCTCGACCTGCTGATCTCAGAACGTGTCCGCAGCGATAAGCCGGACGTCTTGCTGGCTGTCACCTGCGGAGCGCTTCATATCGCCGATAGAACGATCACGGCCGCTTTCACCGGATTTCAGACGGCCTTGGAAAAGGGCCAAGTGCAGGCTAGCAACGATTTAGAAAACGTTGTCGATGTAAGCTTCCTGCTCGATGTTATTCGAATAACGCGCAACGATAACTTTTTCAGAAGTGATGTAGTCTCGCGTTGTAGGCAAGTATTTTCTTTCAAATATTTCATTACACTATATGTTGCAGGTAGAGCTTATCAACGATGGATACAAGTACAAAGTGCAAACTGCCAAATCCGGTCCCAATAACTATTTTCTCGTGATGAACGGTGCTTACAAAGAGGTGGAGATCCATCGCATGTCCGACGGAGGTTTGCTGCTCTCGCTGGACGGTGCGAGTCTCACGACCTACATGCGAGAGGAGGTGGATCGTTATAGAATCATGTTGGGAAATCAGACATGCATCTTCGAGAAGGACAACGATCCATCCTTACTGAGATCACCGTCGGCCGGCAAGCTAATCAATTTTTTGGTCGAGGACGGCGGTCACGTGGGCACCGGTCAGGCGTACGCCGAAATCGAAGTGATGAAAATGGTGATGACCGTTACTGCCAGCGAAGCGGGTAGCGTCTTTTACGTGAAGCGACCTGGCGCTGTACTGGAAGCCGGTACCATGATCGCGCATCTCGAACTGGACGATCCGTCGCTGGTGACGAAAGCGCAAGAGTACACGGGACAGTTCCCGGCGGCAGTGGTGCTCGGCGTACCGGAGAAATTGAACCATCTTCATTCCAAGTACCGAAACGCTTTGGAAAATACATTGGCTGGTTATTGTCTGCCGGATCCGTATCATTTGCCACGCTTGCGGGAGCTGATCGAGAAATTCATGTGTTCGTTGCGCGATCCTAACTTACCGTTACTGGAACTGCAGGAGGTGATCGCGACGATATCCGGCAGAATCCCCATCTCGGTGGAGAAGAAGATTCGCAAATTGATGTCGTTGTACGAGCGAAACATCACGTCGATCTTAGCTCAGTTTCCAAGTCAACAAATCGCCGCCGTGATTGACGGACACGCGGCGACTCTGTCGAAGAGAGCTGAACGCGACGTATTCTTCTTGACGACCCAAGCTATCGTGCAACTGGTACAGAGATATCGAAACGGTATACGCGGTCGAATGAAGACCGCCGTGCACGAACTACTGCGACAGTATTACACGGTTGAGAGCCAGTTCCAGCAGGGTCATTACGACAAATGCGTTTCCGCGCTGATAGAGAAGTACAAGGACGACGTGGCGACCGTCACCGATATGATTTTCAGTCACAATCAAGTGACGAAGAAGAACGTCTTGGTCACTATGCTGATCGATCATTTGTGGGCCAACGAGCCCGGTCTTACCGACGAGCTCTCAAGCACGTTGACTGAACTGACCAGCCTGAATCGCACGGAACACAGTCGCGTCGCGCTGAGAGCCAGACAAGTGTTGATCGCCGCTCATCAACCCGCCTACGAGCTCAGACACAATCAGATGGAGTCGATATTCCTCTCGGCAGTGGATATGTACGGCCACGACTTCCATCCGGAGAACTTGCAGAAGCTCATTCTTTCGGAAACGTCCATCTTCGACATCCTTCACGACTTCTTCTACCATACTAATCGCGCGGTGTGTAACGCCGCCTTGGAGGTCTACGTGCGACGGGCTTACATCAGTTACGATCTCACGTGTTTGCAACACCTGGAGCTGTCCGGCGAGATGCCGCTGGTATATTTCCAATTCGTTTTACCCAGCAATCATCCGAATCGTCAGAATCAATCCTTGGTGGATTACAGAGCCGGCGCGATGGCGGCTTTCCAGGATCTCGAGCAATTCAGCCAATACGCGGACGAGGTCTTGGATCTGTTGGACGATCTGTCGAGCCCAACACCGATGGTGTCCGCGAAATTGTTGGAGGCGGTGGACGCTGCCGGCAGCGAGTCGCGGCACAGCACGTCCATCAATGTGTCCTTGAGCGTAGCGGCGGATGGAACAACGTCGGCCGCGTCGTCGGCGGCGACCAACGACAAGTCCACCGAACCAGTTCACATATTGAGTATCGCGGTCAAGGAGAGCGGCACCGAGGACGACGCCACTATGGCCCGATTGTTCGGAGATTGGTGCGCCAACAACAAAGAGGAATTGATATCCCGCGGTATCCGTAGAGTGACGTTCGCCGCGCTCAAGAGGAGACAGTTCCCCAAGTTCTTCACCTTCCGTCAGCGAGAGGGTTTCGTCGAGGATAGGATCTATCGGCATCTCGAGCCCGGTTGCGCCTTCCAATTGGAATTGAATCGTATGCGAACGTACGATCTCGAGGCGCTCCCGACGTCGAATCAGAAGATGCATCTGTATCTCGGTCAGGCCAAGGTCGCCAAGGGTCAGCAGGTTACCGATTATCGTTTCTTCATTCGCTCGATCATACGGCACTCCGATCTCATCACGAAGGAGGCGAGCTTCGATTATCTTCACAACGAGGGCGAGCGCGTTCTCCTCGAGGCTATGGACGAATTGGAGGTGGCGTTCTCGCATCCTCTCGCGAAACGCACCGAGTGCAATCACATCTTCCTGAACTTCGTACCCACTGTTATCATGGATCCGAATAGAATAGAGGAGAGCGTGACCAGTATGGTGTTGCGATACGGGCCGCGATTGTGGAAGCTGCACGTGCGACAGGCGGAGATCAAGATGACCATAAGGCCCGCGCCGGGGAAGCCGACCTCCAACCTGCGCCTCTCCATCGCCAACGACAGCGGATACAGTATCGATTTGCATCTTTACACGGAGGCCACCGATCCCAAGACTGGTATCATCCGTTTCGAGTCTTATCCGCCCACAGCGGCGAACGCGGCCAATTGGAGACCGGGTCTCATGCACGGATTACCGATCTCCACGCCGTACCTGACCAAGGATTATCTCCAGGCAAAGAGATTCCAGGCTCAGAGCGCCGGTACGACTTACGTCTACGATTTGCCGGACATGTTCCGGCAACAAGTCGAGAAACTGTGGCAGAAATACGTGGAGGAGAGGCCGCTGAACGGTGGTCAGACTCCGATCGCGATCCCAAATCCGGTGATGGACGTCGTTGAGTTGGTGCTGGATGGAGAACAATTGGTCGAGCAGAAGCGATTGCCGGGCGAGAACGACGTCGGGATGATCGCGTGGCGGTTGACTCTGCATACCCCGGAATGTCCGTACGGTCGGGACGTCATACTCATCGCCAATGATCTCACGTATCTGATAGGCTCGTTCGGGATACGCGAGGATGTGCTGTTTTGTCGGGCTTCCGAGAGGGCGAGGCAGCTCGGGTGTCCGCGGATATACTTCTCGGCCAACTCCGGCGCCCGTATCGGTCTGGCCGAGGAGGTGAAGGCCGTCTTCAGGATCGCGTGGGAGAACGAGAACGAGCCGGAGAAGGGCTTCAAATACATATATCTCACGCCGGATGATTACGCGCGTCTTGCATCCATCAATTCGGTCAAGGCCTCGCTGATCGAGGATCCCGTGGGCGAGTCCCGTTACAGGATCACGGACATTATCGGCAAGGACGACGGCTTAGGGGTGGAAAATCTCAAGTACGCCGGTCTGATCGCGGGCGAAACATCCCGGGCTTACGATGAGATAATTACCATCTCTATAGTGTCGTGTCGCGCGATCGGTATCGGCACTTATCTGTTGCGTCTCGGCCAGAGAGTGATCCAGATCGAGAACTCGCACATTATTCTGACCGGTTACCGAGCGTTGAACACCGTACTGGGCCGCGAGGTTTACGCCAGCAACAATCAGCTGGGCGGCACCCAGATCATGCACTACAACGGGGTGTCTCACGCGACCGATGCCCGGGACATGGACGGAGTCGCGACCGCCTTGAAGTGGCTCACTTACTTCCCCAGAAACAAGGGTGCCTCGTTACCGATACTCTTGCCAATCACGGATCCGATCGATCGTGAAATCGCTTATATGCCCACGAAAACGGCCTACGATCCAAGATGGATGCTAGAAGGCAGACTCTGCACCGAGTCCAATGTTTGGGAGAGCGGCTTCTTCGACCGAGGATCGTGGCACGTGAGTGCTCTTTCCTTTCTCTCGCGTTTCTTTTTCAGCAAATTTTCGTTAACTCGCTTTTGTCTTCTACGAGTAGGAAATTATGAGGCCGTGGGCGCAAACCGTGGTGACTGGACGAGCCAGGCTGGGTGGTATACCTTGCGGAGTGATCGCCGTCGAAACTAGGACCGTCGAGCTGCATTTGCCAGCCGATCCCGCCAATCTGGATTCCGAAGCTAAGACCCTGTCTCAAGCGGGACAGGTTTGGTTCCCGGACAGCGCGTACAAGACTGCGCAGGCTATCCAAGATTTCGGAAAGGAGGAGCTGCCGTTATTTATCTTTGCTAATTGGAGAGGTTTCTCCGGAGGCATGAAGGGTGAGACCTTCGATCGTCCTTTGATTAATCCTTATAGTCTCATTTCATCATCCTCTCATTCTCTCTCTCTCTCTTTTATAGATATGTACGAGCAAATTGTCAAGTTTGGCGCGTACATCGTCGATGGGCTACGACAATATTGCAAGCCGATATTCGTTTATATCCCACCGAATGGAGAACTCAGAGGTGGCGCTTGGGCGGTCGTGGATCCTACGATAAATCCTCGTTTCATGGAGATGTTTGCCGACAATACCAGCAGAGGTGGCGTCTTGGAAGCCGATGCGATTGTAGAGATTAAATTTAGAATCAAGGACATTGTGAAAACTATGCATAGAGTCGATTCCATTATATCCAAGCTAAAGGTAAATACGGCGATTAGAGATGGGATCAAGTTCAATATACTTGAAAATCCGAGTCGAATCCAATAATCAAGTTTAATTTTTCAGGATTCGAATAATACTCATAAGAAATAATATTTCATATATTGTACCTGCGAAGTAATCGAATCTAGAACAGTTGTACTCGAAACTTTTCATTTGTGTAACGTGTACGCATCTTTTTAGGAGAAATTGTCGACCGTGAACGTGACGGAGGAGCGAGTCGAGCTCGAGGCAGAGATTCATAAACGCGAGAAGCTTCTGGAGCCAATGTACCGTCAAGTCGCCATTTATTTCGCCGATCTGCACGACACGCCGGAGAGAATGTTGGAGAAGAACACGATTCAAGAGATAATACCGTGGAAGAAAGCGCGACGTTTATTTTACTGGCGATTACGACGCAGGCTTCTGGAGGAGGAAATTAAAAACGAGATCCTGTCGACGCAGCCGAGTCTCGATGTCAGGCAAGTGGGGGCGATGTTGCGACGCTGGTTCATCGAGGACAAGGGAACGACGGAATCGTACCTGTGGGATCAGGACGACGCCGCGTCCTGCTGGTTAGAGGCTCAACGTAAAACGGACGACAGTGTCGTGTCGCGTAATATAACGTGCGTGAAGAGAGACGCGGTGGTGACGCGTATCAAGGATGCTCTGGACATCTGTCCGGAGATCAGACTGGACGCTGTTCTGGAAATTGCGCACAGACTGCAACCGGCCGAACGAGCGGAGTTGCAGAGAACTTTGTCGCAGATGGAAACAACGGGGCAAGAGCACCAGGCCACGGATATCTCGTCCTGAGTGTGTTTTGCGTGTAAGCGTACTTGCTTGCCGCACGCTTCATTCATTCCAGCTTATTAAATGCTCGTCAATATAGTACAATTCATCCTCAAAGACGTACAATTATTCGTATCGGTTTTCACAAATTTTCCTCCGTTATCGAGGATCAATAATCAAGTAGGAGATATTTCAAATAGTGTGTTTCAAAGGCTTTTTAAATTTCGACTTCACTCTTGAAGATCGAAGAATCTCGATGGTTAAATCCTTGGCGAGGGTTTTAATTAAAAAATTTGAGAAATATTCAAAAGTATATCGGAATAGCATTCGATCAGTTAGATAGTTTGTTGAGCGATTTTTTTCGTAATTTCCGGTACAGAATGCTCGATATACATATATTATCGAAAATAAATATTTTAGGAAATAGAAAAAAAAAAAGCGCGTCACTGCCATTCATGTGACCGTGGCGAGTCTATGAATTATACTTACATCGTAATGTGACGAGAGATTCGAGAAGTTCTCAAAATACCGCATGTTCCTTCAGCTACACTTTGTTTATCGCAGTTCTTAAACTTTCGCAAATTAGACACCCTCGTAATCGTCGCACAAGTCTGGAAATACAAATTTGTATAATAAAATAAGTTATTAAAATCCACACAATCAGTATCTTATTTATTTGTAACGGCATTATATATTTATAACGACATTATAGCATGGAATCTTAACACACATTATCTTTCAACTTTCAATTCTTCGATTATAACGCTTTGATAAGACACTACTTTCCTTAATTTGATCTACATGTTGTACCTGGAAGAACATGCGTTACTAAAATACGCCATTCTGTGTATAATTACCCACGCGCGCGTGCACACAGACACACACACACATTTCTCGCGAAGGTAATATTTTACAAACAATGTGCTTGCGCAACATTGTTTTATGATATATGCAACAAGAGCACAATTCGCATGTAATATTAATTTTTATTTTTTTCACGTTTTACGTGAAAAGCGTGTATGTGTGTGTGTGCATATATGTACATATATAGTTATTTTAAAACTCTTTATCATATCTCCTAAAAAAGGCGCCATTGAAGGATTTCGATTTTACTTGTTATATTTTAAAAACCGAAGTCTAAGGTTCTAGTATTGAATATCCAACTAATGGAAAATTGAACTATTAAGAGTCAGGTGCAGTTAACAAAGCGCAGATTCTTTTCTTCTAATGAGAATTTATTAATTAATTCTCATTATAGAAGAAAAAGAATCTGCGATTTTTTTTGCTAATCACGCCTGGCTTTTAATAGCCAATTTTTCCGTCAATTGGATGGAAAACTTATATAGAATTTCGTATGCATTTATATATGTTTATTCATTCTACTTCCGATACTGTGCGCAATCCTTTCGTGCAGACAATAATCATGGCGCGTTTCTATCACAAGAGAGAGAGGAATTTTTTTATATGCTTTGTACAATTTTTAGGTAACATTATCCAAGTAAGCTATACATTGTATATATTCGAGCAACCTTGTAAAAACAAGTTATAAAATTACATATTAAATTATATACATAATTTAAATATATCACTATATAAAAGAGATTTTCAAAAAACTGGTATTTGGCTACGATGTACATCTATTAGATCGTCGTCCAAAGTAAGTAACACCATAAACGAAAAGAACATTGCCAATGCCGAAAGAAAGTGCCAGATGTCGTGAGAATCAAAAAAGTTCAATAACTCGCAAGGTTTATTATACAGACGGGACTGGGCTGGAGTAAGAGCCCAGGATATAGTCTTGTTCACGAAGAAGTACAGAGCTGCTCCCCAAAATAGCATGGACAAGAAGATGTAAATCCCGGGTGTGAGAAGAATCCGTTCTCTATGGCAAAGCTGAAAAGATTTTCGGGCATTATAAAAGATTCTAAACTAATTCTGACTTCAGGAGTCGCAAAAGAGGTCAAGACAGAAATAGAGAGAGAGGAGAATGTACATACCTTCATCACTATGTAAAAGAAGGTGTATAAAATTAAGTTAGACATTAGTATAGCTAGTAAAAACGTAGCGAAATTGCCCTCGTGATACATATTCCCGAATACCGCGAGTCCGACGTTGCATAAATTCGCCAATACGAGCATTATAAATCTTGCGGGATAGAGCGGCCGGAGTAGATGCCATATACCACAGCGAGCGTCATGTTTGAATGTCTGTAAAATGACAGAATCAAATGGCGAGTGTCTAGCAGCGATTACTATAAGAATATTAAAGAAAGAGAGAAAGTCAATATACCTGTATCATTCTGTTAAAAGCACCTCTGTCGAATTTGCATCGTCCCATGTAATATATTTGTACAGTCAGAATAAAGCATATTAGTAAATGCAGAATGCTGAATATCACCCAGAAATATGTGGAGCCGTTCAAAACTCCGATCAATCCTACGAATATTATAAGGGCCAGAATTCCAAATGTCACAGGTGCCCTGGCATTTATATCAGGGTGACGATTCTGATAGATTTTGAGCATGCAGAGCACCGCGATTATATACATAAAGCTGGTGTCTGTAAGAAACAGATAACGATATCGATTAATAATAATTATCGATATACCTAATAATAAGATAAGAGACGACGCGATGTGGAAAGAAAATAGGGTGTCTACTCAAATCTTGTAAAAAAATTCCCTGAGAATTCCCTAATCTTCCAGGTATTTTTATTCAAAATTCCAGGTAAAATAAGAAAATTTGTAGATGCGGTTTTTTAAAATAAGTTTCTTTACTGTATGCACTTTCTAATGTTTTCTATTCATACGATTACAAAGAAAGTTACCAAGAATGCATTTTTTCTAGTATTTAATATTGATTTATTAATCGTAAAATTAATTTGGACAATAACAAAGTGCAATATATCACTATATCTCAACGTTAAAGATATATGCAAAAATATAAAATAAAAATATAAAACAAAATATAATTTATTATAAACGTCTTAAAGAGTACTAATTTAATTATTTAAAAAATTGAATAATTTTCTATAAAACTTATACAAGACCTTGATACACTAAAAAGAGATCGTCAATAAAATTATCAAACACACAATTTTTGAAAAAATTCCCAGTTTCAATAAAATTTCATGAAAATTCCCGGATTTTTCAAGGTAAAAAAAAAATCCCTGACAATCCCCGATTTTCCCAGAGAGTAGACACCCTGGAAAATGTATTTACTTCTCTGTTGCATGTGCTACTTACCAAATTGAAAATTACTACGACTAGGACACACGTGATAACTCGCCGACAGTATGCCTTCCATTATCAATGCCGTGCCCATAGCGTAAAACAGACCGTAATGCTGCGGTATGCCGTAACACTTGGTCATATCCGTATCCGACTCGTTGTGCTCTCGGGAATAAGTTAGAAATATAAATAGTAAGCCCAGTAGAAAGTATCCGAAATTCGAGAATACGTGATTGAAGTCGGACAGCATACCCAGCGGATGGGCGCACAAAAAGTTGTAGTAACACATATCTTGATTTCCGGTCGTATGCAGCACGCGCTGATACGTTATCGCCAATTGGACGACCGGCAGGGTGTAAAAAACCGCAACGGTTATCAAATAATATAGATACAAACGAGATTTGTGTCGCAATATTCGCGGTTCCTTGCGAGCGAGATCGCAAACTGAGAGAACGATCTTTGTTCGTATTACATCCTTATCGGAGAGTGCGTCCTCCATTAGATCTATGTCGTCCTCGTCCAGGGACGAATCTTCCTCCACGGAGTCCCATTGCTTCGACCTGACCTGTGAAATGTTTTCGCAGATGCATTTAAATTATTATATTTAAAAAATATATAGCTATATATATTTTATATATTATATAAATATATATATGTAAATATATAATATATGTATAAATAATAAAGTATTATATAGATATATATATTGTTTTTTTAAACTTCAAGTCTCTTTGATATTTTAATTACCTCTCCCGTCATCGAGGGACTCGGCACGTGATCGGCGATATCCTGGTTTTCCTCGTTTATCGGCTCTTGTTTAGCGTACTCTCTGCTCTTTCTGATATTGAACACCACCACGGCCGTTATGTAAAAGATACAAAAGCACAATGCAATCGCCCCTGCTGATCCTGATGCAATGATATAATCTCGTTTGGTGATAGTAGGACTTATAATCAACGTGACATTTTTCGTACGAAGAGGATTACTGCCGGATATCCCGTTACAATCGGTATCTTCCCCTTTAACGACGAGCACGACGAAGAATCCTGACGGATAAGCCTCTCTCTGCATCAAGTATATCAATTCTATGTTACATCGCAAATATATATAAAATATATGCCTATAAAAGAGATCACTACGTATAATCTTATAATTACTCACCGGTACCGTAATACCTCCTCTTCTGCTTACAGTCTGCCAATGTCCAGAAAGCTCAATATTTCGTTCTAAATCAAACACAGGACACTGCAAAAGCAAAAAAAAAAAAAAAACGGAAATTTATATAATAATTTCATTATTTTCAGCAAAAGTATTTTACAACTCACCGATGTATTTTGTATAGACACAGTCATACAGATATCATTGTCCGATTCGACGCGAACAATAACGGAGGAATTATCCGTCTGTTTCGAGAAAATGTAACCATAATATATAGGCTCGGATGGAGAGATCTCTATCACCCTCTTATTTCCCGAACTGTAAAAGATCAAACGCTATAAAAAAAGAAGATATACAATTCTTTCGTACATTTCTCAATCAATCTTGTTTGTTTACCTTAATAGTAAGTAAAAGTCCGTCACTTCCGCTACGCTGAGATTAAACCAAATATTCTCGCGGCTGGCTGTAGAAATACCGACAATAACATATTCCTCCTCGTCCTTTGGCGCGTATCGATAGTATTTCGTGGAACATAGTGTTCGACTAGTTTTATTATATACTACAGAACTATCTGCGCTCTCGACTAGCAAAGGTATCTGCCAGGATAGAATACCCGTCGTTTGGCGCACTATTACTATCAATGGCAAACTGTGCGTTGCGTTACTCTCTATCTGTATCCTCGCAGTTTCAGATATCTGAAAGCACGTATCGTTCAGTTTTAATAATAAATGAATGAAATAAGCGAATTATGCGATCGAGAGTTGGTTTCATCGAGAATTACATTGGCTGCAGGATACAAATACACATATTCCACAGTGGCATTTGTGGTGTTTGGATAATTGTGTCCGTAATCAGCCTGGATGACGATCGGGGACGACGAGATAAAAGCTGCAGCTTCGAAGAGCAGCAATACAGTGATCAATCCTAAGGCATTTCGCATCTCCATTGAATTTGCTGAAAAGAAAGGGGCAAAATAAAATTCTCAACTACTAAATTTCTTGACTAGAGGCAAAATAGTTTGAAGAATTTATTAGAAGAATGCGTGTTGGGTGTCTTTGCATCGCATGACGTTCAACGTTGTAACCGATATATTGAAAGAGAGATGAATCATCAGATAAAATTACCGTTGATCGCTTTTCCCATTTTTTTGACATAAAACGAGCAAGAAGCTCCTTCCTCTCCGGACGTGAATAATTTTACTTCTGCTACGCTCGTGTACGACGCATGTCCTTAATAATTCGCGACGACTCTTGGCTGTTTGGTTATCTCATTCCAATACAGTGTGTCACGCATTGATTAAGTAATCCTAAGCTCCGGAGATGCAACAACCTTACTTCGTTCTTCTATCGATCTCCGTTCTATCAGGAACCCGAAACTCGTTTCAACTTGTTTGTCAATCGCAGCTGACTGCATCATCTCACCGCTATGACAGTTCATTAGTGCACATAAACACATACACTAGTGCAGAAAGTGCAGCTGTAAAAACAAACCCCCAATCTTCGTCTTATTTATTTATTCTGATTGGTCAATCGAAGCGTTTGTATAACGTAAAGTGCGCTCATTATGTCATTATACAAAAGAACTCAATAAAAAAAATATATATATACAATATATATATATAGAGATAAAAAATATAAATAAATATATATAAAAAAATTTGTTATATTTTGATATATATATATATATATATATATATAAAATATATAAAAAATTAATAAATTTTGAAATTGTTAAATATATAAAAAATTAATAAATTTTGAAATTGTTAAATATATAAAAAATTAATAAATTTTTAAATAAATATATAAGAAAATTAAATTTTTAATAAATTTTGATATATATATATATATATATATATATATATATATAAAATTTATATATAAAAAAAATATATGGATATAATTCTCTTTTCTGAATATACGAGAAATTTCCTTTCTCCGACAGCCAATCAGAGCGTGGCTACCGCGATGCGCAAAAGATTTGCGCGTTTAAGGGTCGACCGGGGTCAAGGTGGAGACCTCTGTCGGCCGGCCGGGAATTACGGATTCGTTTTTCCCAAATTTTAGCCAAATTAATTAATGAATCTAATTAAAATCATGCTCTTTTTAATCAGCAAGATCAGCCGCATCCTTGGACATAGTCGGATTTTGGAAAAACGATCAAAATAAAATTTTTAATAAATGTGGGGAAACGCGCAGCTAGCAACGGGTCAGGTTAGGTTAGCTGCGAGTCCGTATTTTATTTATTATAAATTTTTAGAAGCCAAAATGCAAAATCCGGCTATGTCCAAGGTTGCGTAATTATATAACGAATATATAAAAAAATATTTCACGAAGCTATGTAACTTCTTCGATGAAATTTTTGGGAAAAATGATTCTCACTAGTAAGAGCAGCTCATGGGGAATTTCCGTGGTAACATACTGACAAGGGCTGTGTTCCGAAATTGACTGCCAGTGCTGAAAATCTATAATACATGTGACGTGAACTATAGATTTTTAGTACTGGCAGTTTCGGAACACGACCAAGAGTGACATAATTTATATTATATTATTTATTATATTTATTTATGTTATAAATACATAAAATATATAACTATAATGTATATAATACATATAAAAAAGCAATATAAAGAATAAAATGAATAAAAAATAAAAGAAATTATATAATACTGTTTTGGAATTTATAATAAAAATATGATGTAAAACATCATTCATAATTTGTATGGAAATAAATAGGCAAGCAACAAAAAAAAAAAAAAATTATTAGAAGTGCAAGAGATGCAGTAGCTCAACTTATTTATGCTTTTAAATTATTAGTACTTACAATAAACAAATGTAATTTTTTTTAATAATTTTTATATACTTCAATATATTATAAAAAAATTAAATTGATAGATTTGGACTCGAGTTTTCTGGGTGATAGACTGAACATCCATTGATAAGCTACCATACATTACTCGTTACTTTTTTCATGTTACATAAAGTATTTTTGGAGCAGATTATACATATAATTACATCAATAATCTAAAAAAAAATAAAAATCAACATATTCGTCAATCTATGATTGCTACAAGATAATGTTGAACAAGAATTAGTATTCGTTCTCTCCTTGTCTCTCATATATAAAATTTACAAAAAGTGGTGGGTGCTTGTTAGCCTTGGTACATTACTGCCTTCTGCTACGGAAGGCCAAAAAGCATTTTCAGGCCGTATGTCTCTACCGTGCGTCCGCGTGAGCAGTTCAATGGTGTGTGTAAGTGTACAGACATACACCACTACATAAAACCTGAAAGCTTGGCAACACTGCAACGAAGTTTCGCATTGTCACCGCGCGAGGTCTCCAATATCAATTCGGAATTCGGCCGTAACACCGGTCGACCCTTAAGCGCGTCTCACACGAGATCCGCTCGCTGCTATCGCTGGTGCTGGTTGAACGCGAAGTAAATAATGGCGGAACCGTGTTTTGTTATTACGTGTGGACGATAATGGTTATTTGTATCCTGGCACGCGTGGGAGACGTCGGTTCTGTTTTGAAAAAGTAAAGAAGAAGAAAAAAAAAAGAAGAGATATCCCGATGCGTCTCCGTCTCGTCGCGGATGTGAGACGATCCCGTATCCCGTTGTATCTCGAGGAGACACGGAATATTTTGCAGCGTGTCACACAGCGGAGTAAATAGCAATATATATATATATAGAGATATAGATATATATATATATATATAACACACAGCACACATACACACGTATATATCTATCCTGTACCGCGAATTCTTCGATGTTACGAAACTAACTCGCGCGAACCAGCTTTCCCACCGCAAATGGGAAAGATGAACCAGAGATCTGTCAGACGTTACAGACGGGTCGGGAGTTATTTTTGATTGAAACGCTCTCCCGTCGACCCGTCTTCGTGATGTGAAAGTGGATCTACGTATGTACGTGGTGCTTCGCCCACCACGCGTGCGTTTAACTCTCGTGCCTGATATAGAGGTTCCCGAATTTTTTCCCATTCATCACCCTCATCATCATCATCATCATCATCATCATGGTGCACGGTGCCATACCGAGCGCGTACAAGTACAACTTTTGGGCGGAGAGGCCCGGGGATGCACAGGAGCCCGCGGTGGTGGAACTCACGTGCCTCATGCCAAACGGTGTTGTCATACCGTTTGAGATCAATCGCAATATTACCTTGGATCAGATCAAGGAGGTGAGCCTACAACGTGTCTACAGGGTGATTCGGAAAAAGCGTAACAAACTTTGACAGATCGTTTGGGGAGGTCAATGAACATGAACACATAGGTCCTATTTTCAATACTTAGGTAGTTGCGCAAGTTTTAAAATTTTGCCGCTATCAGCAGCGAAATCAATCACGCTCTGTAGGAAGTGACCTTTGAGAAATCAAAACAGAACGGGAGAATATGCAAACATCATTTAGTTAGAATTCATTAGTTTTATTATGCTTGAACGCACGCATCGCACTGGCGAATCAAGGAATCACGATTCCTCATTTGCACATTTAAAGTAGGACCTATGTTCATTGATATTTTTTCACTCGGAATGACCTCCCAAACGAGCTGTCAAAGTTTGTTACACTCGTTCTGAATCACCCTGTATATATCTCTTCTGTCATTGCGCGGTAATATTGTTTTTTCTCTCTGACTCTAGTCGAATGTATATTCTCATATTCTAATCGACTTGCAAAAACATATATTCTTGAAGGTAAAAAGTAAAACCAGATTCTAGCATCTTGGAAATAAAACGTGCATATACTTAATCAAAGAAAGTTATTTGGATGTCATTTATTCATGAACATATGTTATTAATTCGAGGAAATATTAATGTTATATACAAAAAGAATATGTACATGTTGCAACTGATGAATAAATACGCAAGTATGCGAGGGAGAAACATGTGTATTTGATGTACACGAAAGATTTGCACAAATTAGAAGCTAAGTACGATTGTACAAAACTTATACGCTTAATAAATGTTCAACAGGATCTGTGGGACGAGGCTAGCAAGTATCCTCTTCATGGAACATTGAAGGATGCACCGTCATACGTATTTTCGTGCATCAACTCAAATGCAGAAGTGGAAGAATTGCGGGATGAAACGAGACGTCTCTGTGATATAAAGCCGTTTTGTTCGGTGTTAAAAGTTATAGAACGCGAAGGTATAAAAAGCGATAGGAATTTAGATTCGCAAATCGGCCTCTTAATCGGCAAAGGCCTGCACGAGTTCGCCGCCCTGAAAAATTCCGAGGTCAATGACTTTAGATGGAAGATGCGTCTCTTGGGGGACGATGTGGCTTTAGGTAGACAGAAGAGAAGCTGGACGGAAAAGGTGCATTATCAGTTCCCATCGAGGATAGCGCCAGTGCCGATTGTACCTAAGAATATCGAGACTCGTTTGAAGGACGGACATATCGTTTTGGTTACTAAATTCGAAAACTCAGAGGTAAGATAAAATAACAAGGTGTCTACTCCCTGGAAAAACCGGGGATTATCAGGGATTTTTTTTTACTTTGAAAAGGTCGGGAATTTTCGTGGAATTTTTATTGAGACTCGGGGAATTTTTTCAAAAATTGTGTCTGATCATTTTTGACGATCTCTTTTTAGTATCAAGGTCTTATGTAAGTTTCATAGAAAATTGTTAAATATTTTTAATGCATTCTTGATAACTTTCTTTGTAATCATATGAATAGAAGACATTAGAGAGCGCGTACAGTAAAGAAACTTATTTTAAAAAGCTGCATCTACAAATTTTCTTATTTTACCTGGAATTTTAAACGAAAATACCTGGAAGATTAGAGAATTCTTAGGGAATTTTTTTACAAGATTTGAGTAGACACCCTAATAATTTCCGCATTTCGCTACCTTTTTCCAACAAATTCTCGCTGAGAATGACAAGTAATATTATTCCAGACAGCGTTTACCTTTCAAATAGCACACACCACTACGCCACCTGAATTACTCGAGATAATCTTGAACAAAAGAGCAAACACTCTTAATACTCGGGGCGAACAACCGAACGACTTTACGCTTAAGATTTGCGGACAGGAGGAGTACTTGATCGGCGACAAGACTCCGCTCATACAATTTAGCTATATTCAAGATTGCCTAGCGAAAGACATCACACCGACGTTGGTTACGCTCAGCAAACAGAGCGTACCCGTGGACCAAGATAACGCCTTCGACAATCCGGAAATGGACACGTTGCAGCGTACGAAACCGTCGTCTTCCACGTTAACATTGCGCAAGAAGGGCAAGCACATTTCGGCGTGGAAACTCGAGGAATCCTTCGTTTTCACTGTGAATGGAATCTCTCGACTTAATTGCGATGCCGCTCATCGTACCGTAGATGTATGTTACAACAAAAGTTTTTTTTTTTTTTAAAACTGGACTGTCAAAGACTATCGTGTATAATTCTGATTCTTCTTACTTTTGTACATAGATCGGACTGCAAGCTGGCCTTTTTCACGGTGGAAAATCCCTCTGCGAAAGTAAGAAAACCAAAGAAACTATTGTAAATCCCGATGGTAGTTGCGTATGGGGACAGACTCTCAAGTTCGACATCAAAGTCAGAGATATACCGCGAATGGCACGGCTGTGTTTTGTATTGTATGAAATCAGCAAGACTGCAAAAGGGTTAAAGAGCAGAAAACTGATGATCAGGGATTCGAAGCAGGAGTTCTTTATAAATCCTTTATGTTGGGCGAATACAACGATATATGATTTTAAATCCCAGTTGAAAACCGGTGCTATGACATTGTATACGTGGACTTACGCGGAAGATATACAAAATGACGATTTGCTTCATCCTCTCGGGACAGTGGTCTCGAATCCTCATATAGACAGAGCGGCCGCTCTCATGTTAACGTTTCCAAAGTAACTACATGTTTTATAATTTACGGAATGTGAGATATAATAATTTGTGCGTTACGTTATGTGCATTTTATCCGTTTACTGTTTTAGTTACGGAAAGGATCAATGCGTCCTTTATCCTACACCGGAGAAAATGGTCGAATACGCCCAAACGTTGCGGGAACAATCAAAGGAACGCTCGGTTTCATGTTTTGTTCATCAAGAGTTCGATGTTAGTCAACAATTGGAGCAATTGAGATTACTAGCTGACCGGGATCCGTTGCACGAATTACACGAGCAAGAAAAGAAGACAATGTGGATGTTGAGGCATCATTGCCTTCGTGAAATCCCGACGCTTTTAGCTAAGCTATTACAATGCGTAGAATGGAATGATCATAGGTAAGAGATTGATTGCTTCGAAGGGAAAAGCGACATATAAATAAATCGAAACTTTGCGAATATTTGCAGAGAAGTCGCGGAGGCTACGGCACTTGTACAACAATGGCCGAAATTGCCAACGGAGAAGGCTTTGGAATTATTAGATTATGCTTACGCTGATCAAAACGTGCGAAATTTTGCGGTTCGTTGTTTAAAGGACGTCACCGACGATGATCTCAGTCTTTACTTGCTGCAGCTCGCTCAGGCCTTAAAGCACGAGAATTACCTGGCGTGCCCTTTGACGGAGTTTCTCTTGAAACGGGCACTTAACAATCAAAGGATAGGACACTTCTTATTTTGGCATCTTAGGTAACCAACGTTACAGTTTCGCACTATTCTGATTTATCTAACAATCTCCTCTCATTTGCTCGATTTGATGAAAATTAGGTCAGAGATGCAAGTCGGCTCGGTGTCAGTTCGCTTCGGTCTCATATTGGAAGCGTACTGCAGAGGAAGTCAACAGCATATGCTATCGCTATTCAAGCAGCTCAAGTGTTTGGATAAATTGAGGAGTGTCTCGGAACAAGTGAAGCAGAAGAAGGATCGTAAAGCGGCCCTCCAGGGCTTTCAGGACTTTATTCAGGAACCGCACTGCCAAGAGGCGATATCCAACGTCCTTAATCCTCTTGACCCGAGTTTCAGGTGGAATCGCATCAAGTGAGCTCATTGTTTTCAAAATTTATGAAACGTCATTTTGAACCTTTCTCTTAATATTGATCGTCCTTTTCCCTTTTCGTCCTAGAATGGAAAAGTGTCGGGTGATGGACAGCAAGATGCGACCGCTCTGGCTAGTTTTCGAGAACAGCGATCCTTTCGGCGACGATATCTACTTAATTCTCAAACACGGAGATGACTTGAGGCAAGACATGCTGACACTTCAAATGCTACGTATTATGGATAAGCTGTGGAAGAAGGAGGGTTTGGACTTACGTATGAATCCATACGGTTGCATATCTACGGAGAATAGAGTCGGAATGATAGAGGTAGTGTTGAATGCGGAGACGATCGCGAACATCCAGAAGGAGAAGGGCACGTTCTCTGCGACGGCGGCCTTCAGGTGCATAATAATATACCTAACACACGCGCGACATCGGAAATATAATTCAAACGACGAAAATTCTTATCGCTTTCCTTCTTTATAGGAGAGGTTCTTTGCTAGCTTGGCTAAAGGACCACAACCATACGGAAATAGCATTGAACAAAGCGATCGAGGAATTTACCTTGAGTTGCGCGGGTTACTGCGTCGCGACCTACGTTCTCGGAATAGCCGACAGACATTCTGACAATATAATGGTCAAGAAGACTGGACAATTGTTTCACGTCGATTTCGGTCATATCTTGGGCCACTTTAAGGAGAAGTTTGGATTCAGACGCGAACGCGTACCCTTCGTTCTGACCAACGACTTCGTACACGTTATAAATAAGGGCCAAACGAAGAAGGGTCACGCAGCCGAGTTTCAAAGATTTCAGAACTATTGCGAGCAAGCCTTTTTGGTTTTGCGCCAACACGGGGGACTTATATTGTCCCTATTCGCTATGATGATATCTACCGGACTGCCTGAACTCTCATCGGAGAAAGATCTGAATTATCTTAGGGATACTTTGGTACGTATGGTCGCCATATAAGATATACAACCGTTAATATACTATAACTAACAAAGACGATACACTTAAACGGTGACGTTTAAATATCTTTCCAGGTCCTAGAAATGTCCGAAAACGAAGCGCAAAAGCATTTTAGAAGCAAATTCGACGAGGCCCTCTGCAATTCGTGGAAAACGTCGTTGAATTGGGCTTCGCATAATATGTCCAAGAATAATAAGACTACGTGAACGGCGACGACAATCGTACTTTGCGCGATGAGTCTTGAAAAGCACTTGAAAATGCAAGTCACGAACACATCATCGAACAGCGTGTGTTATCAATGTTAAGGTGTACACTCTGACACATTTGAACACGTCGCGATCGATTGCTTGTGGACTAGAGTAAAGACTGTCGTTTTCGTAACTCCGACACTGTCGTTAGGATTAGGAAAATTGGTGACCGCGACCAGTATACAATTGAGACTGTATAAAATCGTTGCTGCTGCTGGCTAGCATTATCGTACTATCCGAGAGCTGATTCAGTGAAATTGTCTCTCCAGACTCGAAAATACGTTAATAGGCTCGTATCCTTTTTTTTTTTTTTTTTTTTTTTTGAGCCTTATTACCTTACACAGCACGAGCAGTCGGTGCCTACGTTCGGTATAGTAATACATTCTTCAACGACGGACGTACGGTACATATCACTGAACAGGATTCTTTTTTAAGTTTCGCTCAGCTAAGGCTTAGTTTAAGTCCGAAATTCCGTCGAGCGATCTTAAATCTGAAATCGTGTAAAGTTAGAAACTGGTTTTCTTTCGTTAAAACAATTGGGTATCGTTCTCAAAATATTTATTCGCGATTTATTTGCCAAGAGGCCTGTGAGATGATTGATACACGCCAACCCATTTTGCCTGTATAACACGAAATGAACCGTAAAAGTCTTACATTATCTTCGTCAACGTAAAGATATGCCGCGATTTTGACTGTACAAAAAAAATTACATAACAAAATAAAGACCTTCGTTTAATTCGATCTGTCAAACGTGACACGGAAGAATGCAACAGCGCGTCGCAACGTTTTTTTTTTATAATTCGAAAAGAAGCTTGGCGATCGTTTCGATAATGGACGATACGGTTTCTCCCGCATCGTTCATTCGCAATGACAGTGTGTGATAACCCAAAGCAATATCTATTTTGCGAAACTGTGACACGACGGAGCAGCACCGGTGAAAAAGATATCGTGATCGACCTCGAGCGATCCTGATTCTGGGATAATCAAGTATTTCCTTTGAATATCTCGATTGCATAAAATTAACTGCTGATTTGCATAAATGCGCCACTGCCGACTGAAAATATTTTTTTCTCACGTCAAAGATTTATTTTTCTTATTTGAGAGCAAAAAGAAATGATGTTTCATGCCGATGACAAGTGAAATCTTTCCTAATTACTATATCACGCGTGCGATATCGTGTTTGAGATACATACGTATATAGATATATAAAAACCACACACACACACACTACAAGAGATACATATATATATATATATTTTGATAAATATACCGCAATCCACACATATTATAGCGATATAGTTGAATCAGTAGGGCCACATTCATACTTCAGCGCTAATCCTACGTAATAGACCGCTACGCTTTCTAAAAAAAAAAAGTAAAAAATAAAAAAAAGGCTCTAAAAAACGACGACACGACTGTACCGCGCGTTCTTCTCACACACATACATACACATACATAATGTAAGATAAGATAATGATCTCTAATACACTCTAGGAAAGAGAAAAAAAATAAATAATGTCGCAGACTGCGTCACACACAATGCTGCATATCCATATCATCATCATAATCATCATCCTCTTAACTAGTGCATCGTATTTAAATTGTTCAAAGAGAGAGTAATTCCTCATCTATATATAAACTACGGCTGTTACTTTTGACAACTTCGAAGATTCAAAGCTTCGAAAAAATTCAAAGTTAACTTTGAATCTTCAAAGTTTAAGGTCTCTTCTCGAAGCTTCGAAATTGTCAAAAGTAAAGCTTCGAAGACACTTAAACTTCGAATCTTTGAAGTTGTCAAAAATAAAGCTTTGAAGATACCTTAAACTTTGAAGGTTCGAAGTTAACTTTGAATCTTCGAAGTTGTCAAAAGTAAAGCTTCGAAGATACCTTAAACTTCGAAGGTTCGAAGTTGTCAAAAGTAAAGCTTCAAAGACACTTAAATTTCGAAGGTTCGAAGTTGTCAAAAGTAAAGCTTCGAAGATACCTTAAACTTCGAATCTACCTTCGAAGATACCTTAAACTTCGAATCTTCGAAATTGTCAAAGTAAAGCTTCGAAGACACTTAAATTTCGAAGGTTCGAAGTTAACTTCGAAGCTTCGAATATTCGAAGTTGTCAAAAATAAAGCTTCGAAGATACCTTAAACTTCGAAGGTTCAAATTCTTTCGAAGCTTCTAATCTTCGTTATCAAAAGTAACATCCCTAATATAAACACGCATAATATTAAACATATAGAAGCGATAGATACATGTACATACATCTCTTGAAATCCCTCGACCGAATTTGATATTTCGATATCTTAATCTTTAACGAACGGATATGTCCGAAAATATATAAAGTCCAGGGACTATATAGGGGAGATAGGGTGATACTCTGTGCACATGACGAAGAGGGGGGGGGGGGCTTCGTTCCTCGTGACCGACTCGCGCGCGCGTATTATATATCGTCGTACACGCAGGCGAAGTGTACACGCATCCGCGATACCGCGAGGAAGAGAAGCCGGGCTCTCTCTGTCTCTCTCGTTCTTCTAAGAGCGTGATATCGTACTGTCTCGTGCGCGGTTTTCGAACACGTACGCGCCACATTTCGTTCGCTCTCGCAATTTTTTTTTTAATATTTTTCTTTCATCGTCTCTCGCAACGATATATTGGAATATTGTAATTTTTTGTACAACGTGCACATAGAGAGATCTGTATTAGTCGGTGTCTGTCTTGTAAATAAAACCGAAATTTCGAAATTTCCGTTGCGTTCTTTCAATTTGCGAGTTGCAAGAATTCGTCGGCGCAAATTGCATCGCGCGAGTATATAAACACGTTTTACTACTTGTAATCAATATCGGAGATTGTCGTTTTTTTTTTTTTTCTTTTTTTTCTTAATCGAGTGTACTTGTCGGTGCGTTTGCGAAAAGGGGAAGACTGAACAGCTGAGTCGTCGAGAAAAATGACGGCTACTGAGGAAACGGAGCCGTTGATACCCACGACGCCGACGACTTCCGCCGGTAAAAGCCAAAGGGTCACTTATCATTCAATCTCCTTCGTAAGTACGATAAGCAAAATATGATCCGATTATCTTAAATTTTAATTATTTTAATTATTTTGCAAATGCAAACGATGACAAGTCAATTAAATCGCAATCATCTTCAGTCGGATCGTTTTCCGCGCATTTTCTTCGAGCTCCTCTTATCTTTTATCTCGTTCTCATATATACGCATTTCGTAATATGACTCTTAAATCCCAGTCATTCACGTCTTAATATGGCTTCGTTCCAGTTCCGATTGTGTGATCGAAGCTATAATTCGAGCAAAATCAGTAAATTTTTTTATCGCAAATTATCGTCGTCTGATTTTTGTATAAAATCAATCTTTATCTTTTACTGATATATCGAGGCAGTTTAAAATTTTCGAATAATCAATGACTAAACTTTTGGCAAATTATGTTGTAGAAAGAAAATATAATCATAAAATCATATTTCATAGCCAATTATGCGCAAGTAAAGTTTAATACATCTAATTCAATGTACTTAATTTTTTAATTTGAAGCTTTTTTACGTTTACAAAGATACTAAGGATTTTGAAAACGCAATAAAAGAATAAGCTTCGAAGGTTTTTGTCAGGAAAAAGTTTTCTTGAAATATTGGCGAAAGAAATATTTAAAAAAACAGGGTGTCTACTCCCTGGAAAAACTGGGGATTGCCAGGGATTTTTTTTACCTTGAAAAATCCAGGAATTCTCATGGAATTTTATTGAGACTTAGGGAATTTTTTCAAAAATTGTGTAATAATTTTATTGACACACACACACACACACACACACACACAAAATCTCTTTTTAGTATCAAAATCTTATGTAAGTTTCATAGAAAATTGTTCAATTTTTAAATAATATTTAAATAAAGTATAGTACTCCTTAAGGCGTTTATAATAAATTATTTTTTATTATATATTTTTATTTTATATTTTTGCATATATCTTTAGCGTTTAGATATAGTGATATATTGCACTTTGTTATTGTCCAAATTAATATTACGATGAATAAATCAATATTAAATTCTAGGAAAATTGCATTTTTGATAACTTTCTTTGTAATCGTATGATTAGAAAACATTAGAAAGCGCATACAATAAAGAAACTTATTTTAAGAAGCTGCACCTACAAATTTTCTTATTTTACCTGGAATTTTAAACGAAAATACCTGGAAGATCAGGGAATTCTCAGGGAATTTTTTTACAAGATTTGAGTAGACACCCTGAAAAAAAATAAATGGCGAAAGAAATATTAAAAAAAAAATACTCCGTAGTTTGAAACAATTTGTCTCGAGCAATGAGGATTATTAGTGAAGACATACATTTTTTTACAATACGTTATTATTTACACCAAAATATATATAGAAGAAAAATAGAAGCTCTATTGTTATAGGAAGTAAACGAAAGAGATAGATTGCATGACGGAAGCCCCGAGAACTCCTTTGGTCTGAAACCGATTTCGAGCGCGCCGACAGGCGTGAATTTCAACAGCGAGATCTCCACCAACAGAATCACGTACACGTGGAGCGACGTGAATGTCTATAGCACGAAAACCGATAGGATTTGGGATAAGTTGACGTTCAGGCCTCGAAAGCTCATCGCGCAGAAGCATATATTGAAGGATGGTAAAAAGAAACGAGAAACAAAAAGAACAATTGCATTTCTTTTTTCCATATTCGCGACAGTTTCCCGAGAAATAAAGTTCATATGTAATCATATATATAAATATATGAATATAATTATGTAAATAATGTATCTATATATGTTCTCTTTTATTTATATGTGTACATACTCTGTATCCGTTTATAAAAGAAAAAGAATAACTGAAAATAATATAATAATTATAAGAATAATTTTTACATTGTTTTTTTTAAACGAAAAAATTTGCGATGAAATTTCACAACATTATAATATATATAATTATATTTAGAATATTATATACAATTTAATCGTAAATTTCAGTTTTTCTAAAAAAAAACAATGCAAAAATTATTCTTCTAATTATTTTTAATTATTCTTCTTATTCATTATATATAAAATTATATATATTATATATATAATATAGAATATATGTATAATTATATAATATATTATATAGAATATTATATAATTTAATCGCAAACTTTATTTTATTTTTATTATTATTCTCATTATTTTTCCTATATAAACGGCCAGAGAATATACATATAAAAGAAAGAAAATATATATGGGGATATATTTTATATATAATTATATATATTTCTTTATGATTATATTATATATGGACTGTTTTCGGGTTTGCAGAATACGCGTGTGCGTATACCGGAGCTTTTACCGTATTTCGGAAAGTAAATCGGCATCCTTTTTAGTGTGCGGAGCGGCTTATCCTGGCGAGTTGCTCGTAATCATGGGCGCGTCAGGTGCAGGCAAGACGACCTTATTAAACGCGTTGACGTTCCGCACGACACGCGGGGTTTCCGCGTCCGGTCTGATGGCCGCCAACGGCCGGAGGATATCGCCGGGCGTCCTCACCTCGAGGATGGCTTACGTGCAGCAGGACGATCTGTTTATCGGCACGTTGACGGTGACGGAGCACCTGATGTTTCAGGCGACGGTGCGGATGAATCGACACATACCTCGTCAACAGAGGATCAAGCGGGTCAATGAGGTCATCGACGAGGTAATGCGATCGCGTTATATAAGGGTGAACGCAAGTGAGCGAGAAGAATATTGGATGCAGGATACTCGTTGATACTTCTCTTCATCAATGATTATGCATTTTATGCATTAAAAATTTATTAAAAATTAACTATTATGCTATATTACATAGTATAGTATATAGTATATACTATAGTATAGTATATATTGTATTATAGTATATTGGTATAGTATATAGTATATACAGAGTATAGTATATAGTATATTATATATTATAATATGTACTATATTATATCCCACTCGGCATGTAATATTTCTGAAACATTGCTGCAATATTCCATTCGAAATATTACACTTTTCAGCAATATTACAGAAATATTTCACGACCGTTTCTGCAACATTTCTGCAATGTTTCAGTGTCCGCAATCATTTCAGATGCAACCTTGCTGAAAGATTTCAGCAATATTTTGGTAATATTACTGCAATATAATAGACATATTTTGAAATAAATATATCTCAGAAATATGTATAATACATTAACATTGATTATATTAATAGAAGTCGTTTACCAGAGAATTACATTATCATAAAAATACGTGTAAAAGTATATCTTTAATCTCTTAATATTAGCCGCTCTTTGCAAGCTTTATATAATTCTCATGAATAAAACTTAAATACGAGATAGATAGCACATCGCACGTCGCATAGCGGTAAACGAACGAACTAGCGACTGAATACTATTTTTTTGTAATGTTTCTGAAATACTTCAGATGCAAAGTTACAATTGAAATGTTAATGAAATATTTCTGTACCATTTCCGAACATTACAATATTTCAGTAATATTACATGCCGAGTGGGATATTAAATTTATTAAAAATTAATAAATTTTATAAAAATGCATTTAAAATGTATAAAAAATATTAACTTCATTGTAAGATAACTCTTGTAATTGTCGGTACCAATTGTTACGAATACTTGGAATAAATACCGTCAATTCAACGTGTCTTTCGTAAGCAGCTCGCCCTTTCGAAATGCCGAAACACCACGATAGGGATACCCGGTAAAGTGAAGGGTCTTTCGGGCGGTGAGATGAAGAGATTGTCTTTCGCTTCTGAAGTACTGACCGATCCGTCGCTGATGTTCTGCGACGAGCCGACATCCGGTTTGGATTCCTTCATGGCTCATCAGGTTGTTTCCATTTTGAAGGCGTTGGCGGGTGAGTGAGCCGCGATAAGAGCTTGCGCGAGCGAAGTTATCTCGCGGTATAAAGGTATAATAAACAAATTCCAACAGCAAGTGGTAAAACGATCGTCGTCACTTTACATCAACCTTCGTCGGAGCTGTTCGCTCTATTTGACAAAATTCTGCTGATGGCCGAAGGAAGAGTCGCCTTCATGGGCACAGCCGCGCAAGCTTGTTCCTTCTTCAAGACGTAAGCTCAGCAATTGAAACATCAAACTGCATTAGATTCGCATATTTTTAAAAATGAAAGCTCGCGAGATAAGTCTCGTCCGTTTTACGATGTATAATCTCTCTCAGACTTGGCGCGGCCTGTCCCAGCAATTACAACCCCGCCGATTACTTCGTGCAAATGTTGGCCGTGGTACCGGGACGCGAGTTGGCATGCAGACACGCGATCAAAACGACGTGCGACACCTTCCGGAGCAGCGAATACGGCAGACAGATCGTCACAGAGGCAGAAACAGTCCACGGCGAATTCGAGAGTTCCCTCAAGTACCGCTCCAAGAATCCCAATCGTTCGCCTTACAAGGCCAGCTGGTGCGAGCAGTTCCGCGCCGTCCTGTGGCGATCCTGGCTGTCGGTGATCAAGGAACCGATCCTCATCAAAGTTCGCCTCCTACAGACCGTCGTACGTTTCCCTCCCATACAGACACAAACGGCATAGCTACTCTCTTAACTGGAATCAGTATGTTATCACTGATAGCAGTGGCTTCGGTTATAACACTGCAAACAGTGAAATCTCACTGAGAAGAATCAGTTTGTGGGGTAGTTGCCGATTTTTCAGTTGAAATTTTACTGCCATAATCAGTGAGACATAACACTGGAGGAGCAAAGTGTGTTTTTTAGTAAAGATCAATCACTGCATTAATCAGAGTTTTGTTGATTCAATTTAAGGGAGTACCAACTCCTTCAGTCTTTATGCGAAGTGATGAGAAAGGTCCCTCTCCTTCGCTCCATTTGCGAAATTAAAAAGGGACAAATTACATCAACAAATTACACAAAGACGATGTACACAGAAAGGAATGAACTTGAATTTTCTGTCGCAGATGATCTCGCTGTTGATCGGCGTCACTTACTTCGGCCAGCGAATCGACCTGGACGGCGTGATGAACATCAACGGCGCTCTGTTCATTTTCCTCAGCTGCATGACTTTCCAGAACGTCTTCGCCGTCATTAACGTGAGATTTCGAGGCATAAGTCGAGCCGCGTGCTTGGCAATTCTTTTTACTTCGAGTCTTATCGAGTAAGAAAACGTACCCATACGCAGGTCTTTTGCGCCGAATTACCGATATTCCTTCGAGAGCACAGAAACGGCATGTATCGCACCGACGTCTACTTCATCTGCAAGACTCTGGCGGAAGCGCCGATATTCCTAGCGATTCCACTGATATTCACCGTCATCGTGTACCCGATGATCGGCCTCTATCCCGACGTGAGGCACTTCTTCGTCGCCGCCGCCGTGTTGACTCTCGTGGCCAACGTGTCGACCTCGTTCGGTAATTTTAGGACAGACGCTTTAGAAACGCGTCTCGCGTCCTCTCGTTCGATTCCTCTCTTTATTTCATTCGCAGGCTATCTGATATCCTGTATCAGCAACAGCGTGACCACGGCTCTCTCCGTTGGACCTCCGGTGATAATACCGTTCCTGCTGTTCGGCGGCTTCTTTCTAAACACGGCGTGAGTATGTTTTTGCGACGCTGATACTCAAACATAACTGATCGACATACTCGTACGACAGGTCCGTGCCGTCTTATTTCGTCTGGTTCTCGTATCTGTCCTGGTTCCGTTACGGCAACGAGGCTCTTCTGGTCAACCAGTGGTCAGAGATCGACTCTATAGCCTGTACCACAAGCAATGTCACGTGTCCGAAGTCGGGACGCACCGTTCTCCAGACTTACAATTTCAAGGAGGAGGACTTCCCGATGGACATTCTCTGCTTGTTCGCGCTTATCGCGGCGTTCCGTCTCCTGGCGTTTTTCGCCCTATTATCGAAAACTCGCCGTTCGAAGTAACCTATCATCATCATCATCATCATCATCTTATGGACAAGGACATGTTCCGAAAGGAACGGACAGTTTTCGCTCTTATTTGCGCGTGTGTAACATACTTTCTATAATAAATTATGTTAACGAAGTTTGAATGTATATTGCATCCTCCTATTGTGAAAAAATATTCGAAATAAAAGAGGACGAGTTGCGCGTGTAGATTGTCCTTTTTTTCTGAATTTACAAGTGCGAGAACCATTAGACGTACAATTCACGAGTCTCATTCTTGAGGCTATCGATGTTGACGCACGCCGACCGCAAAAAGGCGACGTAATAGGGGACTGAAAGAAACGCCACCTCCCCCAACTGCAGTTACCGTATCTATACCTGTCGGCGTTTCCTGTATCGGGGTTGACCGCTCTTTTTCGCTCGCGTCTAGATACTATTACAAACCGGTTGCCATGCATACCGTGCGACCGCACGTACGAGAGAGAGATATTTGGGGCGTAAGGGACACAGGTCTTGGGAGACCTTCGAGAGAGCGCGTCTCTTAGCGAAAAAAAAAAAAAAAAAAAAAAAACCAGGATCTACATTCATGCGTTTGCCGATCCTGCGATATATTGTTCGCGGCCCGCAGATCACGCCGAGATTGTCGTTCGGCTGGAAATATATGTATAGGCAACGCGATACGCGAAAGAGAGATGCCGTTGTTGTCTCCCAGCTATAACGTCATCGTTGAAAACACGCTAAGTCTACGCTCGACCACGTGTAGGGTTTCGGTTTTCGATTACCGTAAGTCCCGAGTCACGAACGTTTACTGCGAACGAAGTGGACAATTTCCGGGAACCTCGGGAAGGGTGTCCTACGCGAATAAGCTATATTGATTTGCGAGCGTCATCGGATTAATGCACTCGGTCATTGATCTGTCTTAATTTCGATATCGATATTAAAAAAACTTGACGCTATAATTTTGCATTCCAAAAAATTAATAGAGAGAAGAGAGAGAGAGAGAGAGAGAGAGAGAGAGAGAGAGAGAGAGAGAGAGAGAGAGAGAGAGAGAGAGAGAGAGAGAGAGAGAGAGAGAGAGAGAGAGAGAGAGAGAGAGAGAGAGAGAGAGAGAGAGAGAGAGAGAGAGAGAGAGAGAGAGAGAGAGAGAGAGAGAGAGAGAGAGAGAGAGAGAGAGAAAATTGATATAATTAATATAATATAATTAATAAATTCTAAATATATTAATTATATTAATTATATATTAATTATTAATTAACAATTATATTTATATATAAATTATAATAATACTTAAACAACATATGTTTAAAGTTTTTTTTTTGGGGGGGGGGGTAAACTTTATAGACGAATTTTCGATATTGATAACCGTTGGCGATCGCATCGATGATATTCGATTGAGAAAAGGGTAACGCGAAGAAGGGAAACGAAGTGCATCAGGTGCATCGAGTGGTGGTAGCGCGCTGACGGGAAGCAAACCGGGACGTTTGCTTTTAGTTGCCGATCTCCGTCCCGCGTCTCGTTGTCAGTTTCTTGTCCTTCGCATTACTCGTCAAAGCTTTCAAGATCAGTGCATCAGGCAAGTCTGTGCATCGGTGCAACTATTTTCGTCCAACTTGTCCTTATCAATATTGTTCATAATCTCTCTCATATCTTGAGAATATCAAAGGAATAAGCAATGGAGAGAGAGAGAGAGAGAGAGAGAGAGAGAGAGAGAGAGAGAGAGAGAGAGAGAGAGAGAGAGAGAGAGAGAGAGAGAGAGAGAGAGAGAGAGAGAGAGAGAGAGAGAGAGAGAGAGAGAGAGAGAGAGAGAGAGAGAGAGAGAGAGAGAGAGAGAGAGAGAGAGAGAGAGAGAGAGAGAGAGAGAGAGGAGAGAGAGAGGGAGGAGGGAAAAAGAGATGGTGAAATAACTGATGAATTTTTTGATCTAATTGTAAGTAAATGATAAATTTTTTTCATTACATTTTATGGTATGCTGATATGTGTCATAACGAATAAATTATAAGTCTATTAATTTGACCAGATGACATTGTCGGTTACAATATTTTCATTTTATTCTTTAATCAGAAATAGATATTTGACATATCATCTGATCTCGATTTAATTAAATACTTATCTGCTGAAAAAAATTGCCATACTGAATAAATTTATTGTTTATTTGGGATCGAAAAATTATCAATCATTTCTTCTTCACTGTTTCTTTTTCCTTCGGTCAAAATAATTTTTTTCTCCAAATAAAAGAGTGAAAGAGAGAAAGAAAATGGTGCTAATTCCTCTCTCTCTCTCTCTCTCTCTCTCTCTCTCTCTCTCTCTCACTCTCTCTCTCTAATATTACACATTTCTATTATACATAGTAATCTTCTTTGTGTGTACATCGTTTGAAAATTAAATTTGTAGGTGAAACTTATTCAAATTTGTTTAAATTATTTTCTTCAAAATAGGATCTTATATTTTAGCAATATATTCATTAAAAACATTCTTAAAATTGTTCAATTCATCATCAAGATATCATTAAATTGAAATTCTTTTCAATGTACATTTTTTCGTTTCTCTTCATAATATATATACGTAAGTTAAAAATTTCTCATTCTAGTATAACTTGATATTGTCGACGTAGAGCGAAGAGACTTCATTAAATAAACAATCATGCAGCACTAGAGCGAAATAAAACTGTGGCGAATGAGATAAGAAATTAACTGCGTATTTTGTCGTGTTTCTGCTATTAGATTAGGAGAAGAGAATGATATGAACTTAATATTGTGCGTCAGATATAATTCGCGAGCGAGAAATATACTTCGAAAAATGTCTTCTTGAAGAAGAAAATTATTATTTATATTATATTTAATATCATATAAATATTAATATCAAATTTATATTATTTATAATTTATATTAATATAAAATCAAATTATTTATATTATATTTATCATTTTCATATTCTGCTTTCTTCGTCTCTCTCTCTCTTCCTCTCTTATATCAAGGGCGACGTATGAAAGGTGCGAGATGCTCTCTTGGCAAAACTTGTCCGTTTATGCGATGGATCAAAACCGACGCACCATAAGCAAGCAGCTCATCAGTAACGGTATTCAACACACATGTGACATAAAATAAAAAACAGCATGATGTGATTGACATTTGATTATCCTTTTTTCCAGTCCGAGGTGTCGTCCGACCCGGCGAGCTAACCGCGATCTTAGGAGGCAGGTAAATTATTATTATTTGCTCATTGATCATCAACACACTATGATCACCTGGCGATTCCTGATCGAAATTCTTTCCTCTTCCCTTTATAACGTAGCGGCGCTGGGAAGAGTTCGCTGATGACAGCGTTGGCATTTCGCACAGGGTGTAAGTAGAACTCTCTCTCTCTTTCTCTCTTTTTCCCTCAATCTTTGAAGGAAGGACAATTGGAAAAAGTCGTCTCTCTTGCTTGCGAATTGACAGCCGGCGTCGTCGTGCACGGGGATGTTCACGTGGACGGTGCACCGGCTACCTCGTCATACATGAAACGTCATAGTGGCTTCATGCACCAGGAGGACATGTTTATCGAGACGATGACGGTGCTGGAGCATATCTGGTTTATGGTAAGCTTCGTTCTTTCTTCTTTTTCCTTTCAAGCGTCTCACACTTTCAACGTGTATCTCCCCGTCAGGCTAGAATGAAGCTAGACGGAAGAATCCACGCGTCGGACATTCGACTGAAGATCGATCGTTTGCTGAGGAACGTGGGTCTAACGGAGAGACGCGACGTTCGCATCGGCGGCGGCGACGACGGCAAGGTTCTCTCGGGTGGGGAAAGAAAGAGACTGGCCTTCGCTGCCGAAGTAGGTATTTCTATCGCGCGATTTATTTTCATCCGATCGAAATCCCCAAATTTGTCCAAAATCACTCCTCGCAGCTGTTGACGGATCCCGAAGTACTGTTCCTGGACGAACCGACGACGGGACAGGACGCGCACTCGGCCGGCGTCCTCGTCTCGCACATGATGTCCTTCGCGTCGAGAAATCGCACGATCTTGTGCACGATACATCAACCGAGTTCCGTCATCTTTGACAGCTTCCATCGTATAATCCTTCTGGCCGGCGGTAGAGTGGCGTTCGCTGGTACCGCTACGCAAGCGATACGATTTTTCTCCAGGTATGTAGTCTCTTAAGAAGGGATGCTTTCCAGCAACGTACACAGGAGATACTGGGCATCTCGGTTCGAGATTTTATTTCTAATAAATTTTTAATTTTCGATAAATTTTATTTTAACATTTTCTAGGACAGCATTCCTCTATAGCGATTAAAATGAGAAAAGGGACGCTTTCCAGCAACGGAACACAGTCTGCTTTCCAGCAACGTACACAGGCGACCTTGTGTAATCCAGTGCTTTCACTGGATCGTACACTTTGTTACACAATGGAAGCTTTCCAGCAAGAAAACATAAATAAACGCAATATGATGCAATTGGCTATCGAATAGGGAATTTTTAAAGTCCCGAAAATTTGTCTATTTGATAACCAATCGTGTGACATTGTGTTTACGTGTATTTCTTGCTGGAAAGCTCCCATTGTGTAACAAAGTGTACGATCCAGTGAAAGCACTGGATTACACAATGTCGCCTGTGTACGTTGCTGGAAAGCACTCTGTGTACCGTTGCTGGAAAGCACTCTGTGTTCCGTTGCTGGAAAGCGTCCCTTTTCTCTTTCTAATCGCTATAGAGGAATGCTGTCCTAGAAAATGTTAAAATAAAATTTATTAAAAATTAAAAATTTATTAAAAATAAAATCTCGAACTGTGAGATTCATTTAATTACCTTGGTACCAAGGAAAATTTGTGCCCTGTGCACCTCTAATCAGTTTCAATGAAAATTAATTTTTCCTTGAATCTGACGCGCTATCTAACCATCCGCGTCTGGCTCCTTCCAGCCCGCGTTGAAGTTTGAATATGTATTAAAGTAAAATATTGTCATTGCTATCCGTAGCCAAGGCTACGAGTGTCCGCGCAATTATAACCCGGCCGATTTCCTGGTAGCGACTCTAGCGATCGCTTCCGGCGACGCGGACGGTAGCGGAAAAGTCGCGCAGAAGATTTGCGATGCGTTTCTCACGAGCGAAGCGTGCAACGAGATAGACGTCACCCTGCAGCAAGAGGTCGATATCATTCGATCGCGACGCGCTGTAAGCAAACTTATTACAAAATAATTAATAAATGTTAAAAAAGAAAAAATTGAAATAATTGAAAGGACTTTATTATATGTATTTTATCTCTTTGTTTCAGGCCAAGGGAGACATTCGCGAATTGCGCTCCTTGTAAGTACCATTTCTTTTTGCGAAAGATACGTCGAAAGTAAATCGGATCGCGAGTATATTGAAAATATCGAGGAAAATCTGGTAACTTAATTGCATGTTATTTGCGCTTAATGCATAAACGCGATTTAATGCAGCAAGGAACCGCGCTGCTGGCTTCGGCTTTACTGGCTAATTCATCGCGGATTTCTGCAAGTTCTGCGGGATCCTTCGGTGCAATTCATTAGGATACTGCAAAAGATCGTAAGTAGTCGCGAAAATATTCTAGACCTATTTTCGGATATTAATATTCGGAGATAATTCCATGTATACGAGTAATCGGATGATCCGGCGAGCCGATTAACTTTTTGTCGGCGGATTGCCGGATCACTCATATGATCAATAGCTTAAGAATGTTTTATAAATCTCATGCGATAATCGAAACAAATATTTCATGTCTGCATTGTAGAAAAATAATTCTTACTTTGAAAGTATTTTTCTTCTTCTTTTAATTATTACATACAAGCAGTGTTTTAAGAAAAAAGATTATGTAAGAGTACAACACACACACACACACACACACATGGTGTGTGTGTGTGTGTGTGTGTGTGTGTGTGTGTGTGTGTGTGTGCACATAAAATTCTTAAATATTTGTTTTTTTAAACTACTGCTAAAATATATATACAGAGTGTTCCAAAGCCACCAGATGTCTTTTTAATAATAGATTTGATAATAGATTGGCCAATTTGGATTTTTCAGCAAAAATGTCCAGACATTAATAATTTCCTAGTTATAAGCGGTTGAAGAAAACAAGCTTTTCGCAAACTAAATTTTGTAGAGTTAAAAGATTGATAAAACTGCATTCTTCAATTAACTTCAGATGAAGTTTACTTTAATAAAACTTTAATTTAAGGTTTAGTTACAAAGATATATGATGGAAAAAATTGAAAGCTTGTAAAAAAAGTGATCTTTTTCGACATTTTTACTAAGGAAAAATTTACTCCGAATTGGTCAGAGAATCCGTTATTAAAAAAACATCCAGTGATTTTTTGGGACATTATATATATATATATATATATATATATATATAAAATTAATAAAAAATTTATATATATAATATATATAAAATTAAAATCCATTATAAAATTTTAATCTGGGATACGTACAAAAGAAATTTTGCTCTGGGTCAAAATTGGTACCATCTCCGTTATACGCTGTCCTAGGATTAAGCGATTCGCGCCAGAGAGTTCCGTTTGCAAAAATTAACGACGAGTCACGTCGTTGATTGCAGAGCATCGCGACGACCGCCGGCCTGTGCTTCGTCGGCGCCGTCGACCTCGATCAATTGGGCATCCAAGCCGTGGAGGGTGTCATATATCTCTTGGTATGCGAGAACACGTTCTTTCCCATGTACGCGACCTTGGCGTTGATCCCGCAGGAGTTGCCGCTTCTGCTTCGCGAGTACAAGGCGGGCATGTATCCCGTTCACCTTTACTACGCGGCGCGAATGATATCGCTGGTGAGATTTCTCCGAATTATTTCCGTTGAAAATCGTGCGCGTTGCGAAAATCTGAAATTTTTTAGATACCAGGTCTGCTGATGGAACCGGTGCTGTTCGCCGCCATAATGTACTGGCTGGCAGGACTGCGTCCCACCATGGACGCTTTCGGCTCGACCATCCTGGTAGTTATATTCACGATGAATGTATCCACCGCTTGCGGTAAGCGTTATAGCTGATGGTTCTAATGATAGATTTATTCATGAGACTCTTGCGTTTCTCAGGATGCTTCTTCTCGGCCGTCTACGAAAGCGTGCCACTGGCAATGGCCTATCTAGTACCTTTCGACTATATTCTTATGATAACCATGGGTCCTTTTATCAAACTCAGGTATTTGTAATCATCATAAGTAAATTTTAATACATTTCTGTTAATTTTCCAAGCTATTACTATATAGTTATTACTATATTACTATTACGCGAATAGTACTATTACTATATTACTATTAGGCAAATAGTACTATTACTATATTCTATTACGCAAATAGTATTATTACTATATTATATTACGCAAATAGTACTATTATTATATTACTATTACTATATTACTATTACGCAATAGTACTATCACTATATTACTATATTTTACTATTATGCAAACAGTTTGTTATTTTCCTTTTTAAGTTCTATATAAAGTGGAAAACCCGGAGTTTTCTTGGAAAGATGATGAACGAAAAACTCTTCTTTCTGAACGAGAAAGATTGATTAAATCGCGTGTGTAGCAACAATTTTACCGCAATTTTAATTGTAATTTTATTCTCAATTTTTTTAACAAATCTTTCTTGCACAGCCCTAATATAAGTAGGTTCTCTCTTCTTATCGATACTCTCGATAATTGACAGCTCATTACCCGTATACATACGATGGGTAAGATATTTCTCCTGGTTGCTGCACTCGACAGAAACTCTCACCATTGTCCAATGGAAAGGCGTGCACAACATATGTAAGTTACACCAACATACATTTTTCTACGAGATGTACAACGATCCGTTTTCTGCAAACAGCCTGCGAAACAGTCGAGCTACCCTGCCTCACCGAAGGAACCGAGGTCCTGGACCGCTACGATTTCGATGAGCGCAACTTTTGGCCTGACATCATCCTCATGGCCGTCATTTACGTCGTCTTCCATCTATTGGCTTACGTCTTTTTGTGGAGACGATGCAGATCGAGATAAATGAACGTGCGAGCGAGCATTAGAGAAAAGGTGACCGAAAAGCGATGTACCCCACCATATTATTGACCTCTGGCTCCTTCCCATAATCATTCAAGATTTAGAAAGTATGTCCTAATCATGACTTTTTTTTCGCGTGATCTTTCGAACTAAAATTATAAGCAAATATTTGGGAAAAAATATACATCGAAATTTGTAATGAATATTGCATCGAAAATTAATTGCTGTAATCAAAAGGGCTTATGTAGAGCTTGCGAAGGTACGAAATAAATATGAAATCATGTATGTTTAGAAAATGAATGAAGTTTACTAGCGTGAATCAGAATCCGTATATACATTCATTTTTGTTAAGTTTGTACTTGTTGTAATCTTATCTCAGAAGCGTAAGATATTAAGTACGTAACATTAATATTACTCTCTTACATACGTAGTAAAGAAATTTATTAATTGTGTAAAGACTACGAATACTTTCATCTCGCCCTTTGTCACGCAATTCGATATTGCTTGTTAGAAGTACACAGTACACGAATAAAATAAATAAATATTCTTTGCTATATGATAAAAACTTAATTGGATCAATTGTAGGAAATTTATAATTTCGTTACAACTCTTGCTACAAATTATTTAACACCGTACGATTAAATGTCTATTACTGAAAATTATTGTAGTCATTTACACAGTATTACTACCGTATTATTACCGTAAAGGACAATTATTTGCTGTAGAGTTCTCGTTTATATATAATAAAGGCTATATTACACTACAGCTGTCTTTTAAGATAAAAAAATTTTTTAAATAAAGAAAATTTGTATATAACACACAGAAAAATTAAATAGTATTACTCAATAACATTGACTTTATTTTAAAAGATATAAAAGAGTTTCTTAGAAGATACAAAATAAAGACAGTACAAATATATATATTTTTAACATTAAAATTATTATTACATTAAATCTCATTATAATACATTTATTATTTTACAATGGAATTAAAAAATTAATATATAATATTATAATACATTAATAATAAAAGAATTATTATTATTATAAAAATTAATATAAAATAGTAAAGCTAATATTAATATTAATTATTACATTAATTAATTTATAATAATAGGCCATTACACAAAATATTTTAATGTTTATATCTCATATATATTAAATTTAATACCTGATATTTAACATACTTGCGTTTTAATATTTAATAGACAGTTATATAAATAATATATTTAATATTATATGTATATATATATAATATATATATATGTAACATTATATATACATATATATATTATACATATATATATATTTGTATAATAAACATTATGTAAATGTAATTAATTAATGTTTGTATAAATATTAAAACTTAATAATATAAGAGTCAATTTAACGATAACTAGATAAATTTAAAATATTTACAATATAATTTTAAACAATCAAGAAAATAATTGAAAACATTATGGAAGTAATAAATAATTAGATAATGAATATATAAAAAATTGTTGCAAAAGTTTTATGATATATTAATATTTGATATTTGACATAAATGATTTAGTTGGTGCAGTTTTTTAGTTGTTGACGAAGGTGTTGTAGTTGGACATGATATAGTTGAATGAATATGTTATATTGTAATTAATTTCATTGTTAGATCTAACAATTAATTTTATTGTTAGAATCATCAATCAAACTTTGAAGATATTTGAACTTATATTTGAAATTATGTTGTTTATTAAATGGCTTTGCAGTTGTGTGTGTCGTAGTTAGGTACGTTGTGTTCGATTTCTTCGATCAACCAAACAAAGTTTGAAAAAATTTCATCTGCCTCTCGATCTCTGATAAACGTGTTGTCACCTTGCGTTCAACATCCCAGAACAATTGTATCACATGATCTCTCGCAAATTTATTTATCTAAAATAGATTATTAACATTTGTTATCAATAACTAATTTCGCGATTAATTATTATAAAAGACAGACGCAATAGTTTCTTGTTATTAACATAATTACATGTACGAGGTATGTATGTGACATATTTAGATATGAAAAATAAATATCATAATATAAGAACTATAAATGACTACGGAATTTAGATTCATAAAATTTACCTCTTCAAATTGTTCCTCAGAATACGCATTATTAATCATCACACTTAATGCTGCATTCATACTGACTCGACTATGAGAACAAAACAGTATGTATAAATTTATAATTAACACATACAAACTAAATTTTCATAATGAGCAGTATTTTTTTATAAAGAAGATCTTATTACCTGTTTTTTATATCCTCAAAATTCTGCAATATTTTTTTAAGTATTACAGTGTTTTTAGCATGTCTTGCAAGAGTAGAAAGAAAATGATTAGCAGTTAAAGCATAGAAACGCTCTTTTTCTGCAAGTGTTTTATTTTCATTGTTGATCACATCTTTTTCAAATGTCGGTAAAAAAGACCCCAGGTAATGTAGGATAATTACGGGATCTTCAGAACAACTAAAAAATTCCAACATGTTATGATCAGATTTTTCTTTGTATTTATTAGATGCGGCGTTCCATTCATCGTGCCAATCACTGTATTGCATTGTCTTTAAACCATTACAGTATGTCCATTTCTCCCACCCAGGCAAAATTCTGCGACATATAGAAAAGAAGTGTTTTAGTTTTAGTTTTGACATATCTCTTATCGACATTTAGCATATAATTTCTTTGTTAATAGTTACCCAGGGAAAAAGTCCATATATAATCAAATATAAACATGTATAATTATATAAAATATGTGTATCTGCATATGTTTTCTTTCTCTTGTATACACAAGTATACAAAACAATACTAACAATAAGAAGAATGATGAAAAAATAGTCAGAAAAATAATTTTAGCATTATTTCTTATAGGAAAAGTAAAATTTAAAGAGATCGAAAAATTGCAGATATAAAATAGTATATAAATTTATATATAATTATATATAGGCAATCTTTTCTCATTTCATCAAATTTTGCTTTTTCTAAACAAAAATGCAAATTTATTTTTCTAATTTTTTTTCATTTATTCATTTTATTATTTTATTTGTATATACAGACAGAAAGTATATAAGAAAAATAAAACATATATGTGAACATATTTATATATAATTATATATATATATATATATATATATATATATATATATATATATATAATTATATATATTTGATTCTATATGGACATTATTTTCCCGGGTAATATATTATCAAATATACGCGCACAAGATATAAAAATATATCTACACAGGAATATAATGATTAGAAGAAAACTTACTTAATTATTTGAGGGTTCAGTACATGCAATTGCAAGTGCTCTTTGGCCACTCTCAAGCACGAGGCAGGATCGATAATGCATCCCCATTTTGCGAGTTCATGTTTTAAATATTTACTAAGATCGTCGTTGAAAGTTACTACTTGCTCGTACACATGCTCTTTTATATTTTCAAACAGGTTTTTTGTTTTCAGTAATACTTCCTACAATTTGGTATAAAATATATTTTTTATATACATATATGTGCGGAAACATATACATTCTTATTTATTAAAACTATTGTATTTCAGTAAATAAAACTCAAATATTAAGTTTTTACATTTAAAATTGAGTGTTAACACTCAATTTTGGAAGTTTACTCTCAAATTTAAATATATACATACTCAAATTTTGAGTGTTTACACTGAAGATTGAATGTTTACGCTCAAACGTTGAGGGTGTATATCCAAAGATTGAGGGTTTAAACTCAAAATTGAGTGTATACATTAAAAGACTGAGTGTGTACATACACCCAATGACTTAGTGTTCACACTCAAGTTTGAGTGTATACATTGAACATTTAAAGTTTACTCTCAATACTTGAATAATAAACGACTAATTAGTCTTATAAAAACATTCAATTTTATTTCATTCTCATTTAATGTACGCTTCTAGTGTATATGCATTTTATTACATAGAAAATAACAGATCAAACATTTCAATTTTAAACATAGATGATTAAAATTAAAGTGTTTAAATTAAGAAAATTATCATGTATCATATTACATTGTCTCAAAACTATAGTACAGTTTTTATAAAATATTTGCAAATTTTCAATATCTGTCGCAAATATTTTATAATGGAGAAAATTCGCGTATGTTCATTGCTGTATAATTAATTGAAATTCGATATAAATTGTAAAATCAATCTCTATTATAATAATATACATATTTGTAATATTATAATATACATTTGTAATATAAGTTTATAATATAAAGTTGATATAATAAATATAATAAATATAAATAATAGAATGATATTAATATATGTGGTAAATAAGCAATAGAAAATATATAATATCTTTGAAATGAAAGATTAGAAACGTAAATAATTTTTGAAATTAAATTTTTTCTACTTTTAAAGAAAAGAAGACATGATTGGAAAAATTTATAAACTTTATAAAAGTACCTCGTTTCTCGTTAATAATTTTAAAATAATAACTTGTTATTGTTACTAGTTACTGATGTTGAAAATTAATTTGTTATGTCGCATCATTACAATTTGCATTTTTTTAACGTTTTTAAAGTCAAGTCTTATACACAAAACACACATAAAACTTTTTAAATATTTTTTTTTACGAAAATATAATAAAAGCGATATAATTACGATATTGATATAAAGCACATATAATAAGTTTTATAATTCTAAATTTTTAAATTTTTTAAAGAAAACTTTTTTAAAAACATTGCATAAAAATCTTTCATCATGAGATAAAAAAAATTCTGTAAGTATAAATAAGAAAAGTTTTTTTAGTTCTTTCTTTTAACAGATTAATAATATATCAAAGAATAATATATCAATGAAAGCTTATTTTTATATTTTAAACTTTATGCAAATTCAAATTTTGATCTGAAATGCTAAACTCAAAATTAAATTAAGTTATAAGTTTAAATTCGTTTTTAAGATGCAAAAATTTATATAAGAAAAACAAAAGTAAAACGACATAAAAACAAAAATTTATGTTACATGATCTGGCTTAAAATAAAAGTAGTTAAATTTTAGAGATTAAAAGTATTTCATTATTAATTTCAGCGACTGTGGCTAAAATATTGTTAAAAAGGAGAATTATTAAGTAGTGTTCGTGTCTGTATTCGAGATTGTTTGTGTTCGAGATTTTTAGAAAAGTTTAACGCTCTTTGTGCGTTTGTTCGCAGAGAAAATATATTGCGTAGATTCGAAAAAAAAACGAGAAAAATAACTATAGAACGTAAAGTAACGAGAAAAATAACTGTAGAACGAAAAGTAACGATAAAAATAACTGTAGAATTTGTTTTTATACGCTTTACTGTGAAATAATGTAAAGAAATTAGTGATTTTGTTACTGTTACACTGAAAAAAATAACTGTAACGATAACGGCACTTTAAATAATGCGTTACTTTACAATTGGAAGAAAGACAATTATTAATACAGCAATTAATTAAAAGTTTATCATATAATTAGCATTAAATTAAGTTTTTCTTTAATTATCTAATATCTTACCTTTTAAGAAATTACGTTAGAATTATGATACAAAATCATTACTTTACATGCACTGACCTAATACAATTTTATGGAAAAACTTTATTACTGACAATACCTTGAGTATAATGGAAAGATCATCTCGAGTTTTTGAAAATGCAAAGATATTTGATATGTATTCAAAAACTTTGATCATAGGATACCATGCTACAAAATCTTTCTCTTTTGATAAATAGCTCGCAAGTTCCCAGAATATAGAGAAATTAAGTTTCTTCTCTATCGCAAGATGGAACGCGTCGTCGATGATTTGCGCTCGATTGAGAACATGTATATACGTATATTTTTCAGAGTTTAAATAACGTGCAATATTTAGCCAATTCTCAGGATCATAGTTGACGCGATAGTATCCTATTATACGACAAATAAATTTTATCGATTATTTTTTTAATGTATGTAACAAGAAATATTTCAAATTATGTATATTTATTAATTTTTTAATGTTTTAAACATTTATAAGCTGTATTAGAAATTGGATATATATAAAAAATATCAATTTTATATATATTACGAATTATAAAATTATTTCACGCCGATAATCGAATTAAAGTATAGAGCTCAGAAAATTTAGGCGGCGTATGGAATTGTATAAACTTATAAATTAATTTTAGTTACAAAAATAATATTTGTACACAAATTGTACATTTAATCTTAAACTTAAGCTAATTTCAAGGTAATATTGCAGAATACTTAATAGAATATTATTGTTTGTACAATATGTGGAAAATAATTTCGATTCTTATAACAAAATATAAGAATAAAAATATGTAATGAAGATACTTACCAGTTTGTTGTATGTTGGCAATGAACCATTTATTATTACCAAGTGGGTCATCAATAAGTGAGATTATCAACTCCGGCTCGTACTGCGTTAAACAATTGTATTTAAATGGGAAATATATGTTAAAATTAATGTGCGTTTCCATAGTATACGTCACGGGTATAATATATGGTTTCCGATCCAATTTGTTGTGAAACTCTTTCGATATTATCACACGATCGTTAGAATAATCTCGTATCACATTCAGCACAGGACAATGCTCCTGTATAATCCAAATGTCCATCATTTGTTTTACGTTCAGACCGTAATCTTCAAGATTTAATATATTTAATTCATCAATGACAGTCTGCATAACATTCCATAAGTCATCGGGAGTTTTCGAATTAGAGTAAGTATACCTGTAGAATTTAAAATTATGCCAATAAATACTATATATACATAATTAAATTGCATTAGAATATATTATATCATAATTATTCGTTTTAACATACAGCTTCGATGATTTTCACTTTGATCTGAATGTTAACTTTGAATCTCTCATGAAGATCAATTGGTTTTAAGCGGCGGTCACAGGTATTCTCGAGAAATAAAGATATCGTAAAGTACGAAATAATTTTATACATCGTATAATAATTTTTATACATCGTGCACATTGTCCGCATTGTCCAGTGCATTATAACAAGGTCTATAATTATATATCTACTATATAATAATAATTGATAATTCTATATATGTTTGCACTTTTTGGTACAACATGAGATTCAAACATAGATAAAAGTTGTTGGTTGGCTTGTAATTTTTTGTGTATGTTGAAGAATTATTTATGTCTACATGCGAACCTCGTTTTGCATTAAAAGTTACAAACACATATAAGACTGTATAGTTTTATATTAAATTTAGATCACTTTGAGAGCATGTTGAAGGCACAGTGTAATGAAGGGATGGACTTTGTCTTTATTAAAATATATTATTGCAAAATAATATGTATGTGTTGCAAATGTAAATGATAACGAAAATAAAAATCATTTGATATATTTGATATATTTATGTTTGCGACGTCATAAGTTTTTTAAAATACAACCGCTGCTCAAATCTCATTCATTGACTTTTATGGGGTGATTAGTGTCAAACATAAGTTTAAATCATTCAAGCTGTGTCTACTAAAACAAATACTTATTTCAATATTATAATTATAATAAATTTAATAAATCAAATATTTCTATAGCTCTTATAAATCTAACCTATAATAAATTTAAATTATAATATTACAAAAAATATGTGCCCTTTTTCTATTATAATGGGTTTGATATAGTTTACAATCTATAAATAATAACATAATGAATAAGTGTATAAATATATGTAAAACGTATCATATGTAATGGTTTCTCTAGCGTCTTATTATTTATTTAAAATGTAGAATAAAAAAATTTATTGTTGAACAAAAACGTACGTTTCTGTTGTTGCTCTGATATATACCATTTATTGTTTAAACATAATTTTTTTTTACTAAATCTTTTACAAAATTTGTTACAAAATTTTTTACAAAATTTACATCAATAAATTGCATAAAATAATGTATATATATAATATGCCCAATATAATTTTATTTCTTAATTTTATTGCCTTAATTCTTTTATTATCATGTTTTAGTATTAAATTTGTTATATTTAAGAAAGCGCAAAATGTGTTATTGTGTTCTTTATACGATTATTTGTTTATATGCCTTTTTATTATAATTGATCTCATCTATTTTTGTAAATTTTTTTGTCAACGCAGTTAAATTTTTAATAAAATATAAATCAATTATTTATTATTTAAATTATTGTTTGGTACATACGCAGGTTTGGATACTTATTGGATATACTTTCATCTACTTGGTATATATTTTTTAACCTTTTTTAGAAATGTTTTTTTAGTGATAAATTTTTGTTCTTTTTATGTATTTACTTTCCTGTATGTGTGTATATTTCTTATGGTATATAATTAATATTTTTCAATGTAGATATCACTTACGTCGTATTTAAATACGCGTTGATACCCATCCAAAATGCATTATGGGGAACACCTTCTAGCATGCGCCACAGAACAGCTCCTATAATAAAAATTTAATGAATGCGTAATTATATATACTTTAAATAAATTTAACCCACGGTTTTCATAATCCGTGGACATAGCTAAATAATAGTAAAGAAGAAATAATTTTTAATTTAAAAAATTTTTCTTTCTCTTATAACAAAATTAAATTAAGAGCAAATAAGTGTACAATAAAAGTTTTTTAATTTTTTCTTAAATATTTGGCAATTTATAAACTATTGTTTAATTATATTTACAAATTTTTACACACACACGTATATATATATATATATATATACACATGTGTGTGTGTGTGTGTGTGTGTGTGTGTGTGTGTGTGTGTGTACACTTTTATATATATATATATATATATATATATATATATGTATATATATATATATATGCATATATATACAATATACACATATATATGTATATATATGTGTATGTGTACATACATATATATAAACACTTTATACATATTTTTACATATTCATACATTTTATACATTTTTACAAATATACATACCTATACTGTGAGGAAATGGAAAATTTGAATTACTTTTAAGTATATTGCTTGTACATTCCGTAGAATCATTTATAGCAAAATAAGTATTTAAATGACGAGATTCATATTGAATCTGGACTACGAACAAGTCCATTAGCCGGGAATCTGGAAAGGCCTACAGACAGATTTATGTAATCGAATAAATATATAATTGTAGAAGAAGATTGTATTAATAATTTCGCACTAATATATGCAATTATTTGCTATTTCTACAGAAAGATTTGTTATTTGACGTCACATAATTTTATATTGTAATATATTTAAATTAACTAGTAATGTGTAACTTAGACATAAAAAATATTATTAAAATTATTTAAAAAAATATACTTGAAAAATAAAAGGTTCTTCTAAATTATAATAACATAATTTATATACACGTGCTATCTGTTTTATAATGTTATTTTTTCAAAATAGTTAAGATATTGTAAGAAATTGAAAAAAAAAAAGAATAATATATTTCGGCATTTCTACTATTATTCTTAACGAATGGGAAGAAAATTTCAGAACTATTTACGTTGTCACGAAATCAACAAAAATTTTCTTATAATTAGCAATGTTAGAAATGTTGAAAAACAAACCTTGTCGATGATATACGTTTCGAGGAACATAATGAAGCCCTCGTTTAACCACAAGTAAGATTGACAAAACGGATCGAAAAGATTACCAAACCATTGAAATGTTATATCATGAGCTATTGAGCGCATTATTACAGTTTTAAACGCAGCAGGATGTAATTCTTCATTGTAGATAATATCTGCTTCACTGAAAATTGTTCATAAATAATGCAATTATGTTGAATTTCTTGTCATAAGCTTGCATTATTTGCTTACGTAAAAATTGAATATATATTTTGTACACATATTAGAGAAAAAAAGTTCAAGTACTGTCAAAGAAAAACAGAATTTTTATAAGCGTAAGAATAAATTAAACTTTGATAGACAAAAATAATTAGTCTTTTACAACAATTTATTCAATATATTTATTTCAATATATTTATTTCTTATATATATATCTATCTATTTATATAAATACCGTCTGTCTGTCTGTCTGTATGACCGCGAACTACTTCCACATTTATGGACCGATTCTCTCGAAATCGGTATCAACATTTTGCAAATTTTTCGGGGATGGCTACTATGTGTTTGTTTTAGTTTTACACCCTTACCCACGCACTCACACATTTATTGACCGATTTTTTCGAAATTAGTACCAATATTTTGCAAATTTTTCGGGGATGACTACTATGTGGTTTTTTTTAGTTTTACATCCCCACGCACGCACTTACCCACGCACTCACACATATGTATATCGACCGATTTTCTCGAAATTGATACCAACATTTTGCAAATTTTTCGGGGATGGCTACTATGTGGTTTTTATAAGTTTTACACCTCCACCTATCCACCCACGCACCCACCCACGCACCTACACATATATAGACCGATTTTCTCGAAATTGATACCAACATTTTGCAAATTTTTCGGGGATGGCTACTATGTGGTTTTTATAAGTTTTACACCTCCACCTACCCACCCACGCACTCACGCATTTATGGACCGATTTTCTCGAAATTGGTACCAAAATTTTGCAAATTTTTTGGGGTGGTTACTATGTGGTTTTTTTAATTTTCACATTTCCACCCACCCACTCACCCACGCACCCACACACGCACGCATACGCACACACACACACGCACGCACGCACACATACACAATTTTTCAGAAATCACCTTTTGGTTCTGACTAAGATGTGAAACCAGCAACTTATTTATAGTCATTTATGAAATGACTCACGTCAAGAAATATAAAATGTTATTACCCATAATGCCCACTTTACACGATCTATAATTCGAGACATAATTGAAGATAGAATTCTATTTATAAATTTATGCGTCATATATTTTAATGTATACGTGTATTGCGATATATATTTTATTTTGTATGTATTATACATATTCAAATGTTTTCTATATTACACGATGAATAAAATTTATAAATAGAATTCTGTCCCGAATTCTGTCGCAAATTATAGATCGTGTAAAGTGGGCTTAAGAAGTGATTTTTTAAATTTGACAACGATTAATAAATAAATGCTCTCACCCAAGAACGCCAGAACCATAATGTGATTTCTGAAAAATTGTGTATGTGTGTTGCGTGCATGTGCGTATGCGTACGTGTGTGTGCGTGCGTGTGTGGGTGCGTGGGTGGGCGGGTGGATGAAGGTGTAAAACTTAAAAAAACCATGCAGTAGCCATCCCCAAAAAATTTGCAAAATTTTGGTACCAATTTTGAGAAAATCGGTCCATAAATGCGTGAGTGCGTGGGTGGATGCGTGGGTGGGATTGTAAAAGTTAAAAAAACAAACACATAGTAGCCATCTCCGAAAAATTTGCGAAATTTTGGTACTAATTTCGAGAAAATCGATCCATAAATGGAGGAGTAGTTCTCGATCAGACAGACAGGAAACGGTACTTATATATATAGAATAGATATCATGTTAATTATAAGTTAATATTTTATATAATTGTATGTGCATCTCTGTTTCTCTATCTTTCTCAAAGCTAAAATAAGTTTGGTGATTTTATTTTCTAATATTCTCGATATATTTTTTTCGATATGATAAATATTAATTTTGTAGCAATTTTTTTATTAATACATAAACAAAATATATAAATCATACTCATATAATGAGTTCAATGATAAGGACATAAACATATTTCCTTATCATTAATATTATAATTGCTAAATCAATTTGAATTCTTAATTTGATATAATAAGCAATTAAAAGTTATTTTCTGTTATAAATCTATAGTATATTATATACATATGTTATCGTTATTTTTTTTTGTTATAAAATTACTTTTATTGATGTTACTTAAGCATCAATATAAGTATATATTTCCGAATTATAAAATTCTCTCTAAATATTAAAAAGACCAAATAAATACTGTAATAAATCTCTCTTTAATTAATCCAATTCTTATAATAAGCATAGAAATATATATATCTTTGAATTGTTTAATTTTAATTTAATTTTTTAATTTGAAAAGCCATCAATATTATTATATTTTAATGAATTATAACTAGTGATGGGATCAGGTTTAATATCTATGTACTAAAATACCGAGTCGAAACCAATAATCAAGTTTTATTTTCTAAGATTCATATAATACTCATTAGAAATAATATTTCATATATTGTACTTGCGAAGTAATAGAATCTAGAACAGTTATATTCGAATTTTAGATTCAGTACCTACAAGGTTCGAAATAGTACATATAAAGAATCGAGTTTTTTACAAGTAGTACTCAAACTCTAAAATAAAAAAAATCTATTTATAATACTTGCTACGCATTCACACACTCGCGCATGCACACTTTTCATTCCATCCTCATACCCATTCAACCTACCCCCACTATTTCTCATAAGTACTCATAAAAGATTCGAACATACTTGATCAAAGTTTGAATGCATTTGGAAGTAATCATAGAGAGTTCAAAACCATGCAACAAATTCGAACCTACGTGTAAGATACTTAATCTCATCACTAATTATAATTATGATTATTTCTTAAATTTGTATGTATTACTTGTAAAGTACCAGTCCCCAGGTTTGCCAGATATTGTGTTCGAAATTCGGAATAGCGACGTAATTCACTTTCGGTGCCCTCTTCAAGATCTTCCAATTGTTTTCTAAATACATAGTTACATTTCCAGCAACATATTGCGCGAATTTCATGTGGGATATCAAGTGCGATCTGCACCACGTGTTGATCGTAGTCTCCGTCGAATTAAGTACCTGATTCAGGTATTCAACATTATACATCATAATTGCAACGTCGTGTGCAGACATTGGAGGTGTCTTGTGGAACCATGTACGCATCCCGTTATGATCTATAGTTTCGTATTCTCGTATTGGCATATTCGATAAAACTTTGTATTTTGTCTCATGTTCCACGGAAATGTTAAAAGTGGCACTTAATTGCGGTTCGTCCCAACATGGAAAAAGTTCGACTTTTCTCGGCTGGAATAGTGTTGCGAATATCATCGACCTATTACATTTTAACGACATGCTTCAGATAACGATAACAAATTTTTAGCAATTGTTGATATAGAAATATTAAAGATTGTACCAATACGATTTATAAATAATGTTTAAAAAATATAATATTTAGCATATTTTATCATTATTTTATTATTATATTATTACACATACACAACAGAGACATTATTATTTTTCTATTATATATATACATATATATATATATATATATATATATATGTAATATACGTAATAATATTATTTATATGTAATGCACACATATACATATAAGATTTATTAAATCACACAGCTCAGCGCGCGTGTGCATGCATATGTGTGTAGATTTTGTGCATTTAACATATATGCAATGATTGTTATTCTTTATTATTACACTTATGTGATTGTTACATAACTTAACTTAATGTTACATTTATTTCTTTTTATGTGTTTTTTAGAATTAAAGTTTATTCCAAAGAGAACATGCGATTGAAGCAGTTATTTTTCTTTTAGCCCGATATATTAATACATATTATGTAAAGAAGTATGATCATATTCAGAAATAGAGAAGTTTTATGCGTGATATTGTAAAACTATATATTTTATTATGAAGCACCGCACAGTAAAAGCGGATATTATAAGTTTTGATGATAGAGCAGGTGCTTTGTAAAATATAATAATAAATAATGTGTACACAATTTAATATATAAATATATTTAATGCATTTATATATAATATATATATAATATAGCTTATATTTGATATACGTTTATGTTTACTCACTCTTTATGTTCTTCTTTGATTGTGAACCATCGAAAATACTTGATTGAGTGTTTAAATAGTGACTTAGAAAATTTCACATACAGAGTATAAACTCCGCATTCTAACAATAAGTTTTTTTCAGTTCTTTGGTCGACGACATTAAGAACGAGATTTCTCTCTTTAATTCGAGATACTTTTAGTTCATACTCTATTTCACTGTTAGCTGGCTTTAACTTTGTTTCTCTTACATTCATAAAATTTGATATAGGCAAATTTATGTTTTCTGTTTCACAATTAATATAAATAGTGACATTCAACTTGCCACTTATCTCTACCCACTTATAATCTGGCACGTTAAAATCCGGTAGTGGCAATCTTATCTTCACGTTATAATGTAACGGTACCAGACAGTTCGACGTATGATAATTCATCGCACTATGCCACTTAATCTTTGCGTTTTCATCGGTAAAAAAAGCCATTGCTATTGAAATGATATATAATAAACCATTTAATGACAATTTGAGAAACATCATGTCAGTTTTCGTTTCAGATATCTGCAAAAATATTTTTTTGCTAATAATAAGAGTAAGTATAGAACAGAAAGCAAAAATAGAGAACAAGTAAATACAAAGAAAGTGCAAAACTGTCGACTCCTGTGAGAAAGGGATAAGATAATTAATAAAATTACAGTAATTTAAAAAAGATACACTATCTATTTAAATAGTTGATAATTATTACGAGGAATTTTTACATACATTGTGTTTTATATACTTTTATTACACAATGTATATATATATATATATATATATATATATATATTAAATCTAATTCAATAAAATTGTATTCTCTATTAATTCTATTTTTTACAAAGTAAGGAAATTGAAATTACTCTCATGCGAAAAGCACAATTTAAATTGTTGGGGTTATTAAAAGCCAGATAAGGATGATACTGCGTAAGAAAAATTATTTTTCTTTTTTTAAATTAAAAAGTTGTGCACAGAGCATTTTTACTTGGTGCGATACACCAAGTGCTTAAATAATCTCAAGTTTGAAATTCATTTTTAATATGCGTCTGGTTCTTACTTGCCTGGGAAATTTAAATTGTAAAATTTAATTTTTTTTTTATTTTAATCTTATAGGAAACTCACAATACACGCGGCTTATTCTCTAACTTTATATTGATAGCAATAACTCTTTCGTACTTTCCGTAATTCTCATATAAAATGCTATCTTTGTAAAATACTTCTAACACACACACATAAACAGTTGTTTTGATTAAATATATTATCTTATAACAGATAATTGAGTACTAATTTTGTTTGTGTGTTGACTTTTGTGTGTGACTTATGTTACGACTATCTGATTCGCGTGCGCGCGTATTTGCTCCGTGCAAATAATCTTTCAGATAATTAAAATAGAAGCACAGCAAAGTACATATATCCTGTTTTGCTAAACATCATTTGATCAATTATGTGATGAAAGCAATATCTGTATTTTTATAAAATTGAATTACTAAAGCCTTGTATAGCAGTAACAAATGATGCTCATATCTTGTATAATATTGGGTTGGACGATAAAGTTTCTTTGGTTCCAATTTTAAATAGCTTAACCAATGCCTGATTAATTTATATTCCGTATTGTAAAACAGCAATCAATCATATTAGATAGATTTAATTTAAGAACACAAAGGTGTAAAAATTATTTACATGTTGCAACTATAAATAATAAATTAAAATAATAAATGTGACTGATAAATGTAATATAATAAATGTAACTTGAAATATCGAATAAATATTTAATAAATTATAGCATAAACGGCGAGGAAATGTTACTTGTGACAGGAACAATAAAAAATAAAAAATAAATTCTTTTTATTTTCACAGCAAATAAATTTCGATATTAAGATACGGTCTATCTGTAACTGTACAAAAGCTATATGTAAGTAGTCTTAATCAAACGGAGTAATTAAACATCTACCTGGGAAATTCAAAGATAATAAATATTTCAGAGAACATAAATTAGAGGTGTGCGAAGTACTTACATTACTTACATTCAAGTTGTCAGTTATAGTTTAAGCATGTAAGCTAAATTGTGTATACCTCAAATTGAAAAATCTATAGAAGAAACAATTTGTATTTCTCGCAAGGTTATTTTTCAAAATTACCAAGGTTATAAATGTTTCTTCTTCTTATATTCTTTTAATGTAATTATATACTTCTCTGTCATGCATATTATAATATCATATAAAACAAGTTCGAGTCAGAGATACAGCGTAAAACTTTTTTCAAAAATCTTGTATTCAAAAATATGAAATATATAATGTATATAAATTTAAGCACAAAAATGTGTATAAAATAATTCCTTCTAATATCTGAGCTTTATCCGTTGTTGGTTTGAAGTATGTTACCAATATGTTATTATCATCAAGTTTAGGTGTCACTTATAAGTCATGTATACACTGAAGAAACGGATAACAAAGAAGCAGCTGTTGCGAGAGAGAGAGAGAGAGAAATTAAGGTTATTTCAAATTTTGTCGATAAACACATACGTTTCATGAGCAAATTGATATGAACGTGAATAAAAAACGCAAAGAATTTTTATCATTGTATACACAATTTTTTAAGAATAAAACTTAACGTCTATTGTTTGTTCTTTTTTTACATTTATTACATATTTTATTTAACATAACGTTAGAGAGGAAACATTGACTCTAGATATCTATTAGGGAAAGAATTTTCAAACAAAAAGCATACACAATTTGTTTTTAATTTGTAATCTGTTATATGTTAAATCGATTAAAAGATGCTGTTACAATTTACGCTGAAATGTTTTTATGTTAACTGCAATATGCAAAGAATAAAGATAACATTTGAAATAAAAAGAAACATGTTAAAATTTAAGTTTTTTTAAAAACTGAATAAAATATCTTTTAGGAAATAAGAATGCTGTAATCGCGTGTTCTTTACATATTCTAATATGCATATATTTAAAAAGAAATATCTAAATGTCCTGTATTTAACTTACCCTGTGTGTTGAATTAGGTACAAGCCGTTACTTTAGCCAAAAGTGTATCTATCAATCGTGATCTTACCACTTCGAAGGATCATCGAAAACTGACGATGTTTTCGATATGAAAATATGTGAAGGACATACTATCATGTAAATATCTTCTGAAGGTTATACATAACAAGCGTCTTATTCGAACTTACTAGATCGATAAAGGTCAATACATAGTTAAACAGTGCCTCGAAAGATACTTTGATTTTTACATTTAAAATTATTTTTCTCGTAAAACACCTAAACAATCCAATCAGGAAATTGTATGTTCTATACAAGAAGAAATATATTTATTACTTTTCTCTGATTTTTATGAAGAATTATTTTTTCTTGCCATAATTTTGTATAAAACAAGTATCATATTTCCTATTTTTTCTATTTTTATCGGATTTTTTTTATATATTTCTTTACAAATAAACTGCACTAAAGATTGAAAAAGAGATGTTTTTGGCACATGCTTTAACAGGAAAAATGAATAAAATGCATCTTATTCTTCGAGTTATTTCAAATAAGCCTTATAGCTTTTTAAGTCATAATTTTATCACAAAAATATATACATATATACAATATTATAGCATTGTTCTTACACGGCAACATCGATATAATCGAAAAGAAATCAAGATAACATACATGTTGGTCTGTAAATCTGGGATTGCTGAAATATAATGTCAACCAAGAATTAATAATCGTGCTCTCCTTGTTGCTTTGTCGCGCTGACGAGACATAAAGTATCGATGAAAAAGCAACAAATGTAAAAGCAATAAAAATTGCCTAGTTTAATAAGAGAGCGCCCTTGGCTTACATATATGTACATATATACATATATACATACCTACTGTATATTAGTTCACTCCGTGAACTATTAGTTTACTGTTATTATTTATTATCATACAATTTTGAAATATATACACAATATTTAAAAACTATTGGTATATATATATATATAAAGGCCATATTACACTACAGCTGTCTTTTAAATTAAAAAAAATTTTTAAATAAAACAAATTTGTATATAATATGAAAATCAAACAGTATTACTCAATAATATTGACTTTATTTTAGAAGATATAAAAGAGTTTCTTAGAAGATACAAAATAAAGACGTACAAAAATATATATTTTTAACATTAAAATTATTATTATATTAAATCTCATTATAATAATTTATTATTTTACAATGGAATTAAAAAATTAATTTATAATATTAAAATACACATTAATAATAAAAGAATTATTATTATTATAAAACTTAATATAAAATAGTAATGCTAATATTAATATTAACTATTACATTAATTAATTTTTAATAATAGGCCATCACACAAAATATTAATGTTTATATCTTATACGAGGGTGGATCAATAAGTACCCGTGTTTGAAGGCAAGTGGCGTTGCTGAGGGAAGTTGGCATTACCATCGTGTACTTCCATCTGTCAAACGACGCCATACCAAATTTCAGAGTGATTCATAGATTAGTTTTGATTTGGCAGCCATTTGTATTAAACGTGTTTCGTGTTTTTCGATAAAATGGAAAAAGAGCAATATCGATCCGTAATTCGCTTTTTATTTTTTTTATGGAAAATCATGCAAAGAAATAAAAGCGAAGTTGGATGCTGTCTATGGAGACCCTTCATCATCTATGACAACCGTGAAATATTGGTTCAACGAATTCAAACGCTCTTTTTCCATTTTATCGAAAAACACGAAACACATTTAATACAAATAGCTGCCAAATCAAAACTAACCTATGAATCAGTCTGAAATTTGGTATGGCGTCGTCTGACAGATGGAAGTACACGATGGTAATGCCAACTTCCCTCAGCAACGCCACTTGTCTTCAAACACGGGTACTTATTGATCCACCCTCGTATATATTAAATTTAATATCTGATATTTAACATATCTGCGTTTTAATATTTAATAGAGAGTTATATACACAATATACATAATATTGTATGTATATATATAATATATATATATATATATACATATAACATTATATACACATACATATATATATATATTATATATATATTTGTATAATAAACATTAAATAAATATAATTAATTACTGTTTATATAAATATTAAAACATAATAATATAAGAGTCAATTTTATGTTAATTAAACAAATTTAAGATATTTACAATATAATTAGAAACAATCAAGAAAATAATTGAAAACATTATGGAAGTAATAAATAATTAGATAATGAATATATAAAAAATTGTTGCAAAGTTTTATGATAAATTAATATTTGGTATTTGATATAAATGATTTAGTTGGTGCAGTTTTTTAGTTGTTGAAGATGGTGTTGTAGTTGGACATGATATAGTTGAATAAATATGTTATTTTGTAATTAATTTTGTTGTTATATCTAACAATTAATTTTATTGATAAAATCATCGATCAAACTTTGAAGATATTTGAACTTATATTTGAAATTATGTTGTATATTAAATGGCTTTGCAGTTGTGTGTGTCGTAGTTGGGTACGTTGTGTTCGATTCTTCCGATCAACCAAACAAGGTTTGAAAAAATTTCATCTGCCTCTCGATCTCTGATAAACGTGTGGTGCTCTTGCTTTCAATATTCCAGATAAATTGTGTCACATGATATCTTGCAAATTTATTTATCTAAAAAAGATTATTAACATTTATTCAATTTATCAATAACTAATTTCGCTTAATTATTATAAAACACAGACGCAATAGTTCTTTGTTATTAACATAATTACATGTATGAGGTATGTATACTCTATATAAGATATGTGACATATTTAGATATGAAAAATAAATATCTTAATATAAAAACTATAAATGACTAAGGAATTTAGATTCATTAAATTTACCTCTTCAAGTTGTTTTGCAGAATACGCATTATTAATCATCACACTTAATGCTGCATTCATACTGACTCGACTACGAGAACAAAACAGTATGTATAAATTTATAATTAACACATACAAACTAAATTTTCATGATGAGTAGTGTATTTATATAAAGAAGATCTTATTACCTGTTTTTTAAATAATAAAAATTCTGCAATATTTTTTTAAGAATTGCAGTGTTCTTAGCATGTCTTGCAAGAGAAGAAAGAAAATGATTAGCAGTTAAAGCATAGAAACGCTCTTTTTCTGCTAGTGTTTTATTTTCATTTATGTTGATCACATTTTTTTCAAATGTCGGTAAAGAAGATCCCAGGTAATGAAGGATAATTAGGGGATCTTCAGAACAACTAAAGAATTCTAACATTATATAATCAGATTTTTCTCTGTTTATACTAGATGCGATGTACCATTCTTTGCTCCATTCAGCATAGTTTACTGTCTTTAAACCATTACAGTATGTCCATTTTACCCACCCAGGCAAAATTCTACGACATATAAAAAACAAGTGTTTTAGTTTTAGTTTTGACATATCTCTTACCGATATTTGACATATAAATTTTTTGTTAATAATTACCCAGGAAAAAAATTCATATATAATCAAATATAAATATGTATAATTATACATATATAAAATATGTGTGTCTGTATATGTTTTGTTTCTCTTGTATACACAAGTATACAGAAACAATACTAGGAAGAATAATGGAAAAATAATAAGAGAATTAATTTTTGCATTATTTTTTATAAAAAAAGTAAAATTTAAAGATATCTGAAAAAATTGTCCATATAAAATGATATATAAATTTATATATAATTATATATGAGCAATCTTTTCTTATTTCTTCAAATTTTACTTTTTCTAAAAAAATGCAAAGTTTATTCTTTTAATTGTTTTTCAATTATTCATTTTATTATTTTTCCTGTATGTACGGACAGAAGGTATATAAGAAAAAAGAAAGATATATGTGAACACATTTTATATATAATTATATGTAAATAATTATATATATATACATTTGATTTTATATGGACATTATTTTTTCGGATAATATATCAAATATACGCGCACAAGATATAAAATGTGTCAACACAGGAATATAATGATTAGAAGAAAACTTACTTAAATTTTCCAGGGTTTGTTAGATACAATTGCAAGTGCTGATTGGCGGCTCTCAAGCACGAGGCATATTCGAAAATACATCCCCATTTTCTTGTTTTAAATATTTACTAAGATCGTCGTTGATGAGTACCATTTGATCGTACACATGCCCTTCCATATATTCAAACAGGTTTCCTATTTCCAGTAATACTTGCTACAATTTGGTAAAAAATATATTTTTCTATTAGATTATATACATACAAAGCCAAATACAATATATATGCGAAAAAATATACATTATTATTTCTTAAAACTGTTTCATTTCAGTAAGTAATTAAAATATGCTCCAAATTAATCAATCTATTGAATAATTGTGAAACTTTTTACATTTGGTTTAAATACATGCAATCTTAATATATTTATTTCTCACGTAATTAATTATTCTTCACTTATTAGGTCATTACATAGAAAATAACACATCAAACATTACAATTTTGTACAAAGATGTTGAAAACAAATGTGTTTTAAGTAAGAAAATTATCATGTATCATACATATTACATTGTCTCAAAACGATAGTTCAGTTTTTATAAAATATTTGCAAATTTTTAATATCTGTCGCAAATATTTTATAATGAGGAAAATTCACACACATATGTTTATTGCTGTATAATTAATTGAAATTCGATATAAATTGTAAAAGCAATCTCTATTATAATAAATATTTGTAATATTATAATATAATATATATTTGTATTATAATTTTATAATAGAAAGTTAATGTAATAATAGAGTGATATTAATATATGTGGTAAATAGCAATATGAAATATATAATGTCTCTGAAATGAGAGATTAGAAACATAAGTAATTTTTTCAATTACATTTCTTGTATTTTTAATGAAAAGAAGATTGGAAAAATTTATAAACTTTATAAAATTTCCTCGCTTCTCTTTAAAGATCTTAAAATGTTAACTCATAATTGTTACTTGATACCGATTTTTAGAATTAACTTGTTATATCGCATTGTCACAATTTGCGTTTCTTTTAACGCTATTAAAGTATAGTTCTATACACAAAACACACATTAAATTTTTTAATTCATTTGATACGAAAAAATATCATAAAAGAAATATAATTTTGATATTGATATAAAGCACATAATAAGTTTCATAACTATGAATCTTTATACATCTTAAAAAAAATTATCTTAAACATTGCATAGAAATCTTTCATCATGAGATAAACAGAATTCTGTAAGTATAAATAAGAAAAGTTTTTTTAGATCTTTCTTTTAAAAAATTAATAATATATCAAAGAATCGCTTGTTTTTATATATTTAAGTTAATGCAAATTCAAAATTTTTGATGTAATATTTTAAATTATAAATTAAATTATGTTATAAGTTTAAATTCATTTATATGGTGCAAAAGTTTATATAAGAAAAACAAAGGTAACACAAAAAATAAACAAAAATTTATATTACATGATCTGATTTAAAATAAAAGTCGTAAAATTTTAGCTATTAAAAGATTTTCATTATTAATTTCAGCGACTGTGACTAGAATATTGTTAAAAAAGAGAATCGTTAAATTGTGTTCGATATTTTTTAAAAAATTCAATGTTTTTTGTGTGTGTTTGTTCACAGAGAGATTATACCGCGTATAATTCGAAAAGTAACGAGAAATATAACTGTAGAACGAAAAAAGTAATGAAAGAAATAACTGCAGAACAAAAAGTAACGATAAAAATAACTGTAAAATTTACTCTTACGCTTTACTGTAAAATAATCTAAAGAAGTTTGTGATTTTGTTACTGTTATCAGTTATTTTGTTACTGTTATGTTGAACAAAAATAACTGTAACGATAACGGCGCTACAAGTAATGCGTTTCTTCTCAACTATGAAAAAGACCATTATTAATACAGCATATAATTAAAAGTTTATCATATAATCAACATACTTATAATTAAGTTTTTCATTAATTACTTAATATCTTACTTTTTAAGAAATTATGTCAGAATTATGATACAAAATCGTTACTTTATATGCATTAACCTAATACAATTTTATGCATAAACTTTATTACTGACAATACCTTGAGTGTAATGGAAAGGTCTTCTGAGGTCTTTGCAAATGCAAAGATATTTGATATGTTTTCGAATACTTTGATCATAGGATACCATGCTACAAAATCTTTCTCTCGCGATAAGTATTTCGCAAGTTCCCAGAATATAGAGAAATTAAGTTTTTTCTCTGTCGCAAGATGGAACGCATCGTCGATGATTTGCGCTCGATTGAGAACATGTACATTCGTATAATTTTCATAATTTAAGTAACGTGCAATTTTTAGCCAATTTTCAGGATCATAGTTGACACGATAATATCCTATTATTCGACAATTAAATTTTTTCGTTAATTTTTTTAATGTATATAATAAAAAATATTTCAAATTATATATATTTATTATTTTCCCATGTTTTAAACATGTATAAGATATATTAAAAATTGGACATATATAGTAAAGAATGCCAATTTTATATATATTACGAATTATACAATTATTTCACGCCGAATCGAATTATAGAATAGAGCTCTAAGAAATTAAGCTGCGTCCAGAATTGTATAGACTTATAAAATACTTTTGGTTACAAAAAAATATTTGTACACAAATTGTATATTTAATCTTAAACTTAAGTTAATATAATGGTAATATTTCAATAAGGGTAATATTGCAGAATACTTAATAGAACATTATTGTTTGTATAATATGTGGAATATAATTTTGATTCTTATAAAAAATATAAGAATAAAAATATATAATAAAAATAGATATTTTTTTATAATAAGAGGATAAGCATATACTAACATTGTAATGTCATATTTACCTGTTTGTTGTATGTTGACAATGAACCAATAATCATTAAAATTAAAAGGAATCTCCAACTCCGGTTCATACTGCGTTAAACTAAAATATATATTTGGGAAATATCTGTTGAAATTAATGTTCGTCTCCATAGTATAGGTGACGGGTATAAAATATGGTTTCCGATCCAATTTGTCTTGAAACTCTTTCGATATTATCACGCGACCGCTAGAATAGTCTCGTGTCACATTTAGCACAGGACAATGCTCTTGTACAGTCCAAATATCCATCATCTGTTTTGCGGTCAGATCGTACGCTTCAAGATTTAATTCATCTATGACAGTCTGCATAACATTCTATAAATCATCGGGAGTTTTCGAATTAGAGTAAGTATACCTGCAGAATTTAAAATTATGCGAATAAATACTACATGTACATAATTGATTTGCATTAGGATATATTATATCATAATTTTTCGTTTTAACATACAGTTTGGATGATTTTCACTTTGATCTGAATGTTAAATTTAAATCTCAAGAAGAAGGTCGATTGGTTCTAAGCGGCGGTCACAGGTTTTCTTGAGAAATAAAGATTTCGTAAAGTACGAAATAATTTTATACACCGTATAATAATTTTTATACATCGTGCACATTGTCCGCATTGTCCAGTGCATTATAACAAGGTCTATAATTATATATCTACTATATAATAATAATTGATAATTCTATATATGTTTGCACTTTTTGGTACATGAGATTCAAACATAGATAAAAGTTGTTGATTGGCTTGTAATTTTTTGTGTATGTTGAAGAATTAATTTTGTCTACGTGCGAACCTCGTTTTGCATTAAAAGTTACAAACACATATAAAACTGTACAGTTTTATATCACATTCAGATCACATTGAAAGTATGCTGAAAACACCGTGTAATGAAAGGATGGACTTTGTCTTTGTAAATATATTATTGCAAAATAATATGTAATGTGTTGCACATGTAAATGATAACGAAAATAAATATTATTTGATATATTTGATATTTTATGTTTGTGACGTCATAAGTTTTTTAAAATACAACCGCTGCTCAAATCTCATTCATTGACTTTTATGGGGTAATCAGTGTCAAACTTAAGTTTAAATCATTTAAGCTGTGTCTACTAAAACAAATACTTATATCAATATTATAATAATAATTAATTTAATAAATCAAATATTTTTAATGCTTTTATAAATCTAACCTATAATAAATTTAATTTATAATATTACAAAAAATATGTGCCCTTTTTCTATTATAATGCGTTGCATATAGTTTACAATCCATAAATAATGACATATATACATATAATGAATAAGTGTATAAATATATGTTAAACATATCATATATAATGATTTTCTAGCGTCTTACTATTTATTTAAAATGTAGAACAAACAAATTTATTATTGAAAAACGTACGTTTTTGGTGTTGCTCTGATATGTACCATTTATTGCTTAATCATGATTTTTTTTACAAATTTTTTTTTTTATTTTTTACAAAATTTACATCAATAAATTGCCTAAAATAATGTAAATGAATATTATGCCCAATATAATTGTATTTCTTAATTTAATTACATTTATTCGTTTATTATCATGTTTTGGTATTAAATTTGTTATATTTAAGAAAGCGAAAAATGTATTATTGGGTTCTTTATACTAGTTTTTGTGTATATGTATTTTTATTATAATTGATCTCATCTATTTTTGTAAACCTTTTTGTCAACATAGTTAACTTCTTAATAGAATATAAACCAATTTTTTATTATTTAAATTTTTGTTTGGTACATGCGCAGGTTTGGATACTTATTGGATACACTTTCATCTACTTGGCGTATATTTTTTAATCTTTTTTAGAAATGTTTTTTAGGGAAACGTTTTTGCTCTTTTTATGTATTTACTTTCCTATATGTGTGTATATTTCTTATGTTATATAATTATTATTTTTCAATGTAGATATCACTTACGTCATATAATACGCGTTGATACCCATCCAAAATGCCTTATAGGGAATTACACTTTCTAGCATGCGCCACAGAACAGCACCTATAATAAAAATGTAATGTATGTGTAATTATATATACTCTAAATAAATTTAAACCACGGTTTCTATAAATCTGTGGACATAGCTAAATAATAGTAAAATAGAACTAATTTTAAATTTAAAAAATTTTTCTTTCTCTTATAACAAAATTAAATTAAAAGCAAATAAGCGTACAATAAAAACCTTTTAATTTCTTATTAAATATTTAGCAATTTATGAAATATTGTTTAATCATATTTACAGATTTTCACACCCACATGTATATATATATATAAAATATATATACACACACTCATACATACATACATATATAAACATTATATAAGGTACCTGAGCCGAATAAGGCCCACTTAATTTATTTCATTTTTTCAAATTATATTTATGGAGATATTGAAATACACTAGGTAAAAATAAAATCTTTATTTCAATCACTAACAAAAATAAAATACGTCTTTTGCATAAAGTAATTATAAAGAACAAAAACAATTTTTTTTTTAAACTCAGTTTTTGGGCTTTATTATATTCCTATGTCTATTAAAAGGTTCAAATAAAAAATAAATTGAAAATATATATATTTTAGAAAATCAAGATACAAATTTTATATCCTCTGTAGCTAGGAAGTTAAATAATATTGCAATACGTCATAACAAATCATAGAATAAAGTACACTTAATAAACATTTTGAAATACTTTTACGTTATATATCGCAAATATTTATAAGAATGGCGCCCACATTCACTTCGTCGCAAAGTTTATGTCGTACTGAACAGACGTGTTGTTGCCGATTTCAAGTACTTTTGCCTCTCCTCTAAGGTCGCCATGATAGATCTTTCAGACATATATTCAAGACTTAAAGCGCCTTTTTAAGTAATAAATTCAAAAGTGGGCTTTATTTAAAGCTGAACCTTATTCGGCTCAGGTACCTTACATATTTTTACATATTCATATATTTTAAAGATTTTTTCATGTATACATACCTATAATGTGAGGAAATGGAAAATTTGAATTACTTTTAAGTATAGTGCTTGTACATTGCATAGAATTATCTATAGCAAAATAAGTATTTAAATGACGAGATTCATGTTGAATCTGGACTAAGAACAATTCCGTCAGCCGGGAATCTAAAAAGGCCTACAGACAGATTTATGTAATCGAATAATTATATAATTGTAGAAGAAGATTGCATTAATAATTTCGCACTAATGTATTCAATTATTTGCTATATCTGAAGAAAGATTTGCTGTTTGACGTCACATAATTTCAAATTGGAATATATTTAAATTTACTAGGAATGTGTAACTTAGACATAAAAAATATTATTAATATTATTTAAAAAAATATACTTGCAAAATTCTTCTAAATTATAATAACATAATTTAAATACACGTGCTATCTGTTTTATAATGTTATTTTTCAAAATAGTTAAGATATTTTAGTAAATTAAAAAAAAAAATAATAATATATAGCGGCATTTCTTCTATTATTCTAAACGAATGGGAAAAAAATTTCAGAATTATTTACGTTGTCACGAAATCAACAATAATTTTCTTATATTTAGCAATGTTAGAAATGTTGAGAGACAACCTTGCCGATGATATACGTTTCGAGGAACATAGTGAAGCCCTCGTTTAACCACCAGTAAGATTGACAAAACGGATCGAAGAGATTACCAAACCATTGAAATGTTATATCATGAGCTATTGAGCGCAATATTACATTTTTAAGCGCAGCAGAATGTAATTCTTCATTGTAGATAATATCTGCTTCACTGAAAATTGTTCATAAATAATGTGATTATGTCAAACTTTTTGTCATAAGCTTGCTCGAACTTTTGTCATTTGCTTATGTAAGAATTAAATATATATTTTGTACACATATTAGAGAAAGATAGTTCAAGTACAGTCAATGAAAAACCGTACTTTTCTAAGCGTATAAGAATGGATTAAACTTTGATAAACAAAAAGGATTAGTTTTTCATAATAATTTATTCAATATATTATGTTAATTATAAGTAAATATTTTATATAATTTTATGTGCATTTGTTTCTCTCACTTTCACAAAGCTAAAATAAGTTTGGTGATTTTATTTTCTAATATTCTCGATATCTCTTTCCGATATGATAAAAATAAATCTTGTAGCAATTTTTTAAATAATACATGAACAAAATATATAAATCATACTCATATAATGAGTTCAATGATGAAGACATAAACATGTGTCCTTATCAATAATATTATAATTGCTAAATCAATTTGAATTATTGATTTGATATAATATCCAAATATATGTTATTTTGTTATAAATTTATAGTAGAGGAAAGGAGGCAAATTTGGAATACTGTTGGTAATTTTGAATACCGAAGTATAGAAAAAACTAGTGACGCTAACTAGTTTGAATTACCGCATACAAATAGAGTAGCGACCCACCAACTAATGACATTTGCGGTATGGATCGCCATGTTGACAGTATTGTTTTAAATTAGACGAAAATAAAACTCGACATTCGCAAGATTTTTCAAGTGAGTCTGCAATCCGTTTCCACCATGGTTAAAATTTATCAAACATTTGTTCAAATTCGTTTAAATTGTTCTTTGACATGTTAATTTTATGAATTCCTACTGATTTTGCAATGATTTTCGATTTGTGTCACGTGATCTAAAAATTGAGATTAACCATGAATTGTTTTTAATTTGGAATACTATATATAAAGTTACTTTGGAATATTCCAAATAATATGTGATGACATGAGGGGAGAACAATGAATGCAATGCTTCATATGTGAGATATGGGTACACAGCAAATGCGCTGGCTATGACTCCGAAACTTTTATATGTTTGATTATTGTTAATAGATGAATCATAAGTACCTAGTAGTTTATAAGAGAAGTTTATATAAGACGAAGAAGAAAGATTTATATAAATTTATAAAAGAACAATAGTTTATAAAAGAAGAGATGATAATATAAGACGAAGAAGAACAATTTAGAAAATGTGAATGTAATTCGAAGTACCCTATTCCAAATTACCAGCACATTAACTATATCACTCTTTTCTGTGATTTTTCAATCAAGCCAAAGTTTCAGGCACTTTTTGATTTCAAATACTGTTGATTATTATTTGATTGATAATATATTAGTTTTCTTACGTTTCGAAATAGTGTTCATTATTCAGCTCCTCACACAAGGTTTTTTATAATTTTTTTTCAAACTAGTATTCCAAATTTGCTTCCTTTCCTCTATATTATATATGTTAACGTTAATTTATAGTATATTATATATGTTATCGTTAATTTTTTTTTTTTATTAAAATTACTTTTATCGAAGTTACTTAAGCATCAATATAATTATATATTTTCGAAGATTGAAATTTCCTTTAAATATTAAAATGATCGGATAAATACTGTTATAAATCTCTCTTTAATTAAGCCAATTCTTACAATAAGCGTAGAAAAATATATATCTTTGAATTGTTTAATTTTAATTTAATTTTTCAATTGGAAAAGCTATCAATATTATTATATTTTAATGAATTATAACTAGTGATGGGATCAAGTTTAATATCTATGTACTAAAATACCGAGTCGAAACCAAGAATCAAGCTTCATTTTCTAAGATTCGAATAATACTCATTAGAAATAATATTTCATATATTGTACTTGCGAAGTAATAGAATCTAGAACAGTTATATTCGAATTTTAGATTCAGTACCTACAAGGTTCGAAATAGTACATATAAAGAATCGAGTCTTTTACAAGTAGTACTCAAACTCTAAAATAAAAAAAATCTATTTATAATACTTGCTACACATCCACACACTTGGGCACGCACACTCCCCATCCAATCCACATACTCATTCAACCTACCCCCACTATTTCTCATAAGTACTCGTAAAAGATTCGAACATACTTGATCAAAGTTCGAATGCACTTGGAAGTATTGCTCTTGTTTATTGAGGTATTTATGGAGGGTTTGAAACTATCTACTTCGGATTCGAGTCTACTTGAAAGTATTGTTTTTTTTTCGATATAATCATAGAGTTCAAAACCATGCGATATATTCGAACCTATTTGTAAGATACTTAATCTCATCACTAATTATAACTATGATCATTTCTTAAATATGTATGTATTACTTGTAAAGAACCAGTCCCCAGGTTTGCCAGATATTATGTTCGAAATTCGGGATAGCGACTAAATTCACTTTCGGGACGTTCTTTAAGATCTTCCAATGGTTTTCTAAATACATAGTTATATTTCCAGCAACATATTCCGCGAATTTCATGTGGGATATCAAGTGCGGTCTGCACCATGTGTTGACCACAGTCTCCTTCGAATTAAGATCCTGATGCAGGATGTCAGCATTATACACCATAATTGCTACGTCGTTTGCAGACATTGGAGGTGTCTTATGGAACCTTGTAACCATCGTATAAACATCTATAAATGTGTAGTATCGTATTGGCATATTCGATAAAACTTTGTATTTTGTATCATGTTCCACGGAAATGCTAAAAGTGGCACTTAATTGCGGCTCGTCCCAACACGGAAAAAATAATCGAGCTCCTCTCGGCTGCAGTAGTGTTGCGAATATCATCGACCTATTACATTTTAACGACTTAATGCTTCAAATAATGATAACAAATTTTTAGCAATTGTTGATATAGAAATATTAAAAATTGTACCAATGCGATTTATAAATAATGTTTGAAAAATATAATATTTAGCATATTTTATTATTATTTTATTGTTATATATTATTACACATACACAACAGAGACTATTATTTTTCTATTATACATATATCACATATATGTATGTAATATACGTAAAAATATTATTTGTATGTAACGTACGCATATACATATAAGATATATTAAATCACACAGCTTTGCAGGCGTGCGCATGCACGTGTGTAGATTTAAAATATATGCAATAATTGTTAGTTGCGGATATTATAACTTTTGATGATAGTGCAAATACTTTATAAAATATAATAATAAAAAATATTTACAAAATTTAATATATAAGTAGATAAAACGTTCCTATATAATATATATATTATATATATATATATATATATATATATACATTAATAATATAGTTTATATTTGATATACCTTTATATTTACTTACTTTTCTTCTCCTCTTTCGTTTGTGTACAGAGTTCGCAAAATCTCTCTCGAGTCATTAGGTACTGAGTAGGTATTTAAAAATGACACATACAGAGTATAAAGTTCACATTCTAAATTATTCTCAGGCAATAATTGTTCGACGAAATCAAGAACGACAATTCCCTTTCTATCGTTAACGGAATATTTTGGTGTATAAATTTTTCCACTATTAGCCGACTTCAACTCTATTATCATTATTTCCATATATCTTGACATATGTAAAGTTATGTTTTGTATTGGACACTTAATATAAATAGTGGCATTGGACTCGCCAATCAACCTGTCTTCTGACAGCAGTGATGTCTTCAAGTTATAGTGAAACGGTACCAGACAATTCGATGAATGATAATTTATTGCATTATGCCACTTAATTCTTGCATTTTTATCGGTAGAACAAGCCATTGCCATTACGATGGTATATAATAAACCATTTAATGACAATTTTAGGAACATCATGTCAGTTTTCGTTTCAGATATCTACAAAACCATTTCTTTGCTAAGAATGAGTAGGACAGAAAACAAGAATAGAGAACAAGCTAAGAAAATGCAAAACTATCGACTCCTGTGAGAAAAGGAAAACAAAAAAATTGCAGCAGTTTAAAAAAAATACACACAATCTATATTTAATTATTTGATAATTTTTACGTGGAATTTTTTTATATACATTAAATATTTTTTTACTTTTATCACACAATGTATGTTAATCCTAATTCAATAAAAAACACATACTCATAAACAGTAGTTTTTATTAAATATATTATCATAACAGATAATTAAGTGCTAATTTTTGTGTGACTTGTATTATGACTTTTTTATTCGTATTTTCTTCGTGCAAATAATTCTTTTGATAAATACGAAGCACAAGGAAGTACATATATTCCGTTTAGCTAAATATTATTTCATTAACTGTGTGATGAAAGCAATATCTGTATTTTTATATAATAGTATTATTATAGCCTTGTGTATAATCGTAATAAATTGATGCTAATGCCTATTATAATCTTGGATTTGACGATCAAGTTCCTTTGGTTCTAATTTTAAATAACCTAACCAATGCTTGATTAATTTATCAGTTATATTAAATAGATTTAATTTAAAAATAGAAAAGTATACAAAATATAATTTATACCTGTTGGAACTATAAATGATCAAAATAATACATATAACTGATGAATGGAATATTATAAATGTAACTTGAAATATCGAGCAAAAAATAAGGAATAAATATATTATATTTTCAATGCAAATAAATTTCAATATTCAGATAGCCTATTTCTATGTGATTATATAAAAGTTATACGTAAGTAATCTTACTTAAATGGAGCAATTAAATATCTAACTCGGAAATTCGAAGATAAAAAATATGCAGTATATAAATAAGAGATGTATGAAGTATTTAAATTCAAGTTATAGTTCCATTATGTAAGCTAAATTGTGTATACTTCTGTCTCTTAAAATTGTAGAATCTGTAAACAATTTTTATTTTTCACAAGCTTATTTTTCAAAATTACCATAGTTATGAATGTTTCTTCTTCTTATATTATTTTATTGCAATTACATATTTCTTTGTCATGTAAATTATAATATTATTTAAACAAGTTTGATTGAGAGATACAGCGTAAAGCTTCTTTCAACAATTTTGAATTTAGATTTATATAGATTTAAGAAAAATAAATTTATAAAATAATTTCTTCTAATAACTGGGATTCGTCCCTTGTAGTTTGACGTATGTTTACCAATATCTTATTATCATCAGATTTATATGTCAGTTGTAAGTCATGTGTACACCGAAGAAATGGATAACAAAGAAGCAGCTCTTGCGAAATTAAACTTATTTCAAATTTTGTCGATATAAATTTCATGAACAAATCAAACTGACCGTGAATAAAAAAATGTAAAAAAAGAAACTTTTCATTAGCACTTATCATTGTATACACACATTTCTAAGAAGAAAAATTAACATTTATTGTGTTTGTTCTTTCTTATATTTATTACATATTTAATTTATCATAACGTTAGAGAGGAGACATTGACTCTCTAGATATCCATTAGGGAAAAAATTTACCAAACAAAGAGCATACACAATTTGTTTCTAATTTGTAATTTGTTATATGTTAAATCGATCAAAAGATACTGTTACAATTAATGCCTAAATGTTTTTATGTTAACTGCAAATATCCAAAGAATAAAGATAACATTTCGAATAAAAAGAAACATGTTAATTTCAGTTTTCTTAAAAACTGAATAAAATATCTTTTAGGAAATAAGAATGCTGTAATCGCCTGTTCCTTACATACTTTTATATGCATATATTTAAAATGAAATATCTAAATGTCCTGTATTAAACATACCCTGTCTGTTGAATTTGGTACGAGCCGTTACTTTACCCAAAAGTGTATCTCTCAATCGTGATCTTATCACTTCGAAGGACCATCGAAGACTGACGATGTTTTCGGTATGAAAATATGTGAAGGACATACTATCATGTAAATAATATCTCCTTAAAGTCATACATAACAAGCGTCTTATTCGATCTTACTAGATCGATAAAGGTCAATACATAGTTAAACAGATCTCGAGAGATACATTGACTTTTACATTTAAAATCATTTTTCTCGTAAAGCATCAAAAAAATCCAATCATTAAATTGTATGTTCTATACGAGAAAAAATATATTCTTTATTTTTTTCTCTGATTTTTATAAAGAAATTTTTTCTTGTCATAACTTTGTATAAAACAGAAGTATCACATTTCCTATTTTTTTAATTTTTATCGGATTTTATATTTTTATATATTTCTTTACGAATAAACTGCACTGAAAATTGAAAAAGAGATGTTTCTGACACATGCTGGAAAAATGAATAAAAAGTTTCTTCGAGTTATACCAAATAAGCATTTCAAGTCAAAATTTTATCACAAAGTTATATATGTACAACTTTATAGCAGTGTTCTTACACGGCTACATTGATATAATCGAAAAGAAATCAAGATAACATACCTACTTGTCGGTCTATAAATCTGCGATTGCTGAAAAATAATGTCAGCCAAGAATTAATAATCGTGCTCTTCTTGTTGCTCTATCGTGCTGACGAGACATAAAATATCGATGAAATAGGAACAAGTGAAAAAACACAATTTTTTGATTCTATTGATATATAAAATATATATGTATATATATATATATATATATAAAATTAAAATTTATTATAATATTGAGCATTAGAGAAAAGATGACCGAAAAGCGATGTACTCCACTATATTACTGATTTCTGGCTCCTTCCCATAATCACTCAAGATTTAGAAAGTATTTCCTAATCAAGACTTTTTTTCGCGTGATCTTTCGAACTAAAATTATAAGCAAATATTTGGGAAAAATTATACATCGAAATTTGTGTTGAATATTGCATCGAATATTAATTGCTGTAATCAAAAGAGCTTATTTAGAGCTTGCGAAGGTACGAAATAATTATGAAATCATGTTTAGAAAATAAATGAGATTTACTAGCGTGAATCGAGAATCCGTATTTACATTCATTTTTGTGAAGTTTGTACTTGTTGTAATCTTATTTCAGAAGCGTAAGATATTAAGTACGTAACTTTAATAATACTCTCTTACATGTGTAAAGAAATTTCTTAATTGTTTAAAGACTACGAATACTTTCATCTCGCTCTTTGTCGCGCAATTCGATATTGCTTGTTAGAAGTATACAGTACACGAATAAAATAAATAAATATTCTTTGCTATATAATGATAAAAACTTAATTGGATCAATTGTAGGAAATTTATAATTTCGTTACAACTCTTGCTACAAATTATTTAACACCGTACGATTAAATGTCTATTATTGAAAATTATTATAGTCATTTACACAGTATTACTACCGTATTATTACCGTAAAGGACAATTATTTGCTGTAGAGTTCTCGTTTATAAAAAAATTTTTTAAATAAAGAAGATTTGTATATAACAGAAAAATTAAATAGTATTACAAAATAACATTGACTTTATTTAAAAGATATAAAAGAGTTTCTTAGAGAATACAAATTAAAAACAGTACAAATATATATATTTTTAACATTAAAATTATTATTACATTAAATCCCATTATAATACTTTTATTATTTTACGATGGAATTAAGAAATTAATATATAATATTATAATACATTAATAATAAAAGAATTATTATTATTATAAAAATTAATATAAAATAGTAATGCTAATAATAATATTAACTATTACATTAATTAATTTTTAATAATAGGCCATCACACAAAATATTAATGTTTATATCTTATATATATTAAATTTAATATCTGATATTTAACATATCTGCGTTTTAATATTTAATAGACAGTTAAATACATAATATACATAATATTGTATGTATATATATAATATATATATATATACATATAACATTATACATATATATATATATATATATATATATATATATATTATATATATATTTGTATAATAAACATTAAATAAATATAATTAATTAATGTTTATATATAAATTAAAACTTAATAATATAAGTGTCAATTTAATGTTAATATGATAAATTAAAAATATTTACAATATAATTAGAAACAATCAAGAAAATATATGAAAACATTATGGAAGTAATTAATAATTAGATAATGAATATATAAAAAATTGTTGCAAAGTTTTATATATTAATATTTGGTATTTGACATAAATGATTTAGTTTGAGCAGTTTTTTAGTTGTTGAAGAAAGTGTTGTAGTTGGACATGATATAGTTGAATGAATATGTTATTTTGTAATTAATTTTGTTGTTATATCTAACAATTAATTTTATTGATAGAATCATCAATCAAACTTTAAAGTTATATGAACTTATATTTGAAATTATGTTGTTTATTAAATGGCTTTGCAGTTGTGTGTGTCGTGGTTGAGTACGTTGTGTTCGATTCTATCGATCACCAAACAAGGTTTGCAAAAATTTTATCTGCCTCTCGATCTCTGATAAACGTGCGGCTATCTTTAATGTTATTTCAATATTCCAGATAAATTGTGTCACATGATATCTCGCAAATTTATTTATCTGAAATATATTATTAACATTTTTATCAATTACTAATTTCGCGATTAATTATTATAAAAGACAGACGCAATAGCTTCGTGTTATTAACATAATTACATGTATGAGATATGTATACTCTATAAAAGATATGTGACATATTTAGATATGAAAAATAAATATCATAATATATAAACTATAAATGACTACGGAATTTAGATTCATAAAATTTACCTCTTCAAGTTGTTTCTCAGAATACGCATTATTAATCATCACACTTAATGCTGCATTCATACTGACTCGACTATGAGAACAAAACAGTATGTATAAATTTATAATTAACACATACAGACTAAATCTACATGATGAGCAGTATTTTTTTATAAAGAAAATCTTATTACCTGTTTTTTATAGTATAAAAATTCCTCAATATTGTTTTAAGTATTGTAGTGTTCTTAGCATGTCTTGCAAGAGTAGAAAGAAAATGATTAGCAGTTAAAGCATAGAAACGCTCTTTTTCTGCTAGTGTTTTATTTTTATTAATGTTGATCAATTGCTTTTCTAATGTCGGTAAAGAAGACCCCAGGTAATGAAGGATAATTAGGGGATCTTCAGAACAACTAAAGAATTCTAACATTTTATAATTAGATTTTTCTCTGTTTATACTAGATGCGATGTACCATTCTTTGCCCCATTCAGCATAGTCCACTGTCTTTAAACCATTACAGTATGTCCATTTTTCCCACCCAGGCAAAATTCTACGACATATAAAAAAGAAGTGTTTTAGTTTTAGTTTTGACATATCTCTTATCGATATTTAACATATAATTTCTTTGTTAATAATTACCCAGGAAAAAAGTCCATATATAATCAAATATAAATATGTATAATCATATATAAAATATGTGTGTCAGTATATATTTTCTTTCTCTTGTATACACAAGTATACAGAAACAATACTAGGAAGAATAATGGAAAAATAATAAGAGAATTAATTTTTGCAATATTTTTTATAAAAAAAGTAAAATTTAAATATATGTGAAAAAATTGTCCATATAAAATGATATATAAATTTATATATAATTATATATGGGCACTCTTTTCTTATTTCTTCAAATTTTACTTTTTCTAAAAAAATGCAAAGTTTATTCTTTTAATTGTTTTTCAATTATTCATTTTATTATTTTTCCTGTATGTACGGACAGAAGGTATATAAGAAAAAAGAAAGATATATGTGAACACATTTTATATATAATTATATGTATATAATTATATATATACATTCGATTTGATATGGACATTATTTTCTCGGATATTATATCTAATATACGCGCACAAGATATAAAAATGTGTCAACACAGGAAAATAATGATTAGAAGGAAACTTACTTAAATCTTCCAGGGTTTGTTAGATACAATTGCAAGTGCTGATTGGCGGCTCTCAAGCACGAGGCATATTCGATAATACATCCCCATTTTGCGAGTTCTTGTTTTAAATACTTACTAAGATCGTCGTTGATGAGTACCATTTGATCGTACACATGCCCTCCCATATATTCAAACAGGTTTCCTATTTCCAGTAATACTTGCTACAATTTGGTAAAAAATATATTTTTCTATTAGATTATGTACACACAAAGCCAAATACAATATATATGCGAAAAAATATACATTCTTATTTCTTAAAACTATTTCATATCGGTAAGTAATTAAAATATGCTCCAAATTAATCAATCTATTGTATAATTGTGAAACTTTTTACATCATTTAAATACATGCAATCTTAATATATTTATTTCTCACGTAATTAATTATTTTTCACTTATTAGATCATTACATAGAAAATAACAGATCAAACATTTCAATTTTGTACAATGATGTTGAAAACAAATGTGTTTTAAGTAAGAAAATTATCATGTATCATACATATTACATTGTCTCAAAACGATAGTTCAGTTTTTATAAAATATTTGCAAATTTTTAATATCTGTCGCAAATATTTTATAATGAGGAAAATTCACACACATATATTTATTGCTGTATAATTAATTGAAATTCGATATAAATTGTAAAAGCAATCTCTATTATAATAAATATTTCGAATATTATAATATAATATATATTTGTATTATAATTTTATAATAGAAAGTTAATGTAATAATAGAGTGATATTAATATATGTGGTAAATAGCAGTATGAAATATATAATGTTTCTGAAATGAGAGATTAGAAAAATAAGTAATTTTTTCAATTACATTTTTTGTATTTTTATTGAAATGAAGATTGAAAAAATTTATAAACTTTATAAAATTTCCTCGTTTCTCCTTAAAGATCTTAAAATGTTAACTCATAGTTGTTACTCGATACCGATATTGAGAATTAACTTGTTATATCGCATTGTCACAATTTACGTTTCTTTTAACGCTATTAAAGTAGAGTTCTATACACAAAACACACATTAAATTTTTTAATTTTTTTAATACGAAAAAATATTATAAAAGAAATATAATTTTAATATTGATATAAAGCACATAATAAGTTTTATAACTATGAATTTTTATACATCTTAAAGAAAACTATCTTAAACATTGCATAGAAATCTTTCATTATGAGATAAAAAATGTTTTGTAAGTATAAATAAGAAAAGTTTTTTTAGTTTTTTCTTTTAACAGATTAATAATATATCAAAGAATCGCTTGTTTTTATATATTTAAGTTAATGCAAATTCAAAATTTTTGATTTAATATTCTAAATTATAAATTAAATTATGTTATAAGTTTAAATTCATTTATATGGTGCAAAAGTTTATATAAGAAAAACAAAGGTAACACAAAATATAAACAAAAATTTATGTTACATGATCTGATTTATTATAAAAGTCGTAAAATTTTAACTATTAAAAGATTTTCATTATTAATTTCAGCGAATGTGACTAAAATATTGTTAAAAAAGAGAATCGTTAAATTGTATTCGATATTTTTTAAAAAATTCAATGCTCTTTGTGTGTGTTTGTTCACAAAGAAATTATGCCACGTATAATTCGAAAAGTAACGAGAAATATAACTGCAGAACGAAAAAAGTAATGAAAAAAATAACTGCAGAACAAAAAGTAACGATAAAAATAATTGTAAAATTTGTTCTTAAGCTTTACTGTGAAATAATGTAAAGAAGTTTGTGATTTTGTTACTGTTATCAGTTATTTTGTTACTGTTATATTGAACAAAAATAACTGTAACGATAACGGCGCTACAACTAATGCGTTTCTTCTCAACTATGGAAAAGATTAATATTACCATTATAGATATATAATACCATTATTAATACAGCATATAATTAAAAGTTTATCATATAATTAACTTACTTATAATTAAGTTTTTCATTAATTACTTATTATCTTACTTTTTAAGAAATTATGTCAGAATTATGATACAAAATCGTTACTTTATATGCATTAACCTAATACAATTTTATGCATAAACTTTATTACTGACAATACCTTGAGTGTAATGGAAAGGTCTTCTGAGGTCTTTGCAAATGCAAAGATATTTGATATGTTTTCGAATACTTTGATCATAGGATACCATGCTACAAAATCTTTCTCTCGCGATAAGTATTTCGCAAGTTCCCAGAATATAGAGAAATTAAGTTTTTTCTCTGTCGCAAGATGGAATGCATCGTCGATGATTTGCGCTCGATTGAGAACATGTACATTCGTATAATTTTCAGAATTTAAGTAACGTGCAATTTTTAGCCAATTTTCAGGATCATAGTTGACACGATAATATCCTATTATTCGACAAATAAATTTTTTCGTTAATTTTTTTAATGTATATAATAAAAAATATTTCAAATTATATATATTTATTACTTTCCCATGTTTCAAACATGTATAAGATATATTAAAAATTGGACATATATAGTAAAGAATGCCAATTTTATATATATTACGAATTATACAATTATTTCACGCCGAATCGAATTATAGAATAGAGCTCTAAAAAATTAAGCTGCGTCCAGAATTGTATAGACTTATAAAATACTTTTGGTTACAAAAAAATATTTGTACACAAATTGTATATTTAATCTTAAACTTAAGTTAATATAATGGTAATATTGCAATAAGGGTAATATTGCAGAATACTTAATAGAACATTATTGTTTGTATAATATGTGGAATATAATTTTGATTCTTATAAAAAATATAAGAATAAAAATATGTAATAAAGAGAGATATTTTTTTATAATAAGAGGATAAGCATATACTAACATTGTAATGTCATATTTACCTGTTTGTTGTATGTTGACAATGAACCAATAATCATTAAAATTAAAAGGAATTTCCAACTCCGGTTCATACTGCGTTAAACTAAAATATATATTTGGGAAATATCTGTTGAAATTAATGTTCGTCTCCATAGTATAGGTGACGGGTATAAAATATGGTTTCCGATCCAATTTGTCTTGAAACTCTTTCGATATTATCACGCGACCGCTAGAATAGTCTCGTGTCACATTTAGCACAGGACAATGCTCTTGTACAGTCCAAATATCCATCATCTGTTTTGCGGTCAGATCGTACGCTTCAAGATTTAATTCATCTATGACAGTCTGCATAACATTCCATAAATCATCGGGAGTTTTCGAATTAGAGTATGTATACCTGCAGAATTTAAAATTATGCGAATAAATACTACATGTACATAATTGATTTGCATTAGGATATATTATATCATAATTTTTTGTTTTAACATACAGTTTGGATGATTTTCACTTTGATCTGAATGTTAAATTTAAATCTCAAGAAGGTCGATTGATTCTAAGCGGCAGTCACAGGTTTTCTTGAGAAATAAAGATTTCGTAAAGTACGAAATAATTTTATACACCGTATAATAATTTTTATACATCGTGCACATTGTCCGCAATGTCCAGTGCATTATAACAAGGTCTATAATTATATATCTACTATATAATAATAATTGATAATTCTATATATGTTTGCACTTTTTGGTACATGAGATTCAAACATAGATAAAAGTTGTTGATTGGCTTGTAATTTTTTGTGTATGTTGAAGAATTAATTTTGTCTACGTGCGAATCTCGTTTTGCATTAAAAGTTACAAACACATATAAAACTGTACAGTTTTATATCACATTCAGATCACATTGAAAGTATGCTGAAAACACCGTGTAATGAAAGGATGGACTTTGTCTTTGTAAATATATTATTGCAAAATAATATGTATGTGTTGCACATGTAAATGATAACGAAAATAAATATTATTTGATATATTTGATATTTTATGTTTGTGACGTCATAAGTTTTTTAAAATACAACCGCTGCTCAAATCTCATTCATTGACTTTTTGGGGTGATCAGTGTCAAACTTAAGTTTAAATCATTTAAGCTGTGTCTACTAAAACAAATACTTATATCAATATTATAATAATAATTAATTTAATAAATCAAATATTTTTAATGCTTTTATAAATCTAACCTATAATAAATTTAATTTATAATATTACAAAAAATATGTGCCCTTTTTTATTATAATGCGTTGCATATAGTTTACAATCCATAAATAATGACATATATACATATAATGAATAAGTGTATAAATATATGTTAAACATAACATATATAATGATTCTCTAGCGTCTTATTATTTATTTAAAATTATGTAGAACATAAAAATTTATTATTGAGAAACGTACGTTTTTGGTATTGCTCTGATATGTACCATTTATTGCTTAAACATGATTTTTCTTACAAAATCTTTTACAAAATCTTTTACAAAATTTTTTACAAAATTTACATCAATAAATTGCATAAAATAATGTAAATAAATATTATGCCCAATATAATTGTATTTTTTAATTTAATTACATTTATTCTTTTATTATCATGTTTTGGTTTTAAATTTGTTATATTTAAGAAAGCGAGAAATGTATTATTGGGTTCTTTATACGAGTATTTGTTTATATGTATTTTTATTATAATTGATCTCATCTATTTTTGTAAACCTTTTTGTCAACATAGTTAACTTTTTAATAGAATATAAACCATTTTTTGTTATTCAAATTTTTGTTTGGTACATACGCAGGTTTGGATACTTATTGGATACACTTTCATCTACTTGGCGTATATTTTTTAATCCTTTTTAGAAATGTTTTTAGGGAAACGTTTTTGCTCTTTTTATGTATTTACTTTCCTGTATGTGTGTATATTTCTTATGGTATATAATTATTATTTTTCAATGTAGATATCACTTACGTCATATAATACGCGTTGATACCCATCCAAAATGCCTTATAAGGAATTACACTTTCTAGCATGCGCCACAGAACAGCACCTATAATAAAAATTTAATGTACTAGCTTTTCGGCCCGCGCGAAGCGCGGGCCTCAAAGCTTTCTTATATATATATCTATCTATTTATATAAATACCGTCTGTCTGTCTGTCTGTATGACCGCGAACTACTTCCACATTTATGGACCGATTCTCTCGAAATCGGTATCAAAATTTTGCAAATTTTTCGTGGATGGCTACTATGTGTTTTTTTTAGTTTTACACCCTTACCCACGCACTAACACATTTATTGACCGATTTTCTCGAAATTGGTACCAATATTTTGCAAATTTTTCGGGGATGATTACTATGTGGTTTTTTTTTAATTTTACATCCCCACCCACCCACCCACGCACTCACCCACGCACTCACACATATATCGACCGATTTTCTCTAAATTGATACCAACATTTTGCAAATTTTTCGGGGATGGTTACTATGTGGTTTTTTTAAGTTTTACACCCCCACCTACCCACCCACGCACTCACCCACGCACTCACACATATATCGACCGATTTTCTCTAAATTGATACCAACATTTTGCAAATTTTTCGGGGATGGTTACTATGTGGTTTTTTTAAGTTTTACACCTCCACCCACCCACTCACCCACGCACCTACACACGCACGCACACACACGCACGCATTACGCACACACACGCACGCACATACACATACACAATTTTTCAGAAATCACTTTTTGGTTCTGACTAAGATGTGAAACCAGCAACTTATTTATAGTCATTTATGAAATGACTCACGTCAAGAAATATAAAATGTTATTACCCATAAGAAGTGAATTTTTAAATTTAACAACGATTAATAAATAAATGTTCTCACCCAAGAACGCCAGAACTAAAAGGTGATTTCTGAAAAATTGTGTATGTGTGTTTGCGTGCGTGTGCGTATGCGTACGTGTGTGTGCGTGCGTGTGTGGGTGCGTGGGTGGGCAGGTGGGTGGAGGTGTAAAACTTAAAAAAACCATACAGTAGCCATCCCCGAAAAATTTGCAAAATTTTGGTACCAATTTCGAGAAAATCGGTCCATAAATGCGTGAGTGCGTAGGTGGGTGCGTGGGTGGGATTGTAAAACTTAAAAAACAAACACATAGTAGCCATCCCCGAAAAATTTTCAAAATTTTGGTACCAATTTCGAGTAAATCGGTCCATAAATGCGTGATTGCGTGGGTGGGTGCGTGGGTTGGTGGGTTGATGGGGGTGTAAAACTTTAAAAAACCACCATCGTCTCTATCCTCGAGAAATTTGCAAAATTTTGATACCAATTTCGAGAAAATCGATCCATAAATGTGGAAGTGGGGCAATAAATGTGTGATTGCGCGGGTGGGTGCGTGGGTGGGGGTGTAAAACTAAAATAGACCATGATATCGCCATCTCAAAAAAATTTGCAAAATTTAGATACCAATTTCGAGAAAATCGGTCCATAAATGTGTGATTGCGTGGTCAATAAATGTGTGATTGCGTGGGTGGGTGCGTGGGTGGGGTGTAAAACTAAAAAGGACCACAACGTAGCGATCTCCGAAAAATTTGCAAAATTTTGATACCAATTTCGAGAGAATCGATCCATAAATGTGGAAAAAAATCAATAAATGCGTGGGTGGATGCGTGGGTGGGAAAAACATAAAAAAAAACCACATAGTGGCACTCCCCGAAGAATTTGCAAAATTTTGGTACCAGTTTCGTGAAGATCGGTCCACAAATGTGGAAGTAGTTCGCGGACATACAGACAGACAGACGGACGGTGCTTATATATATAGATGTGTAATTATATATACTTTAAATAAATTTAACCCACGGTTTTTATAAATCTGTGGACATAGCTAAATATTAATAAAAAAGAACTAATTTTAAATAAAAAAAATTTTTCTTTCTCTTACAACAAAATTAAATTAAAAGCAAATAAGCGTACAATAAAAACTTTTTAATTTCTTCTTAAATATTTAGCAATTTATGAAATATTGTTTAATCATATTTACAAATTTTCACACCCACATGTATATGTATATATGTACATGTATATATATACAGGGTGTCCCTTTTTAAAAAACGTACCTCGATAATTCTTCAACGAAGCATTTTCAGCAAAAATGTTTCAGACAGAAGTTGTATGGTTCAAAGGGGGACATAAGATGGTGCCATTAGTTTGACGTTGAAAAGTCACCTGAAGGTCACGTGTATGTCACCTCCAACTTTTTAAGTAGGACACCGTTTATACTTTTGCATATTCTTGTAGCTTGTCTTGAGAGCTTTCCAAAACACTATAATTAAACATTTTTTCATTAAGTACTTTTCGAGTTATAAGGTTTGAAGTTTACAGTATTTTGACATAAAATACAAAATATCGTGTAAAACATTCAGTTTTCGGTAATCTTACCTTAATACTTTTACGCATAGAATAATAAGACCAATCAATTGGTGTAAAAAAAACACATGATTGCTATTAAGAAAAAGTATGTAATTTGCAACATGCAGCAGCATACTTTTTTTGAAAGCAATTATGTGTTTTTTTTACACCAATTGATTGGTCTTATTATTTTATGCATAAAAGTATTAAGGTAAGATTACCGAAAACTGAATGTTTTACACGATATTTTGTATTTTATGTCAAAATACTGTAAACTTCAAACCTTATAACTCGAAAAGTACTTAATGAAAAAATGTTTAATTATAGTGTTTTGGAAAGCTCTCGAGGCAAGCTACAAGAATATGCAAAAGTATATAGGGTGTCCCATTTAAAAAGTTGGAGGTGACATTCAGGTGACTTTTCAAGGTCAAACTAATGGCACCATCTTATGTCCCCCTCCAAACCATACAACTTTTGTCTGAAACATATTTGCTGAAAATGCTTTGTTGAAGAATTATCGAGGTGCGCTTTTTAAAATAGGATACCCTGTATATATATATAAAATATATATACACACACACATACATACATACATATATAAACATTATATAAGGTACCTGAGCCGAATAAGGCCCACTTAATTTATTTCATTTTTTCAAAATTATATTTATGGAGATATTGAAATACACTAGGTAAAAATAAAATCTTTATTTCAATCACTAACAAAAATAAAATACGTCTTTTGCATAAAGTAATTATAAAGAACAAAAAAGAATTTTTTTAAAATTCGGTTTTTGGGCTTTATTATATGCCTATGTCTATTAAAAGGCCCAAATAAAAAATAAATTGGAAATATATATATTCCAGAAAATCAAGATACAAATTTGTTATTTTCTGTAGCTAGGAAGTTAAATAATATTGTAATATGTCATAACAAATCATAAAATAAAATACACTTAATAAATTTTTTGAAATACTTTTACGTTCTATATCGCAAATTTTTATAAGAATGGCGCCCACATTCACTTCGTCGCAAAGTATATGTCGTACTGAACAGACGTGTTGTTGCCGGTTTCAAATCCTTATGCCTCTCCTCTAAGGTCGCCATGATAGATCTTTCAGACATATATTCAGAACTTAAAGCGCCTTTTTAAGTAATAAATTCAAAAGTGGGCTTTATTTAATGCTGAACCTTATTCGGCTCAGGTAGCTTACATATTTTTACATATTCATACATTTTATACATTTTTTCAAATATACATACCTATAATGTGAGGAAATGGAAAATTTGAATTACTTTTAAGTATAGTGCTTGTACATTCCATAGAATTATGTATAGCAAAATAAGTATTTAAATGACGAGATTCATGTTGAATTTGGACTAAGAACAATTCCGTCAGCCGGGAATCTAAAAAGGCCTACAGACAGATTTATGTAATCGAATAATTATATAATTGTAGAAGAAGATTGCATTAATAATTTCGCACTAATGTATGCAATTATTTGCTATTTCTAAAGAAAGATTTGCTATTTGACGTCAGATAATTTCAAATTGTAATATATTTAAATTTTCTAGGAATGTGTAACTTAGACATATATAATATTATTAATATTATTTAAAAAAATATACTTGAAAAATAAAAGGTTCTTCTAAATTATAATAACATAATTTAAATACACGTGCTATCTGTTTTATAATGTTATTTTTTCAAAATAGTTAAGTTATTTTACTAAATTAAAAAAAAAATAATAATAATATATTGCGGCATTTCTTCTATTATTCTAAACGAATGGAAGAAAATTTCAGAATTATTTACGTTGTCACGAAGTCAACAATAATTTTCTTATAATTAGCAATGTTAGAAATGTTGAAATACAACCTTGTCGATGATATACGTTTCGAGGAACACAGTGAAGCCCTCGTTTAACCACCAGTAAGATTGACAAAACGGATCGAAAAGATTACCAAACCATTGAAATGTTATATCATGAGCAATTGAGCGCGTTATTACAGTTTTAAGCGCAGCAGGATGTAATTCTTCATTGTAGATAATATCTGCTTCACTGAAAATTGTTCATAAATAATGTGATTATGTCAAACTTTTTGTCATAAGCTTGCTCGAACGTTAGTCATTTGCTTATGTAAGAATTAAATATATATTTTGTACACATATTAGAGAAAGATAGTTCAAGTACTGTCAAAGAAAAACCGAATTTTTCTAAGCGTAAGAATGGATTAAACTTTGATAAACAAAAAGAATTAGTTTTTCATAATAATTTATTCCATATATTGTGTTAATTATAAGTAAATATTTTATAAAATTTTATGTGCATTTGTTTCTCTCTTTTTCTCAAAGCTAAAATAAGTTTGGTGATTTTATTTTCTAATATTCTCGATATCTCTTTCCGATATGATAATAATAAATATTGTAGCAATTTTTTAAATAATACATAAACAAAATATATAAATCATACTCATATAATGAGTTCAATGATGAAGACATAAACATGTGTTCTTATCAATAATATTATAATTGCTAAATCAATTTGAATTATTGACTTGATATAATATCCAAATATATGTTATTTTGTTATAAATTTATAGTATATTATATATGTTAACGTTAATTTATAGTATATTATATATGTTATCGTTAATATAATTTTTTTTTATTAAAATTACTTTTATCAAAGTTATTTAAGCATCAATATAATTATATATTTTTGAAGATTGAAATTTCCTTTAAATATTAAAATGATCGGATAAATACTGTTATAAATCTCTCTTTAATTAAGCCAATTCTTACAATAAGCGTAGAAAAATATTTATCTTTGAATTGTTTAATTTTAATTTAATTTTTCAATTTGAAAAGCTATCAATATTATTATATTTTAATGAATTATAACTAGTGATGGGAACAAGTTTAATATCTATGTACTAAAATACCGAGTCGAAATCAATAATCAAGCTTCATTTTCTACGATTCGAATAATAATCATTAGAAATAATATTTCATATATTGTACTTGCGAAGTAATAGAATCTAGAACAGTTATATTCGAATTTTAGATTCAGTACCTACAAGGTTCGAAATAGTACATATAAAGAATCGAGTCTTTTACAAGTAGTATTCAAACTCTAAAATAAAAAAATCTAATTATAATACTTGCTACGCATCCACATACTCGCGCATGCACACTTTTCATTCCACCCTCATACCCATTCAACCTACCCTCACTATTTCTCATAAGTACTCGTAAAAGATTCGAACATACTTGATCAAAGTTCGAATGCATTTGGAAGTATTGCTCTAGTTCTTTGAGGTATTTATGGAGGGTTCAAACCTATCTACTTCGGATTCTAGTCTACTTGAAAGTACTGTTTTTTTTTCGATATAATCATAGAGTTCAAAATCATGTGATATATTCGAACCTACTTGTAAGATACTTAATCTCATCATTAATTATAACTATGATCATTTCTTAAATATGTATGTATTACTTGTAAAGAACCAGTCCCCAGGTTTGCCAGATATTGTGTTCGAAATTCGGGATAGCGACTAAGTTCACTTTCGGAACGTTCTTTAAGATCTTCCAATGGTTTTCTAAATACATAGTTATATTTCCAGCAACATATTCCGCGAATTTCATGTGGGATATCAAGTGCGGTCTGCACCATGTGTTGACCACAGTCTCCTTCGAATTAAGATCCTGATGCAGGATGTCAGCATTATACACCATAATTGCTACGTCGTTTGCAGACATTGGAAGTGTCTTATGGAACATTGTAACCATCGTATTAACATCTATAAATTCGTAGTCTCGTATTGGCATATTCGATAAAACTTTGTATATTGGATCATGTTTCACGGAAATGTTAAAAGTGGCACTTAATTGCGGCTCGTCCCAACACGGAAAAAATAATCGAGCTCCTCTCGGCTGCAGTAGTGTTGCGAATATCATCGGCCTATTACATATTAACGACTTAATGCTGCAGATAATGATAACAAATTTTTAGCAATTGTTGATATAGAAATATTAAAGATTGTACCAATGCGATTTATAAATACTGTTTGAAAAATATAATATTTAGCATATTTTATTATTATTTTATTGTTATATATTATTACACATACACAACAGAGACTATTATTTTTCTATTATACATATATCACATATATGTATGTAATATAGGTAATAATATTATTTGTAAGTGATTTATTAAAACTCGACTTGACTGGCAAATACAAATATTTCTACACATCGTTTCGGCCCTTGGGTACGGGCAGGTAGCTTGTTTATTTGTAAAATTTGTTCCTGTGTCTTTGTAATGTTTATGTTATTTGGATGCGAAATATAGTAATATGACATACATGTCGTCTTTTTCGATATTAGTAATATCACGGCTTTTATTTAGAAAACTTGAGAGGTAACGTTCTTAAAAAATATCCCGTACATTACAGCTCAAATCGCGGTTTGTTTCTAATTTTTAATATAATATTTTTCATTTATTTTTATAGCAACACTTGATAAGGACCCGTACCCAAGGGCCGAAACGTTGTGTAGAAATATTTGTATTGGCCAGTCAGGTCGAGTTTTAATAAATCACTTATATATTTTTATTCATCACCGGCGACTTCAATTTAATTATATGATATATAATATTATTTGTATGTAACGTACGCATATACATATAAGATATATTAAATCACACAGCTGTGTGTGTGTGTGTGTGTGTGTGCGGGCGTGCGCATGCACGTGTGTAGATTTAAAATATATGCAATAAATGTTATTTTTTATTATTACACTTATGTTATTTTCACTTAACTTAACTTAATATTACTTATATTTCTTATTATGAGTCTTTTAGATTTAAAGTTTATTCCAAAAAGCATGAGATTGATGCAGTCATTATTTTTAGCCTGATATATTTATAAATACGTATTATGTAAAGAAATATAATTATATTCAGTTATGGAGAAGTTTTATGCGTGATATTGTAAAACTATATATTTTATTATGAAGCATCACACCGGAAAAGTTTGCGGATATTATAACTTTTGATGATAGTGCAAATGCTTTGTAAAATATAATAATAAATAATATTTACAAAATTTAATATATAAATATATAAAACGTACCTATATAATATATATTATATATATATATATATATATATATATATATATATATATATATATATATATACATTAATAATATAGTTTATATTTGATATATTTTTATAATTACTTACATTTTTTGTCCTTCTTCGTTTGTGTACAAAGTTCGCAAAATCTCTCTCGAGTCATTAAGTTTTGAGTAGGTAATTGAGAATAACACATACAGAGTATAAAGTCCACATTCTAAATTATTCTCAGGCAATAATTGTTCGACGAAATCAAGAACGACAATTTCCTTTCTATCGTTAACGGAATATTTTGGTGCATAAATTATTCCGCTATTAGCCGACTTCAACTCTATTATCATTATTTGCATATATCTTGACATGTGTAAAGATATGTTTTGTATTGGACACTTAATATAAATAGTGGCATCGGACTCGCCACTCAACCAGTATTTTGACATCAGTGATATCTTCAAGTTATAATGAAACGGTACCAGACAATTCGAAGAATGATAATTTATTGCATTATGCCACTTAATCCTTGCATTTTCATCGGTAGAACAAGCCATTGCCATTACAATGGTATATAATATACCATTTAATGACAATTTTAGGAACATCATGTCAGTTTTCGTTTCATATATCTACAAAACCATTTCTTTGCTAAGAATGAGTAACACAGAAAACAAAAATAGAGAACAAGCTAAGAAAATGCAATACTATCGACTCCTGTGAGAAAAAGAAAATAAAATCATTGCAGCAATTTAAAAAAAATACACAATTTATATTTAATTATTTGATAATTTTTACGAGGAATTCTTTTATTTACATTAAATAGTTTTTTACTTTTATCACACAATGTATGTTAATCCTAATTGAATAAAAAACACATATTCATAAACAGTAGTTTTAATTAAATATATTATCATAACAAATAATTAGGTGCTAATTTTTGTGTGACTTGTATTATGACTTCCTTATTAGTATTTGATTCGTGCAAATAATTCTTTGGGTAATTACAAAGCACAAGGAAGTACATATATTCCGTTTAGCTAAATATTATTTCATTAACTGTGTGATGAAAGCAATATCTGTATTTTTATATAATTGAATTATTATAGCCTTGTATATAATCGTAATAAATTAATGCTAATGCCTTTTATAATCTTGGATTTGACGATCAAGTTCCTTTGGTTCCAATTTTAAATAATCTAACCAATGCTTGATTAATTTATCAGTTATATTAAATAGATTAATTTAAAAACACAAAAATATACAAAATATAATTTATACCTGTTGGAACAATAAATGATCAAAATAACATATAACAGATAAATGGAATATTATTAATGTAACTTGAAATATCGAGTATTGAATATATTATATAGCATAAACGGCGAAGAAATGCTATTTGTTGCAGGAATAATAAAAAATAAGAAATAAATATATTGTATTTTCAAAGCAAATAAATTTCAATATTCAGATAGCCTATTTCTATGTGACTATATAAAAGTTATACGTAAATAATCTTACTTAAATGGAGCAATTAAATATCTATCTCGAAAATTCGAAGATAAAAAATATGCAGAACATAAATTAGAGATGTATGAAGTATTTAATTTCAAGTTATAGTTCTAGTATGTAAGCTAAATTGTGTATACTTCTGTCCCATCAAATTGTAGAATCTATAAACAATTTTTATTTTTCACAAGCTTATTTTGCAAAATTACCATAGTTATAAATGTTACTTCTTCTTATATTATTTTAATGCAGTTACATATTTCTTTGTCATGTATATTATAATATTATATAAACAAGTTTGATTGAGAGATACAGCGTAAAGTTTCTTTCAACAATTTTGAATTTAGATTTATATAGATTTAAGAAAAATAAATTTATAAAATAATTTCTTCTGATAACTGGGATTCGTCCCTTGTAGTTTGACGTATGTTTACCAATATCTTATTATCATCAGATTTATATGTCAGTTGTAAGTCATGTGTACACCGAAGGAACGGATAACAAAGAAGCAGCTGTTGCGGAATTAAACTTATTTCAAATTTTGTCGATATACATTTCATGAGCAAATCAAACTGACCGTGAATAAAAAATGTAAAAAAAACAAACTTTTCATTAGCACTTATCATTGTATACACACATTTCTAAGAAGAAAGATTAACATTTATTGTGTTTGTTCTTTCTTATATTTATTACATATTTAATTTAAGATAACGTCAGAGAGGAGACATTGACTCTCTAGATATCCATCTAGATATCCATTAAAGAAAAAATTTACCAAACAAAAAGCCTACACAATTTGTTTCTAATTTGTAATTTGTTATATGTTAAATCGATCAAAAGATGCTGTTACAATTTACGTTTAAATGTTTTTATGTTAACTGCAATATGCAAAGAATGAAGATTACATTTGAAATAAAAAAAACATGTTAAAATTTCAGTTTTCTTAAAAACTGAATATAATATCTTTTAGGAAATAAGAATGCTGTAATCTCGTGTTCTTTACATATTCTAATATGCATATATTTAAAAAGAAATATCTAAATGTTTTGTATTTAACTTACCCTGTCTGTTGAATTTGGTACGAGCCGTTACTTTAGCCAATAGTGTATCTCTCAATCGTGATCTTACCACTTCGAAGGACCATCGAAGACTGACGACGTTTTCGGTATGAAAATATGTGAAGGACATACTATCATGTAATTATATCTCCTTAAGGCCATACATAACAAGCGTCTTATTCGATCTTACTAGATCGATAAAGGTCAATACATAGTTAATCAGATCTCGAGAGATACTTTGATTTTTACATTTAAAACCATTTTTCTCGTAAAACATCCAAAAAATCCAATCAGTAAATTGTATGTTCTATACAAGAAAAAATATATTCTTTATACTTTTCTCTGATTTTTATAAAGAAATTTTTTCTTGTCATAATTTTGTATAAAACAGAAGTATCACATTTCCTATTTTTTTAATTTTTATCGGATTTTTTATTTTTATATATTTCTTTACGAATAAACTGCACTCTGAAGGTTGAAAAAGAGATGTTCCTGGCACATGTGTGTGTGCTGGAGAAATGAATAAAAAGCATCTTTGAGTTATTTCAAATAAGCATTATAGCATTTCAAGTCATAATTTTATCACAAAATTATATATGTACAATATTATAGCAGTGTTCTTACACGGCAACATCGATATAATCGAAAAGAATTCAAGATAACATACCTACTTGTCGGTCTATAAATCTGCGATTGCTGAAAAAAATGTCAGCCAAGAATTAATAATCGTGCTTTCCTTGTTGCTCTATCGCGCTGACGAGACATAAAATATCGATGAAATAGGAACAAGTGAAAAAACACAATTTTTTGATACTATTGATATATAAAATATATATGTATATATATATATATATATAAAATTAAAATCTATTATAATATTGAGCATTACAGAAAAGGTGACCGAAAAGCGATGTACCCTATATTACTGACCTCTGGCTCCTTCCCATAATCACTCAAGATTTAGAAAGTATGTCCTAATCATGACTTTTTTTCGCGTGTTCTTTCGAACTAAAATTATAAGCAAATATTTGAGAAAAATTATACATCGAAATTTGTATTGAGTATTGCATCGAAAATTAATTGCTGTAATCAAAAGAGCTTATTTAGAGCTTGCGAAAGTACGAAATAAAAATGAAATCATGTTTAGAAAATAAATAAAGTTTTCTAGCGTGTCGAGAATCCGTATTTACATTCATTTTTGTGAAGTTTGTACTTGCTGTAATCTTATCTCAGAAGCGTAAGATATTAAGTACGTAACTTTAATAATACTCTCTTACATGTGTAAAGAAATTTATTGATTGTGTATAAAGACTACGAATATTTTCATCTCGCTCTTTGTCGCGCAATTCGATATTGCTTGTTAGAATTAGACAGTACACGAATAAAATAAATAAATATTCTTTGCTATATGATGATAAAAACTTAATTGGATAAATTGTAGTATATTTATAATTTTGTTACAACTCTTGCTACCAATTATTTAACGAAATTAAACCATACGATTATTTAACCATAAGATTAAATGACTATTACTGAAAATTATTGTAATTATTTACCGTATTATTACCGTATTATTACGTAAAGGACAATTATTTGCTGTAATGTTCTCGTTTATATATATATATACAGGGTGTCCCAGACCTACCGTACCACCTGTTAATGGCAGATTCTTGAGGACATTTGGACACGATTTTTCCTGAACGAAAATGTCGAGGCACCAATCATTTTCGAATTATAAGTGATTGAAAATGAAGGGCTTTTAGCAAATTAAGCTTTATGGAATTAAAATATTAACAAAACTACATTCTTCAGTTAATTTCAGGTCGAGTTTAATTTAATAGAATTTTAATTTGAGGTCTAGTTACAAAGATATATGATGGCAAAAATTGGGAACTTGCAAAAAATGATGACCTCCCTCGACATTTTCGTTGAGGAAAAATCGTCTCCAAATGACCTCAAGAATCTGCCATTAACAGGTGGTACGGTAGGTCTGGGACACCCTGTATATATATATAAAGGCTATATTACACTACAGCTGTCTTTTAAAATAAAAAAATTTTTTAAATAAAAAAATTTGTATATAACAGTAAAATTAAACAGTATTACTCAATAACATTGACTTGATTTTAAAAAATATAAAAGAGTTTTTTAGAAGATACAAAATAAAAACAGTCTAAAAAAATATATTTTTAACATTAATATTATTATTACATTAAATCCCATTATAATACTTTCATTATTTTACAATGGAATTAAAAAATTAATAAATAATAATAAAATACATTAATAATAAAAGATTTATTATTATTATTATAAAAATTAATATAAAATAGTAAAGCGAATATTAATATTAATTATTACATTAATTAATTTATAATAATAGGCCACATCACACAAAATATTAATGTTTATATCTTATATAAATTAAATTTAATGTGATATTTAACATATCTGCATTTTAATATTTAATAGAGAGTTAAATACACAATATACATAATATTGTATGCATATATATAATATATATATATATACATGTAACATTATATATACATATATATATTATATATATATTTGTATAATAACATTTAATAAATATAATTAATTAATGTTTATATAAATATTAAAACTTAATAATATAAGAGTCAATTTAAAGTTAATTAGATATATTTAAGATATTTGCAATATAATTAGAAACAATCAAAAATATAATTAAAAACATTATGGAAGTAATAAATAATTTGATAATAAATATATAAAAAATTTTTGCACACACACACAAAGTTTTATGATATATTAATATTTGGTATTTGACATAAATGATTTAGTTGGTGCAGTTTTTTAGTTGTTGAAGTAGGTGTTGTAGTTGAACATTATATAGTTGAATGAATATGTTATATTGTAATTAATTTTGTTGTTAGATCTAACAATTAATTTTATTGATAGACTCGATCAAACTTTGAAGATATTTGAACTTATATTTGAAATTATGTTGTATATTAAATGGCTTTGCAGTTGTGTGTGTCGTAGTTGGTTACGTTGTGTTCGATTCTTCCGATCAACCAAACAAGGTTCGAAAGAATTTCATCTGCCTCTCGATCTCGTATAAACGTGAGGTTATTTTGCTTTCAATATTCCAGATAAATTGTGTCGCATGATCTCTCGCAAATTTATTTATCTAAAATAGATTATTAACATTTGTTATTAATAACTAATTTCGCGATTAATTATTATAAAAAACAGACGCAATAGTTTCTTGTTATTAACATAATTACATGTACGAGGTATGTATACTCTATGTAAGATATGTGACATATTTAGATATGAAAAATAAATATCATAATATAAGAACTATAAATGACTACGGAATTTAGATTCATAAAATTTACCTCTTCAAGTTGTTTCTCAGAATACGCATTATTAATCATCACACTTAATGCTGCATTCATACTGACTCGACTATGAGAACAAAACAATATGTATAAATTTATAATTAACACATACAGACTAAATCTTCATGATGAGCAGTATGTTTTTATAAAGAAAATCTTATTACCTGTTTTTTATAGTATAAAAATTCTTCAATATTGTTTTAAGTATTGCAGTGTTCTTAGCATGTCTTGCAAGAGTAGAAAGAAAACGATTAGCAGTTAAAGCATAGAAACGCTCTTTTTCTGCTAGTGTTTTATTTTCATTAATGATCACATTTCTTTCAAATGTCGGTAAAGAAGACACCAGGTAATGAAGGATAATTACGGGATCTTCAGAACAACCAAAAAATTCCAACATTTTATAATCAGATTCTTTTCTGGACATATTAGATGCGATGAACCAATCTCTGTTCCATTCATCAGTATAATTCAATTTCTTTAAACCATTACAGTAAGTCCATTTTTCCCAACCAGGCCAAATTCTACGACATATAAAAAAAAAGTGTTTTAGTTTTAGTTTTGACATATCTCTTATCGATATTTAGCATATAATTTCTTTGTTAATAATTACCCAGGAAAAAAGTCCATATATAATCAAATATAAATATGTATAATCATATATAGAATATGTGTGTCTGTATATGTTTCCTTTCTTTTGTATACACAATTATACAAAACAATTCTAAGAAAAATAATGAAAAAATAATAAGAAAACTAATTTTTGCATTATTTTTTATAAAAAAAGTAAAATTTACAGGTATCTGAAAAAATTGCCAATATAGAATGATATATAAATTTATGTATAATTATATACGGGCAATCTTTTCTTATTTTTTCAAATTTTACTTTTTCTAAAAAAACTGCAAAATTAATTCTTTTAATTGTTTTTCAATTATTCATTTTATTATTTTTCCTGTATATACGGACAGAAAGTATATAAGAAAAAAAAAGATATATGTGAACACATTTTATATATAATTATATATTATATATATGTATATATGTATATATATTTGATTTTATATGGACATTATTTTCCCGGGTAATATATCAAATATATGCGTACCAGATATAAAAATGTGTCTACACAAGAATATAATGATTAGAAGAAAACTTACTTAAATATTTTAGGGTTCGTTAGATACAATTGCAAGTGCTGATCGGCCGCTCTCAAGCACGAGGCATCATCGATAATACATCCCCATTTTGCGAGTTCTTGTTTTAAATATTTACTAAGATCGTCGTTGATGAGTACCATTTGATCGTACACACCCTTTTCTACAATATGTTCGAACAGGTTTCCTATTTTCAGTAATACTTCCTACAATTTGGTAAAAAATATATTTTTCTATTAGATTATATACAAAGCCAAATACAATATATATGCGAGAAAATTTACATTCTTATTTATTAAAATTATTTCATTTCAATAAGTGATTAAAATATGCTCCAAATTAATTAAACTATTGAATAATAGTGTGAAACCTTTTATATCATTTAAATACATGTAATCTTAATATATTTATTTCTCGCATAATTCATTATTTTTCAACTATTAGGTTATTACATAAAAAATAACACTTCAAACATTTCAATTTTGTACAAAGATGCTTAAGGCAAATGTGTTTTAAGTAAGAAAATTATCATGCATCATATATATTACATTGTCTCAAAACGATAGTTCAGTTTTTATAAAATATTTGCAAATTTTTAATATCTGTCGCAAATATTTTATAACGGAGAAAATTCACACCCATATGTTTATTGCTGTATACTTCATTGAAATTCGATATAAATTGTAAAAGCAATCTCTATTATAATATATATTTGTAATATTATAATATAATATATATTTGTATTATAATTTTATAATAGAAAGTTAATGTAATAATAGAGTTATATTAATATATGTGGTAAATAGCAGTATGAAATATATAATGTCTCTGAAATGAGAGATTAGAAACATAAGTAATTTTTCCAATTACATTTCTTGTATTTTTAATGAAAAAAAGATTGGAAAAATTTATAAGTAAAGTTTTTTTAGTTCTTTCTTTTAACAGATTAATAATATATCATAGAATCGCTTGTTTTTATATATTTAAATTAATGCAAATTCAAAATTTTTGATGTAATATTCTAAATTATAAATTAAATTATGTTATAAGTATAAATTAATTTTTATGGTGCAAAAGTTTATATAAGGAAATCAAAGGTAAAACAAAATATACACAAAAATTTATGTTACATGATCTGATTTAAAATTAAAGTCGTAAAATTTTAGCGATTAAAAGATTTTTATTAATATTTTCAGGAACTGTGACTAAAATATTGTTAAAAAAGAGAATCGTTAAATTGTGTTCGAGATTTTTAGAAAAATTCAATGCTCTTTGTGTGTGTTTGTTAACAGAGAAATAATACCGCGTATAATTCGAAAAGTAACGAGAAATATAACTGTAGAACGAAAAAAGTAAAGGAAAAATAACTGCAGAACAAAGAGTAACGATAAAAATAACTGTAGAATTTGTTCTTACGCTTTACTGTGAAATAATGTAAAGAAGTTAGTGATTTTGTTATCAGTTATTTTGTTACTGTTATATTGAACAAAAATAACTGTAAAACGATAACGGCGCTACATGTAATGCGTTTCTTCTCAACTATGAAACAGACCATTATTAATACAGCATATAATTCAATGTTTATCATATAATTAGCATACTTATAATTAAATTTTTCATTAATTACTTAATATCTTACATTATGATACAAAATCGTTACTTTATATGCATTAACCTAATACAATTTTATGCATAAACTTTATTACTGACAATACCTTGAGTGTAATGGAAAGGTCTTCCGGAGACTTTGCAAATGCAAAGATATTTGATATGTTCTCGAAAACTTTGATCATAGGATACCATGCTACAAAATCTTTCTCTCGCGATAAGTATTTCGCAAGTTCCCAGAATATAGAGAAATTAAGTTTCTTCTTTGTCGCGAGATGGAACGCGTCGTCGATGATTTGCGCTCGATTGAGAACATGTATATTCGTATAATTTTCAGAATTTAAATAACATGCAATTTTTAGCCAATTTTCAGGATCATAGTTGACACGATAGTATCCTATTATTCGACAAATAAATTTTATCGTTAATTTTTTTAATGTATATAATAAAAAATATTTCACGCAGATAATCGAATTAAAGAATAGAGCTCTGAAAAATTAAGCTGCGTCCGAAATTGTATAAACTTATAAACTAATTTTGGTTACAAAAAAAATATTTGTACGCAAATTGTATATTTAATCTTAAACTTAAGTTAATATAATGGTAATATTGCAATAAGGGTAATATTGCAGAATACTTAATAGAACATTATTGTTTGTATAATATGTGGAATATAATTTTGATTCTTATAAAAAATATAAGAATAAAAATATGTAATAAAGATAGATATTTTGTATAATAAGAGTATAAGCATATACTAACATTGTAATGTCATATTTACCTGTTTGTTGTATGTTGACAATGAACCAATAATCATTAAAATTAAAAGGAATTTCCAACTCCGGCTGATACTGCGTTAAACTAGAATATATATTTGGGGAATATCTGTTGAAATTAATGTTCGTCTCCATAGTATAGGTCACGGGTATAAAATATGGTTTCCGATCCAATTTGTCTTGAAACTCTTTCGATATTATCACGCGACCGCTAGAATAATCACGTGTCACATTTAGCACAGGACAATGCTCTTGTACAGTCCAAATATCCATCATCTGTTTTGCGGTCAGATCGTATGTTTCAAAAATTAATTCATCTATGACAGTCTGCATAACATTCCATAAATCATCGGGAGTTTTCGAATTAGAGTAAGTATACCTGCAGAATTTAAAATTATGCGAATAAATACTACATGTACATAATTGATTTGCATTAGGATATATTATATCATAATTTTTCGTTTTAACATACAGCTTGGATGATTTTCACTTTGATCTGAATGTAAAATTTAAATCTCATGAAGGTCGATTGGTTCTAAGCGGCGGTCACAGGTTTTCTTGAGAAATAAAGATTTCGTAAAGTACGAAATAATTTTATACATCGTGCACATTGTCCGCATTGTCCAGTGCATTATGACAAGGTCTATAATTATATAATTACTATATAATAATAATTGATAATTCTATATATGTTTGCACATTTTGATGCAACATGAGATTCAATCACAGATAAAAGTTGTTGGTTGGCTTGTAATTTTTTGTGTATGCTGAAGAATTATTTTTGTCTACATGCGAACCTCGTTTTGCATTAAAAGTTACAAACACATATAAAACTGTATCATTTTATATCACATTTAGATTACATTGAAAGCATGTTGAAAGCACCGTGCAATGAAGAAATGGACTTCGTCTTTGTTAATATATTATTACAAAATAATATGTATGTTTTGCACATGTAAATGATAACAAAAATAAATATCATTTGATATATTTGATATATTATGTTTTGTGACGTCATATGTTTTCTAAAATACAACCGCTGCTCAAATCTCATTCATTGATTTTTATGAAGTGATCAGTGTCAAATTTAAGTATAAATCATTCAAGCTGTGTCTACTATAACAAACACTTATATCAATATTATAATAATAATTAATTTAATAAATCAAATATTTCTATAGCTCTTATAAATCTAACCTATAGTAAATTTAATTTATAATATTACAAAAAATATGTGCCCTTTTTCTAATATAATGCGTTGCATATAGTTTACATTCTATAAATAATGACATAATGAATAAGTGTATAATCATATGTTAAACATATATGTAATGATTCTCTAGCGTCATATTTTTTATTTAAAATGTAGAACAAAAAAATTTATTGTTAAACAAAAACGTACGTTTTTGGTGTTGCTCTGATGTATATCATTTATTGCTTAAACATGATTTTTTTACAAAATATTTTACAAAATCTTTTACAAAAATTTTTATATAATTTACATCAAGAAATTGCATAAAATAATGTAAATAAATATTATGCCCAATATAATTGTATTTCTTAATTTAATTACATTAATTCTTCTATTGTCATGTTTTAGTATTAAATTTGTATTTAAGAAAGCGCAAAATGTATTATTGTGTTCTTTATACGAGGATTTGTGTGTATGTATTTTTATTATAATTGATCTCATCTATTTTAGTAAACCTTTTGTCAACACAGTTAATTTTTTAATAGAATATAAACCAATTTTTTATTATTCAAATTTTTGTTGGGTACATACGCAGTTTTGGATACTTATTGGATACATTTTCATCTACTTGGCGTATATTTTTTAATCTTTTTCAGAAATGTTTTTTAGGGATACGTTTTTGCTCTTTTTATGTATTTACTTTCCTGTATGTGTGTATATTTCTTATGGTATATAATTATTATTTTTCAATGTAGATATCACTTACGTCATATAATACGCGTTGATACCCATCCAAAATGCCTTATAGGGAATTACACTTTCTAGCATGCGCCACAGAACAGCTCCTATAATAAAAATTTAATGTATGTGTAATTATATATACTCTAAATAAATTTAACTCACGGTTTTTTTAAATGCGTGGACATAACTAAATAATAGTAAAGAAGAACTAATTTTAAATTTAAAAAATTTTTCTTTCTCTTATAACAAAAAAAATTAAAAGCAAGTAAACGTACAATAAAAACCTTTTAATTTCTTCTTAAATATTTAGCAATTTATGAACTATGGTTTAATCATATTTACAAATTTTCACACACACATGTATATATATATATAAAATATATATACACACACAAATACATACATACATATATAAACATTATATGAGGTACTTGAGCCGAATAAGGCCCACTTAATTTATTTTATTTTTTCAAAATTATATTTATGGAGATATTGAAATACATTAGGTAAAAATAAAATCTTTATTTCAATCAATAACAAAAATAAAATACGTCTTTTGCATAAAGTAATTACAAAGGACAAATAAAAATTTTTCTTAAAACTCGGTTTTTGGGCTTTATTATATGATTTTATTAAAAGGTTCAAATAAAAAATTAATTGGAAATATATATATTCCAGAAAATCAAAATACAAATTTTTTATTTTCCGTAGCTAAGAAGTTAAATAATATTGTAATATGTCAAAACAATTCATATAATAAAGTACACTTAATAAAATTTTTGAAATACTTTTGCGTTCTATGATGCAAATTTTTATAAGAATGGCGCTCACATTCACTTCGTCGCAAAGTTTATGTCGTACTGAACAGACGTGTTGTTGCCGGTTTCAAATCTATTTGCCTCTCCTCTAAGATCGCCATGATAGATCCTTCAGACATATATTCAAGATTTAAAGAGCCTTTTTAAGTAATAAATTCAAAAGTGGGCTTTATTTAATGCTGAACCTTATTCGGCTCAGGTACCTTACATATTCATACATTTTATACATTTTTTCAAGTATACATACCTATAATGTGAGGAAATGGAAAATTTGAATTACTTTTAAGTATAGTGCTTGTACATTGCATAGAATTATCTATAGCAAAATAAGTATTTAAATGACGAGATTCATGTTGTATCTGGACTAAGAACAATTCCGTCAACCGGGAATCTGAAAAGGCCTACAGACAGATTTATGTAATCGAATAATTATATAATTGTAGAAAAAGATTGCATTAATAATTTCGCACTAATGTATGCAATTATATGCTATTTCTAAAAAGAGATTTGCTATTTGACGTCACATAATTTCAAATTGTAATATATTTAAATTTACTAGTAATGTGTGACTTATACATAAAAAATATTATTAATAATATTTAAAAAAATATACTTGCAAAATTCTTTTTAATTTTAATAACATAATTTAAATACACGTGCTATTTGTTTTATAATGTTATTTTTTCAAAGTAGTTAAGATATTTTAGTAAATTAAAAAAATAAATAATAATATATATCGGCATTTCTTCTATTATTCTAAACAAATGAAAAGAAAATTTCAAAATTATTTACGTTGTCACGAAATCAACAATAATTTTCTTATATTTAGCAATGTTTAAAATGTTGAAAAACAACCTTGCCGATGATATACGTTTCGAGGAACATAGTGAAGCCCTGGTTTAACCACCAGTAAGATTGACAAAACGGGTCGAAGAGATTACCAAACCATTGAAATGTTATATCATGAGCTATTGAGCGCATTATTACAGTTTTATGCACAGCAGGATGTAATTCTTCATTGTAGATGATATCTGCTTCACTGAAAATTGTTCATAAATAATGTGATTATGTCAAACTTTTTGTCATAAGCTTGCTCGAACGTTAGTCATTTGCTTATGTAAGAATTAAATATATTTTTTGTACACATATTAGAGAAAGATAGTTCAAGTAATGTCAAAGAAAAACCGTACTTTTCTAAGCGTAAGAATGGATTAAACTTTGATAAACAAAAAGAATTAGTTTTTCATAATAATTTATTCAATATATTATGTTAATTATAAGTAAATATTTTATATAATTTTATGTGCATTTGCTTCTCTCTCTTTCTCAAAGCTAAAATAAGTTTGGTGATTTTATTTTCTAATATTCTCGATATCTCTTTCCGATATGATAAAAATAAATCTTGTAGCAATTTTTTAAATAATATATAAACAAAATATATAAATCATACTCATATAATGAGTTCAATGATGAAAACATAAACATGTGTCCTTATCAATAATATTATAATTGCTAAATCAATTTGAATTATTGATTTGATATAATATGCAAATATATGTTATATTGTTATAAATTTATAGTATATTATATATGTAAACGTTAATTTATAGTATATTATATATGTTATCGTTAATTTTTTTTTTATTAAAATTACTTTTAATGAAATTACTTAAGCATCAATATAATTATATATTTTCGAAGATTGAAATTTTCTTTAAATATTAAAATGATCGGATAAATACTGTTATAAATCTCTCTTTAATGAAGCCAATTCTTACAATAAGCGTAGAAAAATATATATCTTTGAATTGTTTAATTTTAATTTAATTTTTCAATTGGAAAAGCTATCAATATTATTATATTTTAATGAATTATATCTAGTGATGGGATCAAGTTTAATATCTATGTACTAAAATACCGAATCGAAACCAATAATTAAGTTTCATTTTCTAAGATTCGAATAATACTCATTAGAAATAATATTTCATATATTGTACTTGCGAAGTAATAGAATCTAGAACAGTTATATTCGAAATTTAGATTCAGTACCTACAAGGTTCGAAATAGTACATATAAAGAATCGTATCTTTTACAAGTAGTACTCAAACTCTATAATAAAAAGGATCTGTTTATAATATTTGCTACACATCCACACACACTCCTCATCCAACCCACATACTCATTCAACCTACCCCCACTACTTCCCATAAGTACTCGTAAAAGATTCGAACATACTTGATCAAAGTTCGAATGCACTTGGAAGTATTTCTCTTGTTTTTTAAGGTATTTATGGAGAATTCGACCTATTTACTTCGGATTCGAGTCTACTTGAAAGTACTGTTTTTTTGTCGATATAATCATAGAGTTCAAAACCATGCGATATATTCGAACCTACTTGTAAGATATTTAATCTCATCACTAATTATAACTCTATGATCATTTCTTAAATATGTATGTATTACTTGTAAAGAACCAGTCCCCAGGTTTGCCAGATATTGTGTCCGAAATTCGGGATAGCGACTAAATTCACTTTCGGAACGTTCTTCAAGATCTTCCAATTCTTTTCTAAATACATAGTTATATTTCCAGCAACATATTCCGCGAATTTCATATGGGACATCAAGTGCCATCTGCACCATGTGTCGACCACAGTCTCCTTCAAATTAAAATCCGGATGCAGGATGTCAGCATTACACACCATAATTGCTACGTCGTTTGCAGACATTGGAGGTGTCTTATGGAACATTGTAATTATCGTATTAGCACCTATAAATTCGTAGTCTCGTATTGGCATATTCGATAAAACTTTGTATTTCATATCATGTTCCACAGAAATGTTAAAAGTGGCACTTAATTGCGGATCGTCCCAACACGGAAAAAATAATCGAGCTCCTCTCGGCTGAAGTAGTGTTGCGAATATCATCGACCTATTACATTTTAACGACTTAATGCTTCAGATAATAATAACAAATTTTTAGCAATTGTTGATATAGAAATATTAAAGATTGTACCAATGCGATTTATAAATAATGTTTGAGAAATATAATATTTAGCATATTTTATTATTATTTTATTGTTATATGTTATTACACATACACAACAGAGACTATTATTATTCTATTATACATATATCACATATATGTATGTAATATAGGTAATAATATTATTTGTAAGTGACTTATTAAAACTCGACCTGACTGGCCAATACAAATATTTCTACACAACGTTGCGGCCCTTTGGTACGGGCAGGTTGCTTGTTTATTTGAAAATTTTGTTTTTGTGTCTTTGTAATGTTTATGTTATTTGGATGCGAAACATAGTAATATAACATACATGTCGTCTTTTCCGACATTAGTAATATCACGGCTTTCATTTAGACAACTTAAAAGGTAACGTTCTTAAAAAATATTTTGTACAGGTTGGGGAAAAATTATTGGTCAAGCTTTTGCCAGTCGATTCTACTCGTCGAGATCGCCAACATTGCGTCATAAACATGGTGCCGCATAATTAACTTTGAAGGTCATTTTCAATTTCGAAATTTTTTATTGGCTTAGTCGATTTTACTCGTCGAGCTGAACAAAAGTCTCAAAGGGACCATATGCCGGAAATCAATATTTCATAGAGAAATCTTTGTTTCAAGTTTTTAGAAGCCAAAAAATTTTGTAAAATTAATTGTCATGCGTGTAAAATCTGCTTAATCTACTCTTAATGCTACCCAGGAACAACGAAGTGGGCGTGGTAGATTTTTGTTCCCTTCGGGGTATCTTGGTACCCAGTAACATTTCAACGGCTGTTGGTTCCTTAAAGCAACGGTCATTTGCCTCGGAGAGGAATAATATATTGCTCCATAAAACATTCGTTACTTGTGCTTAAGAAGCTTTCCATCCATATCCAGACCTTTTTCGTGATTATTAGAAGACCGCCGCTGATCTTGAATCAATTTTCAGTGTAAAATTAAAAAAAATTGTTTTAATTTTTTACCAAATTTTTTCTAAAAATAACGTTGCTGTAGCATGCCTCGACGTGGTGGCCGTGATCGGGCGCATCGGGATGGGCGTGACCAACGTCTAATGCTTCGAGCAATTGATCGTGTTCATGATAATTACACACGAGCACGAGCTCTTTATGCTAGTTGGTTGCGACGCCAAGCTAATGGCAGACCATTACGTCCAGGGTCCGTGCCTGATCGTCGAGAATTTCAACGACTCGATGAACGATTCCATGATCAGGAGCAAATGAATTTTGCAGGTGCTGGCCACCGTAGGGCAGGTCGTCCTCGTGTGCCTTTGAGAATTGAGGAACGTGTGATTGCTCTAGCTCGAACTTATCCTGTCATGGGATCACGACGCATAGGCGCGCGAGTAGGGGTTGATCATAAAACAGTCTTGCGCATTCTCCGTGACGAAGGCCTACGACCCTACAAAGTGCATGTAGTGCATGAGTTACGACCTGGTGATCGCACAGCTCGTCTTCGTTTTTGTCGGTGGATGCTTCGCAAGATCCGAAGAAATCGGCACTTTCTAAAAAATATAGTGTTCACTGATGAATCCAGTTTTTCCAGCACTTCCATTTTGAACCGGCAAAATGTTCGCATCTGGCGCAGACGCAATCCACACGCAATGGTCCAAAGAGTTCAGCAGGGCCGTTTTTCAGTCAATGTTTGGGCAGGGATACTCGGGAATGATTATATTGCTCCTGTGTTTCTCTCAAACCGATTGTCAAGCGTTGAGTATTTGCGATTTCTACGTCATACTCTCCTGAATCGACTGCGACGTATGGTTCCGAGGAATGCCCGTAATCGATTTTTTTATGCATGACGGTGCTCCACCGCATTTCGGCAGGCAAGTCCGCGCTTTTTTACAACGAGCTTTTGGAACTCGATGGATCGGTCGTAATCCTGCGCCACACTTATGGCCCGCCCGTTTACCTGACCTGAACCCTCTGGACTTTTATTTCTGGGGAGCTCTGAAAGCCATTGTTTATGGCATATGTCAGGCAGGGCTTTAAGGACGGCTCAGGATTTACGAGATCGCATTGAAGAGGCGGTTGCTACTTTAGCATGAAATCGAGCTGTGCTCCGTAGAGTGCGAGATAATTTGGTGGAGAGACTCCAAGCTTGCATTGATAACGGTGGTGGTTACGTTGAAGCTGGCAGACAAGCACAACTGCTCAGAGCTATTGGGGCCGATGGGTCAGTTCTGTTTGTTTGTAGGCAGCGTCGACGACGATAAAGTGAGAGGCAAGGGGAACTCGCTATAATCAAGTCACTCCGAAGTGAGAGGCGAGGAGAACTCACTATAATCAAGTCACCCCGAAGTGAGAGGCGAGGGGAACTCGCTATAATCAAGTCACCCCGAAGTGAGAGGCGAGGAGAACTCACTATAATCAAGTCACCCCGAAGTGAGAGGCGAGGGGAACTCGCTATAATCAAGTCACCCCGAAGTGAGAGGCGAGGGAAACTCACAATAATCAAGTCACCCCGAAGGGAACAGAAATCTACCACGTCCACGTCGTTGTTCCTGGGTAGCGCTAAGAGTAGATTAAGCAGATTTTTACCTTGATAACGAATTTTTCAGGGTCATTTTGGGGGGGGGGGGTGATTTTCGCTAATCATGATCAGGATATTCAGAACATGATTTTAAGAACTTTATAAGCATCAGATTTATTTTCTGACTTCATAAATATCGATTTTTTGGAAATTTCAGGCAAAAAAACTTCAAAAGAAGATTTCTCTATGAAATATTGATTTCCGGCATATGGTCCCTTTGAGACTTTTGTTCAGCTCGACGAGTAGAATCGACTAAGCCAATACAAAAATTTGACATTGAAAATGACCTTAAAAGTTAATTTTGCGACACCATATTTATGATGCAATGTTGGCGATTTCGACGAGTAGAATCGACTGGCAAAAGCTTGACCAATAATTTTTCCCCACCCTATACATTACAGCTCGAATCGCGGTTCGTTTCTAATTGTTAATATACTATTTTTCATTTATTTTTATAGCAACACTTGATAAGAGCCCGTACCCAAGGGCCTAAACGTTGTGTAGAAATATTTGTATTGGCCAGTCAGGTCGAGTTTTAATAAATCACTTATAAATTTTTATTCATCACTGGCGACTTCAATTTAATTATTTGATATTTAATATTATTTGTATGTAACGTATGCATATATATATAAGATATATTAAATCACACAGCTGTGTGTGTGTGTGTGTGTGTCTGCGGGCGTGCGCATGCAAGTGTGTAGATTTAAAATATATGCAATAATTGTTATTTTTTATTATTACACTTATGTTATTTTTACTTAACTTAACTTAATGTTACTTATATTTTTTATTATGTATCTTTTAGATTTAAAGTTTATTCCAAAAAACATGAGATTGATGCAGTTATTATTTTTAGCCTAATATATTTATACATACGTATTATGTAAAGAAATAATATATATAATATAATATATATAAATTATATATATATATATATATATATATATATATAATATATATATAATATATATATATAATATATATATATATATATTATATATATATATAATATATTATATATATATATAATATATATATATATTATATATATATATATATATATATATATATTATATATATATATATATTATATATATATATATATATATATATATATATATATATATATATATATATATATATATATATATATATATATATATATATATATATACCTTAATAATATAGTTTATATTAGATATACCTTTATATTTACTTACTTTTTTTGTCCTTCTTCGTTTGTGTACAAAGTTCGCAAAATCTCTCTCGAGTCGTTAGGTATTGAGTAAGTATTTAAAAATGACACATACAGAGTATAAAGCCCAGATTTAAATTATTCTCAGGCAATAATTGTTCGACGAAATCAAAAACGACAATTTCCTTTCTATTGTAAACGGAATATTTTGGTGTATAAATTATTCCACTATTAGCCGACTTCAACTCTATTATCATTATTTCCATATATCTTGACATATGTAAAGTTATGTTTTGTATTGCACACTTAATATAAATAGTGGCATTGGACTCGCCACTCAACCTGTCTTCTGACAGCAGTGATGTCTTCAAGTTATAATGAAACGGCACCAGACAATTCGAAGAATGATAATTCATTGCATTATGCCACTTAATCCTTGCATTTTCATCGGTAGAACAAGCCATTGCCATTACAATGGTATATAATATACCATTTAATGACAATTTTAAAAACATCATGTCAGTTTTCGTTTCAGATATCTACAAAACCATTTCTTTGCTAAGAATGAGTAGGACAGAAAACAAATATAGAAAACAAGCTGAGAAAATGCAAAACTATCGACTCATGTGAAAAAAGGAAAACAAAAAAATTGCAGCAGTTTAAAAAAAATACACACAATCTATATTTAATTATTTGATAATTTTTACGAGGAATTTTTTTATATACCTTAAATATTTTTTTACTTTTATCACACAATGTATGTTAATCCTAATTCAATAAAAAACACATACTCATAAACAGTATTTTTAATTAAATATATTATCATGAAAAATAATTAAGTGCTAATTTTTGTGTGACTTGTATTATGACTTTTTTATTCGTATTTTCTTCGTGCAAATAACTCTTTAGATAAATACGAAGCACAAGGAAGTACATATATTCCGTTTAGCTAAATATTATTTCATTAACTGTGTGATGAAAGCAATATCTGTATTTTTATATAATTGAATTATTATAGCCTTGTGTATAATCGTAATAAATTGATGCTAATGCCTTATATAATCTAAGATTTGACGATCAAGTTTCTTTGGTTCCAATTTTAAATAACCTAACCAATGCTTGATTAATTTATTAGTTATAATAAATAGATTTAATTTGAGAACACAAAGGTATACAAAATATTATTTATACCTGTTGGAACTATAAATAATAAATCAAAATAATACATACAACTGATAAATGGAATATTATAAATGTAACTTGAAATATCGAATATTAATATATTATATAGCGTAAACGGCGAAGAAATGCTATTTGTGACAGGAATAATAAAAAATAAGGAATAAATATATTGTATTTTCAAAGCAAATAAATTTCAATATTCAGATAGCCTATTTCTATGTGACTATATAAAAGTTATACGTAAGTAATCTTACTTAACCGGAGCAATTAAATATCTATCTCGGAAATTCGAAGTTAATAAATATGCAGAACATAAATTAGAGATGTATGAAGTATTTAAATTCAAGTTAAATTTTTAGTATGTAAGCTAAATTGTGTATACTTCTGTCCCCTCAAGTTATTGAATCTATATACAATTATTATTTTTCACAAGCTTATTTTTCAAAATTATATAGTTATGAATGTTTCTTCTTCTTATATTATTTTAATGCAATTACATATTCTTTTGTCATGTATATTATAATATTTTATAAACAAGTTTGATTGAGAGATACAGCGTAGACTTCTTTCAACAATTTTGAATTTAGATTTATATAGATTTAAGAGAAATAAATTTATAAAATAATTTCTTCTAATAACTGGGATTCGTCCCTTGTAGTTTGACGTATGTTTACCAATATCTTATTATCATCAGATTTATATGTCAGTTGTAAGTCATGTGTACACCGAAGAAACGGATAACAAAGAAGCAGCTCTTGCGAAATTAAACTTATTTCAAATTTTGTCGATATAAATTTCATGAGCAAATCAAACTGACCGTGAATAAAAAATGTAAAAAAAACAAACTTTTCATTAGCACTTATCATTGTATACACATATTTCTAAGAAGAAAAATTAACATTTATTGTGTTTGTTCTTTCTTATATTTATTACATATTTAATTTAACATAACGTTAGAGAGGGGACATTGACTCTCTAGATATCCATTAGGGAAAAAATTTACCAAACAAAGAGCATACACAATTTGTTTCTAATTTGTAATTTGTTATATGTTAAATCGATCAAAAGGTGCTGTTACAATTCATGCCTAAATGTTTTTATGTTAACTGCAAATATCCAAAGAATAAAGATAACATTTCAAATAAACAGAAACATGTTAATTTCAGTTTTCTTAAAAACTGAATAAAATATTTTTTAGGAAATAAGAATGTTGTAATCGCCTGTTGCTTACATATTTTTATATGCATATATTTATAAAGAAATATCTAAATGTCCTGTATTAAACTTACCCTGTCTGTTGAATTTGGTACGAGCCGTTACTTTAGCCAAAAGTGTATCTATCAATCGTGATCTTACCACTTCGAAGGACCATCGAAGACTGACGACGTTTTCGATATGAAAATATGTGAAGGACATACTATCATGTAAATAATATCTTCTTAAAGTCATACATAACAAGCGTCTTATTCGATTTTATTAGATCGATAAAGGTCAATACGTAGTTAAACAGATCTCGAGAGATACTCTGATTTTTACATTTAAAATCATTTTTCTCGTAAAACATCCAAAAAATCCAATCAGTAAATTGTGTTCTATACAAGAAAAAATATATTCTTTATACTTTTCTCTGATTTTTATAAAAAAATTTTTTCTTGTCATAATTTTGTATAAAACAAGTATCACATTTCCTATTTTTTTAATTTTTATCGGATTTTTTACTTTTATACATTTTTTTACGAATAAACTGCATTATGAAAATTGAAAGAAAGATGTTTCTGGCACATGCTGGAAAAATTAAAAAAAAACATCTTCGAGTTATTTCAAATAAGCATTATAGCATTTCAAGTCATAATTTTATCACAAAATTATATATGTACAATATTATAGCAGTGTTCTTACACGGCAACATCGATATAATCGAAAAGAATTCAAGATAACATACCTACTTGTCGGTCTATAAATCTGCGATTGCTGAAAAATAATGTCAGCCAAGAATTAATAATCGTGCTCTCCTTGTTACTCTATCGCGCTGACGAGACATAAAATATCGATGAAAATGCAAGAAGTGAAAAAACACAATTTTTAGATACTATTGATATACTAGCTTTTCGGCCCGCGCGAAGCGCGGGCCTCAAAGCTTTCTTATATATATATCTATCTATTTATATAAATACCGTCTGTCTGTCTGTCTGTCTGTATGACCGCGAACTACTTCCACATTTATCTGGACCGATTCTCTCGAAATCGGTATCAAAATTTTGCAAATTTTTCGGGGATGGCTACTATGTGTTTTTTTTAGTTTTACACCCTCACCCACGCACTCACACATTTATTGACCGATTTTCTCGAAATTGGTACCAATATTTTGCAAATTTTTCGGGGATGACTACTATGTGGTTTTTTTTTAAGTTTTACACCCCCACGTACCCACCCACGCACCCACCAACGCACCTACCCACGCACACACGCATTTATGGACCGATTTTCTCGAAATTGGTAAAAAAATTTTGCAAATATTTCGGAGCTGGCTACTATGTGGTTTTTTCAAGTTTTACGTATCCCTCTTAACCTCATTTTTTCTCTGTCTCTCTCTGTCTCTCTCTCTGTCTCTCTCTCTCTCTCTCTCTCTCTCTCTCTCTCTCTCTCTCTCTCTCTCTCTCTCTCTCTCTCTCTCTCTCTCTCTCTCTCTCTCATCAAATACTAGTTGTTTATATTTCTTCAAATTAATGTTTATATTTTTATAAAAAAATTTGTATAATTTACAATGCTTATATTTTTAAAAAATCTATACATATATAAAATAAATATCTATAAATCTATATATAACTTAACACAAATTTATTAAATTTATAATTTCTTTTTTTTAATCTTCTTGTTCTTTCTATCGTCATCATCCTCTTTACGTTTTTTATTTTCCCTCTTGTTTTCTTCTTTTTAACATTCCTCCTTAAACTCTTTCTTCTTACACTCTTGTGTCTTTTCAAATTCTATTATTGCATTTAGCAATAAATCATCCAACCCATCTTCTAGCACTGAAATTTTTTAAATATAAATAGTAACAAAAAAAGTTATACGTTTCAAAAAACTTATACAAAAATTAACTAATTAATTATTTGTTTTTACTTTTAAGTAATTAATTATTGTTTTTTATTACCATTTCTATATTCTTCTATTTCTCTTAATTTTTCTATTTCACTCAGTCTATTACCATTCTCTTCCATTTCAGTCATTTCCTTCATGATGACATTTAATATATCTTCCAGCACTGAAATTTTTTAAATATAAATAGCAATAAAAGAATTAACTAATTAATTATTTTGTTTACTTTTAAGTAATTAATTGTTATTTTTAATTACCATTTATATAATCTTCCATTTCTCTTAATTTTTCTATTTCATTCTGTCTATTATCATGCTCTTACATTTCACTCATTTCTTTCATGATGACATTTAATATGTGAAACCAGCAACTTAATATAGTCATTTCTAAAATGACTCATGTCAAGAAATATAAAATGTTATTACTCATAAAGGGTGATTTTTTTAAATTTATCAACGATTAATAAATAAATGCTTTCACCCAAGAACGCCAGAAGGTGATTTCTGAAAAATTGTGTATGTGTGTTGCGTGCGTGTGCGTATGCGTACGTGTGTGTGCGTGCGTGTGTGGGTGAGTGGGTGGGCGGGTGGGTGGAGGTGTAAAACATAAAAAAACCATACAGTAGCCATCCCCGATAAATTTGCAAAATTTTGGTACCAATTTCGAGAAAATCGGTCCACAAATGTGTGATTGCGTGGTCAATAAATTTATGATTGCGTGGGTGGGTGCATGGGTGGGAATGTAAAACTAAAAAAGACCACGACGTAGCGATCTCCGAAAAATTTGCAAATTTTTGATACCAATTTCGAAAGAATCGATCCATAAATGTGGAAATAGGTCAATAAATACGTGATTGCGTGGGTGGGTGCGTGGGTGGAATAAAACTTTAAAAAAACCACATAGTAGTTATCTACGAAAAATTTGCGAAATTTTGGTACCAATTTCGTGAAAATCGGCCCATAAATGCGCATGCGCGTGAGTGGATGCGTGGGTGGGAAAAACATAAAAAAAAACCACATCGTCACAATCCCCGGAAAATTTGCAACATTTTGGTACCTGTTTCGTGAAGATCGGTCCACAAATGTGGAAGGAGTTCGCGGTCATACAGACAGACAGAAAACGGTACTTATATATATAGATACAATATATATGTATATATATATAATTAAAATCTATTATAAAATTGAGCATTAGAGAAGAGGTGACCGAAAAACGATGTACCCTATATTAATACTGACTTCTGGCTCCTCCCCATAATCACTCAAGATTTAAAAAGTATGTATGCCCTAATCATGACTTCTTTCGCGTGATCTGTCAAACTAAAATTATAAGCAAATATTTGGGAAAAATTATACATCGAAATTTGTATTGAATATTGCATCGAAAATTAATTGCTGTAATCAAAAAAACTTAAGTAGAGTTTGCGAATGTACAAAATAAATATTAAATCATGTATGTTTAGAAAATGAATGAAGTTTACTAGCGTGAATCGATAATCCGTATTTACATTAATTTTTGTGAAGTTTATATTTGCTGTAATCTTATCTCAGAAGCGTAAGATATTAAGTACGTAACATTAATATTACTCTCTTACATGTAGTAAAGAAATTTATTAATTATGTAAAAACTACGAATAATTTCATCTCGCTCTTTGTCGCGGAAGTCGATATTGCTTGTTAGAATTACACAGTACACGAATAAAATAAATAAATATCTTTTGCTATATAATGATAAAAACTTAATTGGATCAATTATAGAATATTTATAATTTTGTTACATCTCTTGCTACCAATTATTTAACGATATTTAACCATACGATTATTTAACCATACGATTAAATGTCTATTACTGAAAATTATTGTAATTATTTACCGTATTATTACCGTATTATTATCATATAAGACAATTATTTGCTGTAGAGTTCTCGTTATATATATATATATATATATTAAGATTATATTACAGTACAGCTGTCTTTTAAGACAAAAAAATTTTATAAAGAAAATTTGTATATAACAGAAAAATTAAACAGTATTACTCAATAACATTGACTTTATTTTAAAAAATATAAAAGAGTTTCTTAGAAGATACAAAATAAAGACAGTAGAAAATTATATATTTATAACATTAAAATTATTATTACATTAAATCCCATTATAATACTATTATTATTTTACAATGGAATTAAAAAATTAAATATAATATTAAAATACATTAATAATAAAAGATTTATTTATATTATTATAAAAATTAATATAAAATGGTAATGTTAATATTAATATTAATTATTACAATAATTAATCTTTAATAATAGGCCATAACACAAAATATTAATGTTTATATCTTATATATGTTAAATTTAATATTTGATATTTAACATATCTGCGTTTTAATATTTAATAGAGAGTTAAATACACAATATACATAATATTGTATGTATATATAATATATATATATATATATATATATACATGTAACATTATATATACATATATATATTATACATATATTTGTATAATATACGTTAAATAAATATAATTAATTAATGTTTATATAAATATTTATACTTAATAATATAAGGGTCAACTTAAAGTTAATTAGATAAATTTAAGATATTTGCAATATAATTAGAAACAATCAAGAAAATAATTGAAAACATTATGGAAGTAATAAATAATTAGATAATGAATATATAAAAAATTGTTGCAAAGTTTTATGATATATTAATATTTGGTATTTGATATAAATGATTTAGTTGGTGCAGTTATTTAGTTGTTGAAGATGGTGTTGTAGTTGAACATGATATAGTTGAATGAATATGTTATATTGTAATTAATTTTGTTGTTAGATCTAACAATTAATTTTATTGATAGAATCATCGATCAAACTTTGAAGATATTTGAACTTATATTTGAAATTATGTTGTATATTAAATGGCTTTGCAGTTGTGTGTGTCGTAGTTGGGTACGTTGTGTTCGATTCTACCGATCAACCAAACAAGGTTCGAAAAAATTTCATCTGCTTCTCGATCTCGTATAAACGTGTGGTTATCTTGCTTTCAATATTCCAGATAAATTGTGTCACATGATCTCTCGCAAATTTATTTATCTATAATAGATTATTAACATTTGTTATCGATAACTAATTTCGCGATTATTTATTATAAAAAACAGACGCAATAGTTTCTTGTTATTAACATAATTACATGTACGAGGTATGTATACTCTATGTAAGATATGTGACATATTTAGATATGAAAAATAAATATCATAATATAAAAATTATAAATGACTACGGAATTTAGATTCATAGAATTTACCTCTTTAAGTTGTTCCGCAGAATACGCATTATTAATCATCACACTTAATGCTGCATTTATACTGACTCGACTATGAGAACAAAACAGTATGTATAAATTTATAATTAACACATACAGACTAAATCTTCATGATGAGCAGTATGTTTTTATAAAGAAAATCTTATTACCTGTTTTTTATAGTATAAAAATTCTTCAATATTGTTTTAAGTATTGCAGTGTTCTTAGCATGTCTTGCAAGAGTAGAAAGAAAACGATTAGCAGTTAAAGCATAGAAACGCTCTTTTTCTGCTAGTGTTTTATTTTCATTAATGATCACATTTCTTTCAAATGTCGGTAAAGAAGACACCAGGTAATGAAGAATAATTACGGGATCTTCAGAACAACCAAAAAATTCCAACATTTTATAATCAGATTCTTTTCTGGACATATTAGATGCGATGAACCAATCTCTGTTCCATTCATCAGTATAATTCAATTTCTTTAAACCATTACAGTAAGTCCATTTTTCCCAACCAGGCCAAATTCTACGACATATAAAAAAAAAGTGTTTTAGTTTTAGTTTTGACATATCTCTTATCGATATTTAGCATATAATTTCTTTGTTAATAATTACCCAGGAAAAAAGTCCATATATAATCAAATATAAATATGTATAATCATATATAGAATATGTGTGTCTGTATATGTTTCCTTTCTTTTGTATACACAATTATACAAAACAATTCTAAGAAAAATAATGAAAAAATAATAAGAAAACTAATTTTTGCATTATTTTTTATAAAAAAAGTAAAATTTACAGGTATTTGAAGAAATTGCCAATATAGAATGATATATAAATTTATATATAATTATATACGGGCAATTTTTTCTTATTTTTTCAAATTTTACTTTTTCTGAAAAAACTGCAGAATTAATTCTTTTAATTGTTTTTCAATTATTCATTTTATTATTTTTCCTGTATATACGGACAGAAAGTATATAAGAAAAAAAAAAGATATATGTGAACACATTTTATATATAATTATATATATTATATATATATATATATTTGATTTTATATGGACATTATTTTCCCGGGTAATATATCAAATATATGCGTACCAGATATAAAAATGTGTCTACACAAGAATATAATGATTAGACGAAAACTTACTTAAATATTTTAGGGTTCGTTAGATACAATTGCAAGTGCTGATCGGCCGCTCTCAAGCACGAGGCATCATCGATAATACATCCCCATTTTGCGAGTTCTTGTTTTAAATATTTACTAAGATCGTCGTTGATGAGTACCATTTGATCGTACACATCCTTTTCTACAATATGTTCGAACAGGTTTCCTATTTTCAGTAATACTTCCTACAATTTGGTAAAAAATATATTTTTCTATTAGATTATATACAAAGCCAAATACAATATATATGCGAGAAAATTTACATTCTTATTTATTAAAATTATTTCATTTCAATAAGTGATTAAAATATGCTCCAAATTAATCAAACTATTGAATAATAGTGTGAAACCTTATATATCGTTTAAATACATGTAATCTTAATATATTTATTTCTCGCATAATTCATTATTTTTCAACTATTAGGTTATTACATAAAAAATAACACTTCAAACATTTCAATTTTGTACAAAGATGCTTAAGGCAAATGTGTTTTAAGTAAGAAAATTATCATGCATCATACATATTACATTGTCTCAAAACGATAGTTCAGTTTTTATAAAATATTTGCAAATTTTTAATATCTGTCGCATATATTTTATAATGGAGACAATTCACACACATATGTTTATTGCTGTATAATTCATTGAAATTCGATATAAATCGTAAAAGCAATCTCTATTAAAATAAATATTTGTAATATTATAATATAATATATATTTGTATTATAATTTTATAATAGAAAGCTAATGTTATAATAGAGTGATATTAATATATGTGGTAAATACCAGTATAAAATATATAATGTCTCTAAAATGAGAGATTAGAAACATAAGTAATTTTTTAAATTAAATTTCTTGTTTACATTTTTAATGAAAAGAAGGTTGGAAAAATTTTTAAACTTTATAAAATTTTTTCGTTTCTCTTTAAATATCTTAAAATGTTAACTCATAATTGTTACTCGATACCGATTTTGAGAATTAACTTGTTATATCTCATTGTCACAATTTTCGTTTCTTTTAACGCTATTAAAGTAGAGTTCTATACACAAAACATACATTAAATTATTTAATTTTTTTTATACGAAAAAATATCATAAAAGAAATATAATTTTAATATTGATTTAAAACACATAATAAGTTTTATAACTATGAATATATATACATCTTAAAAAAAAAAACTATCTTAAACATTGCATAGAAATCTTTCATCATGAGATAAAAAAAATTCTGTAAGTATAAATAAGAAAAGCTTTTTAGTTCATTCTGTTAACAGATTAATAATATATCAAAGAATCGCTTGTTTTTATATATTTAAGTTAATGCAAATTCAAAATTTTTGATGTAATTTTTTAAATTATAAATTAAATTATGTTACAAATTTAAATTCATTTTTATGGTGCAAAAATTATATAAGAAATACAAAGGTAACACAAAATATAAACAAAAATTTATGTTACATAATCTAATTTAAAATAAAAGTCGTAAAATTTTAACTATTAAAAGATTTTCATTATTAATTTCAGCGACTGTGACTAAAATATTGTTAACAAAGAAAATCGTTAAATTGTGTTCGAGATTTTTAGAAAAATTCAATGCTCTTTGTGTGTGTTTGTTCACAGAGAAATAAAGTCTTGAATTCATAGTAAAATAGTGATTAATCAACCTTGGATCGAGCAAATCCGTGCAGAACGAAAACGCTATTTATATGCATTAACCTAATACAATTTTATGCATAAATACTAAGAAATAAAGGCTCTCGAATTGAAATACATATAAATTTCACACGGGCTATGAGAGCCAAACGCGGATGACGATGCGTCGATTTCAGTGAAAAATTTAATTTTTTTCACTGAAATTATTAGCTGTGCACAAGGCACAAATTTTTATTTGTGAAGTATCGAGGTTGAGGGGTCTGAATAGCTCAGCGGTAAGAGCAGTCGCCCGGCAAGTGAAAGACTCGGGTTCGATTCCCGATTCAGCGACTTCGCCCCAATATTTTTCTCGCCTATGATTCTTTAGGGGGGGTTAGAGGGGTTTATCGGAATTAAAAATCTCAAAGTAATGAGAATTAATTCAATTAATTACTTGGTATCGTACCAAGAAAAATTTGTGCCTTGTGCACAGCTAATAATTTCAGTGAAAAAAATTAAATTTTTCACTGAAATCGACGCATCGTCATCCGCGTTTGGCTCTAATAGCCCGTTTGAAATTTATATTTATGCATAAACTTTATTACTGACAATACCTTGAGTGTAATGGAAAGTTCTTCTGGAGTCTTTGCAAATGCAAAGATATTTGATATGTTCTCGAAAACTTTGATCATAGGATACCATGCTACAAAATCTTTCTCTCGCGATAAGTATTTCGCAAGTTCCCAGAATATAGAGAAATTAAGTTTTTTCTCTGTCGCAAGATGGAACGCGTCGTCGATGATTTGCGCTCGATTGAGAACATGTATATTCGTATAATTTTCAGAATTTAAATAACGTGCAATTTTTAGCCAATTTTCAGGATCATAGTTGACACGATAGTATCCTATTATTCGACAAATAAATTTTATCGTTAATTTTTTTAATGTATATATTTAAAAATATTTCAAATTATATTTATTTATTATTTTCTCATGTTTCAAACATGTATAAGCTCAATTAGAAATTGGACAAAAATAGTAAAGAATGCCAATTTTATATATATTACGAATTATAAAATTATTTCACGCCGATAATTTAATTAAAAAATAGAGCTCTGAAAAATTAAGCTGCGTCCGGAATTGTATAGACTTATAAATTAATTTTGGTTAAAAAAAAATATTAGTACGCAAATTGTATATCTAATCTTAAACTTAAGTTAATATAATGGTAATATTGCAATAAGGGTAATATTGCAGAATACTTAATAGAACATTATTGTTTGTATAATATGTGGAATATAATTTTGATTCTTATAAAAAATATAAGAATAAAAATATGTAATAAAGATAGATATTTTGTATAATAAGAGGATAAGCATATACTAACATTGTAATGTCATATTTACCTGTTTGTTGTATGTTGACAATGAACCAATAATCATTAAAATTAAAAGGAATTTCCAACTCCGGCTGATACTGCGTTAAACTAGAATATATATTTGGGAAATATCTGTTGAAATTAATGTTCGTCTCCATAGTATAGGTCACGGGTATAAAATATGGTTTCCGATCCAATTTGTCTTGAAACTCTTTCGATATTATCACGCGACCGTTAGAATAATCTCGTGTCACATTTAACACAGGACAATGCTCTTGTACAGTCCAAATATCCATCATCTGTTTTGCGGTCAGATCGTATGGTACAAGAGTGAATTCATCTATGACAGTCTGCATAACATTCCATAAATCGTCGGGAGTTTTCGAATTAAAGCAGGTATACCTGTAGAATTAAAAATTATGCCAATAAATACTATATAAGGTTAGTGCAGGTAATTACGCCACCTTAAGCTTTTGGATTTTTTGGACACTTTGCTGAGTATCGAATCAAAAAATTAAGTGTACCATAATTAAAAGTGATCTTTTGGCTGCCTCAAAAAAAATATTTCAACGCTTTATCTCCTCTCTTTCTTTTTCCACCAATCGTTTCAAAGACGTGCGTCAAGGTGGCGTATTTACCGACACGTGCAGGTAATTACGCTACCTAATAAAAAATTCATATAAAGTGATTTTAAGGCGTGGAATCATGTGAGAAACCAACTCAGGGCTTTTCAACAAACATTTTGTGAATTTTACTCGCAATTCCAATGAATAAAAAAAGGAACGGGGAGACAAACGTGTTTTGATTATAAATTTTATTTTTTAAAAATAAGCAGAATTAATTTTTATTTTTTGTCAAGTATAAGTTTTACTTCTTACATTGAAAAAATTGCCACAATTAAAACGGATCTAAATACAAATATAGAGGCAAATTCGTTAGTAATTCTAATGAGTTCTTAAAATGGCGTAGTTACCAGCAGCCTGAAATTTCGTAAATAAATTACTGTTTTTGAACTTAAATGAAATGGAATGACAAAAACGACTATACTTTCGGAAAAAGCGTTGAATTTACTACCAAAATAATGTAAGTAAATATTTGAAATGTATTAATTACTGCCGGCAAATTAGCGGCGAGTGTAGTGCCAAATTTATAGTGGCAAATTATTTGCTAACAACTTTTATTTTAATTGTTACTACAAATCACTAAAAGTTCAAAACGGCAAAATGTTTGTTGATATCAACTTAGTATCTATGCCTTTACAATTAGCATTCGTCATTTAAAGCCATCCGTACGTATTAATGAAGAATTCGATAGGTGGCGTAATTAGCTGCTATGGCGTAATTACCTGCACTGACCTTATATATAATTAAATTGCATTAGAATATATTATATCATAATTATTCGTTTTAACATACAGCTTAAATAAATTTTACTTTAATCTGAATGTTAACTTTGAATCTCTCATGACGATCAATTGGTTTTAAGCGGCGGTTACAGGTTTTCTCGAGAAATAAAGATATCGTAAAGTACGAAATAATTTTCTAATAATTTGTATACATCGTGCACATTGTCCGCATTGTCCAGTGCATTATAACAAGGTCTATAATTATATATCTATTATATGTATAATAATAATTGATAATGCTATATATGTTAGCACTTTTTGATGCAACATAAGATTCAAACATAGATAAAAGTTGTTGGTTTGCTTGTAATTTTTTGTGTATGTTGAAGAATTATTTTTGTCTACATGCGAACCTCGTTTTGCATTAAAAGTTACAAACACATATAAAACTGTATCATTTTATATCACATTTAGATCACATTGAAAGCATGTTGAAAGCACCGTGCAATGAAGGGATGGACTTCGTCTTTGTTAATATATTATTACAAAATAATACGTATGTTTTGCACATGTAAACGATAACGAAAATAAATATCATTTGATATATTTGATATTATATGTTTGTGACGTCATATGTTTTCTAAAATACAACCGCTGCTCAAATCTCATTCATTGATTTTTATGAAGTGATCAGTGTCAAACGCAAGTATAAATCATTCAAGCTGTGTCTACTAAAACAAACACTTATATCAATATTATAATAATAATTAATTTAATAAATCAAATATTTCTATAGCTCTTATAAATCTAACCTATAGTAAATTTAATTTATAATATTACAAAAGATATGTGCCTTTTTCTATTATAATGCGTTGCATATACTTTAAAATCTATAAATAATGACATAATGTATAAGTGTATAATCATATGTTAAACATATCATATGTAATGATTCTCTAGCGTCATATTTTTTATTTAAAATGTAGAACAAAAAAATTTATTGTTCAACCATAACCTACGTTTTTGGTGTTGCTTTGATATATACCATTTATTGCTTAAACATGATTTTTTTTACAAAATTTTCTACAAAATCTTTTACAAAGTTCTTTACAAAATTTACATCAATAATTTGCATAAAATAATATAAATAAATATTATGTCCAATATAATTGTATTTCTTAATTTAATTACATTAATTCTTTTATTATCATATTTTAGTATTAAATTTGTTATATTTAAGAAAGCGCAAAATGTATCATTGTGTTCTTTATACGAGTATTTGTGTACATGTCTTATTATTATAATTGATCTCATCTATTTTTGTAAACCTTTTGTCAACACAGTTAACTTTTTAATAGAATATAAACCAATTTTTTATTATTCAAATTTTTGTTTGGTACATACGCAGGTTTGGATACTTATTAGATGCACTTTCATTTACTTATATTTTTTAATCTTTTTTAGAAATGTTTTTTAGGGATGCGTTTTTGCTCTTTTTATGTCTTTACTTTCCTTTATGTGTGTAAATTTCTTATGGTATATAATTATTATTTTTCAATGTAGATATCACTTACGTCATATAATACGCGTTGATACCCATCCAAAATGCCTTATAGGGAATTACACTTTCTAGCATGCGCCATAGAACAGCTCCTATAATAAAAATTTAATGTATGAATAATTATATATACTCTAAATAAATTTAACCCACGGTTTCTATAAATCCGTGGACATAGCTAAATAATAGTAAAAAAGAACTAATTTTAAATTTAAGAAATTTTTCTTTCTTTTATAACAAAATTAAATTCAGAGCAAATAAGCGTACAATAAAAATCTTTTAATTTCTTCTTAAATATCTAGCAATTTATGAACTATTGTTTAATCATATATTTACAAATTTTTACACACACATGTATATATACATGTACATATATATATATATATATATATATATATATATATATATAATATATACACACACACATACATACATACATATATAGACATTATATAAGGAACCTGAGCCGAATGAGGCCCACTTAATTTATTTTATTTATTTAAAATTATATTTATGGAGATATTGAAATACACTAGGTAAGGATAAAATCTTTATTTCAATCACTAACAAAAATAAAATACGTCTTTTGCACAGAGTAATTATAAAAAACAAAAAAATTTTTTTTTTAAACTCTGTTTTCGGGCCTTATTATATGCCTATGTCTATTAAAAGGCCCAATTAAATAATAAATTGGATATATATATATTCCAGAAAATCACGATACAAATTTGTTATTTTCTGTAGCTAGGAAGTTAAATAATATTGTAATATGTCATTAATATTGTAATATGTCATAACAGATCATAGAATAAAGTACACTTAATAAACTTTTTGGAATACTTTTTCGTTCTATGCCGCAAATTTTTATAAGAACGGCGCCCACATTCACTTCGTCTCAAAGTTTATGTCGTACTGGACCATAGACAAATGAAAAACATAGACCGAGCTTTTTTACGAGTGATAGCTGATAATTGTGGCAAGGGGGCACTCATCTGACTTAATATACATATACACAATATGACACACATACATACAATATACATATGTCATGTCAGCCGAAAGTCACCGAAATAAGCCAATGTCAGACGAGTACCCTTCTCGCCCCGAAAATAAGACCACCCTTGCCGAAAATAGCACAGCTCATGCTCGGTCTATGTTTTTCATTTGTCTATGTACTGGACAGACATACGTGTTGTTCACGGTTTCAAATTCCCTTGCCTCTCATCAAAGGTCGCCATGATAGATCTTTCAAACATATATTCAAGACTTAAAGCGCCTTTTTAGTTGGTAAATTCAAAAGTAGGCTTTATTTAATGCTGGGCCTTATTCGGCTCAGGTACCTTACATATTTTTACATATTCATACATTTTATACATATTTTCGAATATACATACCTATAATGTGAGGAAATGGAAAATTTGAATTGCTTTTAAGTATAGTGCTTGTACATTGCATAGAATTATTTATAGCAAAATAAGCATTTAAATGACGAGATTCATGTTGAATCTGGACTAAGAACAATTCCGTCAGCCGGGAATCTAAAAAGGTCTACAGACAGATTTATGTAAACGAATAATTATATAATTGTAGAAAAAGATAGCATTAATAATTTCGCACTAATGTATGCAATTATTTGCTATTTCTAAAGAAAAATTTGCTATTTGACCTCACATAATTTCAAATTGTAATATATTTAAATTTACTAGGAATGTGTAACTTAGACATAAAAAATATTAATATTATTTACAAAAATATACTTGCAAAATTCTTCTAAATTATAATAACATAATTTAAATACACGTGCTATCTGTTTTATAAGGTTATTTTTTCAAAATAGTTAAAACATTTTAGTAAACTAAAAAAAATATATATATATATATCGGCATTTCTTCTATTATTCTAAACAAATGGGAAGAAAATTTCAGAACTATTTACGTTGTCACGAAATCAACAATAATTTTCCTATAATTAGCAATGTTAGAAATGTTGAGAAACAACCTTGTCGATGATATACGTTTCGAGGAACATAGTGAAGCCCTCGTTTAACCACCAGTAAGATTGACAAAACGAATCGAAGAGATTACCAAACCATTGAAATGTTATTTCATGAGCTATTGAGCGCATTATTACAGTTTTAAGCGCAGCAGGATGTAATTCTTCATTGTAGATAATATCTGCTTCACTGAAAATTGTTCATAAATAATGTGATTATGTCAAACTTTTTGTCATAAGCTTGCTCGAACTTTTGTCATTTGCTTATGTAAGAATTAAATATATATTTTGTACACATATTAGAGAAAGATAGTTCAAGTACTGTCAAAGAAAAACCGTACTTTTCTAAGCGTAAGAATAGATTAAACTTTGATAAACAAAAAGAATTAGTTTTCATAATAATTTATTCAATATATTATGTTAACTATAAGTAAATATTTTATATAATTTTAAGTGCATTTGTTTCTCTCTCTTTCTCAAAGCTAAAATAAGTTTGGTGATTTTATTTTCTAATATTCTTGATATATTTTTCCGATATGATAAAAATTAATCTTGTAGCAATTTTTTAAATAATACGTAAACATAATATTTAAATCATACTCATATAATCAGTTCAATGATGAAGACATAAACATGTGTCCTTATCAATAATATTATAAATGCTAAATCAATTTGAATTATTGATTTGATATAATATCCAACTATATGTTATTTTGTTATAATTTTATAGTATATTATATATGTTAACGTTAATTTATAGTATATTATATATGTTATCTTTAATTTTTTTTTATTAAAATTACTTTTATCGAAGTTACTTAAGCATCAATATAGTTATATATTTTCGAAGATTAAAATTTCCTTTAAAAATTAAAATGATCGGATAAATACTGTTATAAATCTCTCTTTAATTAAGCCAATTCTTACAATAAGCGTAGAAAAATATTTATCTTTGAATTGTTTAATTTTAATTTAATTTTTCAATTTGAAAAGCTATCAATATTATTATATTTTAATGAATTATAACTAGTGATGGGATCAAGTTTAATATCTATGTACTAAAATACCGAGTCCAAACCAATATTCAAGCTTCATTTTCTAAGATTCGAATAATACTTATTAGAAATAATATTTCATATATTGTACTTGCGAAGTAATAGAATCTAGAACAGTTATATTCGAATTTTAGATTCAGTACCTACAAGGTTCGAAATGGTACATATAAAGAATCGTATCTTGTACAAGTAGTACTCAAACTCTAAAATAAAAAAAATCTATTTATAATACTTGCTACACATCCACACACTTGGGCACACACACTCCTCATCCAACCCACATACTCATTCAACCTACCCCCACTATTTCGCATAAGTACTCGTAAAAGATTCGAACATACTTGATCAAAGTTCGAATGCACTTGGAAGTATTGCTCTTGTTTTTTGAGGTATTTATGGAGGGTTCGAACCTATCTCCTTCGGATTCGAGTCTACTTGAAAGTACTGTTTTTTTTTCGATATAATCATAGAGTTCAAAACAATGCGATATATTCGAACCTACTTGTAAGATATTTAATCTCATCACTAATTATAACTATGATCATTTCTTAAATATGTATGTATTACTTGTAAAGAACCAGTCCCCAGGTTTGCCAGATATTGTGTCCGAAATTCGGGATAGCGACTAAATTCACTTTCGGAACGTTCTTTAAGATCTTCCACTGGTTTTCTAAATACATAGTTATATTTCCAACAACATATTTTGCGAATTTCATGTGGATTATCAAATGCCATCTGCACCAGGTGTTGACCACAGTCTCCTTCAAATTAAGATCCTGATGCAGGATGTCAGCATTATACACCATAATTGCTACGTCGTTTGCAGACATTGGAGGTGTCTTATGGAACATTGTAATTATCGTATAAGCATCTATAAATTCGTAGTCTCGTATTGGCATATTCGATAAAACTTTGTATTTTATATCATGTTCCACGGAAATGTTAAAAGTGGCACTTAATTGCGGCTCGTCCCAACATGGAAAAAATAATCGAGCTTCTCTCGGCTGCAGTAGTGTTGCAAATATTATCGACCTATTACATTTTAACGACTTAATGCTTCAGATAATGATAACAAATTTTTAGCAATTGTTGATATAGAAATATTAAAGATTGTACCAATGCGATTTATAAATAATGTTTAAAAATATAATAATATCATATTTTATTATTATTTTATTGTTATATATTATTACACATACACAACAGAAACTATTATTTTTCTATTATACATATATCACATATATGTATGTAATATACGTAATAATATTATTTGTAAGTGATTTATTAAAACTCGACCTGACTGGCCAATACAAATATTTCTACACAACGTTTCGGCCCTTGGGTACGGGCAGGTTGCTTGTTTATTTGTAAAATTTGTTCCTGTGTCTTTGTAATGTTTATGTTATTTGGATGCGAAACATAATAATATAACAAACATGTCGTCTTTTTCGACATTAGTAATTTCACGGCTTTCATTTAGACAACTTGAAAGGTAACGTTCTTAAAAAATATCCCGTACATTACAGCTCAAATCGCGGTTCGTTTCTAATTGTTAATATACTATTTTTCATTTATTTTTATAGCAACTCTTGATAAGGGCCCGTACCCAAGGGCCGAAACGTTGTGTAGAAATATTTGTATTGGCCAGTCAGGTCGAGTTTTAATAAATCATTTATATATTTTTATTCATCACTGGCGACTTCAATTTAATTATTTGATATTTAATATTATTTGTATGTAACGTACGCATATACATATAAGATATATTAAATCACACAGCTGTGTGTGTGTGTGTGTGTGTGTGTGTGTGTGTGTGTGTGCGTGCGTGCGTGCGTGTGTGTTTGTGTGTGTGTGTGTGCGGGCGTGCGCATGCACGTGTGTAGATTTAAAATATATGCAATAAATGTTATTTTTTATTATTACACTTATGTTATTTTTACTTAACTTAACTTAATGTTATTTATATTTCTTATTATGTGTCTTTTAGATTTAAAATTTATTCCAAAAAACATGAGATTGATGCATTTATTATTTTCAGCCTGATATATTTATAAATACGTATTATGTAAAGAAATATAATTATATTTAGATATGGAGAAGTTTTTTATGCGCGATATTGTAAAACTATATATTTTATTATGAAGCATCACACCGGAAAAGTTTGCGGATATTATAACTTTTGATAATAGTGCAAATGCTTTGTAAAATATAATAATAAATAATATTTACAAAATTTAATATATAAATAGATAAAACGTACCTATATAGTATATATTATATATATATATATTATATATATATATATATATATATATATATATATATATATATATACATTAATAATATAGTTTATATTTGATATACCTTTATATTTACTTACATTTCTTGTCCTTCTTTGTTTGTGTACAAAGTTCGCAAAAACTCCCTTGAGTCATTGAGTATTGAGTAGGTAATTAAAAATGACACATACAGAGTATAAAGTCCACATTCTAAATTATTCTCAGGCAATAATTGTTGGACGAAATCAAGAACGACAATTCCCTTTCTATCGTTAACGAAATATTTTGGTGTATAAATTATTCCACTATTAGCCGACTTCAACTCTATTTTCATTATTTCCATATATCTTGACATGTGTAAAGTTATGTTTTGTATTTCACACTTAATATAAATAGTGGCATTGGACTCGCCACTCAACCTATATAAGTATTCTGACACCAGTGATGTCTTCAAGTTATAATGAAACGGTACCAGACAATTCGATGAATGATAATCCATTGCATTATCCCACTTAATCCTTGCATTTTCATCGGTAGAACAAGCCATTGCCATTACAATGGTGTATAATAAACCATTTAATGACAATTTTAGGAACGTCATGTCAGTTTTCGTTTCAGATATCTACAAAATCATTTCTTTGCTAAGAATGAGTAGGACAGAAAACAAAAATAGAGAACAAGCAAAGAGAATGCAATCGACTTCTGTGAGAAAAGAAAAACAAAAACATTGCAGCAATTTAATAGTATCTTATGTGGCAAGTGTGGAAAACAACGAATTACGTCGCAGGTGAAGTTGCCGCATGAGCCGAAGCCATTGATGCATTCACACCAGTACGAGTGTGATTTGCAGCACGAGCCGAAGGCGAGTGCTGTAATCACACGAGTACTGGTGTGAATGCATCATAAGCTGAGGCGAATGCGGCAACTTTACGCGCGATGTATTCGTTGTTTTCCGCACATGCCGCATACAATATTTTTTGTAATGCCTGTCGTAAAAGTTCAATTTGAGATTATCCTTCTTGAATAAAGGTTATAACGAACTGACGTTTTGTCTCGCGTGAATTTCGCTACGTTCAAGTTTGTTATGTCAGTCGAAAAATGGTAAAACAAGAACTATCAACCATTCAGAAAGAAGATTTTTTACACACTAGTGCGGTAAAGTAACCCATATTTCCGCACTAGTGCGGTAAAGTAAATCATAAAGGTGCTTTTCTCGCACTAGTGTGATAAAGTAAGTCATACATTGAATCGTTGAGAAATAAGCCATTTTCCGCACGCTAAACAGCTATCGAAAATCGAACTTTCGCGACAGGCATTGCAAAAAAGAAAATACACAATATATATTTAATTATTTGATACTTTTTACAAAGAATTTTTTTATATACATTGAATTTATTTTACTTTTATCACACAATGTATGTTAATCCTAATTGAATAAAAAACACGTACTCATAAACAGTAGTTTTAATTAAATATATTATTATAACAAATAATTAGGAGCTAATTTTTGTGTGACTTGTATTATGACTTTCTTATTCATATTTTCTTTGTACAAATAATACTTCAGATAATAACGAAGCACAAGGAAGTACATATATTCCGTTTAGCTAAATATTATTTCATTAACTGTGTGATGAAAGCAATATCTGTATTTTTATATAATTGAATTATTATAGCCTTGTGTATAATCGTAATAAATTGATGCTAATGCCTTATATAATCTTGGATTTGACGATCAAGTTTCTTTGGTTCCAATTTTAAACCAATTTCAACCTAAGCAATGCTTGATTAATTTACCAGTTATAATAAATAGATTTAATTTGAGAACACAAAAATATACAAAATATAATTTATACCTGTTGGAGCTATAAATGATCAAAATAATACATATAACTGATAAATGGAATATTATAAATGTAACTTAAAATATCGAGTATTGAATATATTATATAGCATAAACGGCGAAAAAATGCTATTTGTTGCAAGAATAATAAAAAATAAGGAATAAATATATTGTATTTTCAAAGCAAATAAATTTCGATATTCAGATAGCCTATTTCTATGTGACTATATAAAAGTTATACGTAAGTAATCATACTTAGACGGAGCAATTAAATATCTATTTCGAAAATTCGAAGATATAAAATATGCAGAACATAAATTAGAGATGTATGAATATTTAAATGCAAGTTATAGTTCCAGTAAGTAAGCTAAATTGTGTATACTTCTGTTTCATCAAATTGTAAAATTTATAAACAATTTTTATTTTTCACAAGCTTATTGTTCAAAATTACCATAGTTATAAATGTTTCTTCTTTTTATATTATTTTAATGCAGTTACATATTTCATTGTCATGTATATATTATAATATTATATAAACAAGTTTGATTGAGAGATACAGCGTAAAGCTTCTTTCAACAATTTTGAATTTAGATTTATATAGATTTAAGAAAAATAAATTTATAAAATAATTTCTTCTAATAACTGGGATTCGTCCCTTGTAATTTGACGTATGTTTACCAATATCATATTATCATCAGATTTATATATCACTTGTAAGTCATGTATACACCGAAGAAACGGATAACAAAGAAGCAGCTGTTGCGAAATTAAAGTTATTTCAAATTTTGTCAATATACATTTCATGAGCAAATCAAACTGACCGTGAATAAAAAATGTAAAAAAAAGAAGCTTTTCATTAGCACTTATCATTGTATACACACATTTCTAAGAAGAAAAATTAACATTTATTGTGTTTGTTATTTCTTATATTTATTACATATTTAATTTAACATAACGTTAGAGAGGAGACATTGACTCTCTAGATATCCATTAGGGAAAAATTTACCAAAAAAAGAGCATACACAATTTGTTTCTAATTTGTAATTTGTTATATGTTAAATCGATCAAAAGATGCTGTTACAATTTACGTTTAAATGTTTTTATGTTAACTGCAATATGCAAAGAATAAAGATAACATTTCAAATAAATAGAAACATGTTAATTTCAGTTTTCTTAAATACTGAATAAAATATCTTTTAGGAAATAAGAAAGCTGTAATCGCCTGTTCCTTACATATTTTTATATGCATATATTTAAAAAGAAATATCTAAATGTCCTGTATTAAACTTACCCTGTCTGTTGAATTTGGTACGAGCCGTTACTTTAGCCAAAAGTATATCTCTCAATCGTGATCTTACCACTTCGAAGAACCATCGAAAACTGACGACGTCTTCGGTATGAAAATATGTGAAGGACATACTATCATGTAAATAATATCTCCTTAAGGTCATACATAACAAGCGTCTTATTCGATCTTACTAGATCGATAAAGGTCAATATATAGTTAAACAGATCTCGAGAGATACTTTGATTTTTACATTTAAAATCATTTTTCTTGTAAAACATTCGAAAAATCCAATCAGTAAATTGTATGTTCTATACAAGAAAAAATATATTCTTTATACTTTTCTCTGATTTTTATAAAGAAATTTTTTCTTGTCATAATTTTGTATAAAACAAGTATCACATTTCCTATTTTTTTAATTTTTATCGGATTTTTTATTTTTATATATTTCTCTACGAATAAACTGCACTATGAAGATTGAAAAAGAGATGTTTCTGGCACATGCTGGAAAAATGAATAACAAGCATCTTCTAGTTATTTCAAATAAGCATTATAGCATTTCAAGTCATAATTTTATCACAAAATTATATATGTACAATATTATAGCAGTGTTCTTACACGGCAACATCGATATAATCGAAAAGAATTCAAGATAACATACCTACCTGTCGGTCTATAAATCTGCGATTGCTGAAAAAAATGTCAGCCAAGAATTAATAATCGTGCTTTCCTTGTTGCTCTATCGCGCTGACGAGACATAAAATATCGGTGAAAATGCAACAAGTGAAAAAACACAATTTTTAGATACTATTGATATATAAAATATATATGTATATATATAAAATTAAAATCTATTATAAAATTGAGCATTAGAGAAAAGGTGACCGAAAAACGATGTACCCTATATTACTGACCTCTTGCTCCTTCCCATAATCACTCAAGATTTAGAAAGTATGTCCTAATCATGACTTTCTTTCGCGTGATCTTTCGATCTAAAATTATAAGCAAATATTTTGGAAAAATTATACATCGAAATTTGTATTGAGTATTGCATCGAAAATTAATTGCTGTAATCAAAAGAGCTTATTTAGAGCTTGCGAAGGTACGAAATAAATATGAAATCATGTTTAGAAAATAAATGAAGTTTACTAGCGTGAATCGAGAATCCGTATTTACATTCATTTTTGTGAAGTTTGTACTTGCTGTAATCTTATCTCAGAAGCGTAAGATATTAAGTACGTAACTTTAATAATACTCTCTTACATGTGTAAAGAAATTTATTAATTGTGTAAAGACTACGAATACTTTCATCTCACTCTTTGTCGCGCAATTCGATATTGCTTGTTAGAATTACACAGTACACGAATAAAATAAATAAATGTCCTTTGCTATATAATAATAAAAACTTAATTGGATCAATTGTAGAATATGATTTTGTTACAACTCTTGTTACCAATCGTTTTACGATATTTAACCATACGATTATTTAACCATACGATTAAATGTCTATTACTGAAAGTTATTGTAATTATTTACCGTATTATTACCGTATTATTGCCGTAAAGAACAATTATTTGCTGTAGAGTTCTCGTTTATATATATATATATATATATATATATATATATATATATATATATATATATATGTATATGTATATATATATACAATATATGTGTGTATATATATATATATATATATGTATAAATATAAAGACTTTATTACACTACAGCTGTCTTTTAAGATAAAAAAATTTTTTAAAGAAAATTTGTATATAACAGAAAAATTAAACAGTATTACTCAATAACATTTACTTTACTTTAAAAAATATAAAGAGTTTCTTAGAAGATACAAAATAGAGACAATACAAAATTATATACTTTTAACGTTAAAATTATTATTACATTAAATCCCATTATAATACTTTTATTATTTTTATTATATAAATTGGAATTAAAAAATTAATATACAATATTAAAATACATTAATAATAAAGCATTTATTATTATTATTAAAAAAATCAATATAAAATGGTAATGCTAATATTAATATTAATAATTACATTAATTAATTTTTAATAATAGGCCATCACACAAAATATTATTGTTTATATCTTATATATATTAAATTTAATATCTGATATTTAACATATCTGCGTTTTAATATTTAATAGACAGTTATATCAATGATATACATAATATTATATGTATATATATAATATATATATACATATAACACATAATATATATATATATATATATATATATATATTTGTATAATAAACATTATGTAAATGTAATTAATTAGCTTTTATATAGATGTTAAAACTTAATAATATAAGATTCAATTTAACGATAATTAGATTAATTTATGATATTTACAATATAATAAGAAACAATCAAGAAAATAATTAGAAACATTATGGAAGTATTAAATAATTAAATAATGAATATATAAAAAATTGTTGCAAAGTTTTATGATATATTAATATTTGTTATTTGACATAAATGATTTAGTTGATGCAGTTTTAGTTGTTGACGAAAATGTCGTAGTTGGACATGATATAGTTGAATGAATATGTTATTTTATAATTAATTTTATTGTTAGATCTAACAATTAATCTTATTGTTAGAATCATCAATCAAACTTGATAACTGAAGATATTTGAACTTATATTTGAAATTATGTTATTTATTAAATGGCTTTGCAGTTGTGTGTGTCGTAGTTGGGTACGTTGTCTTCGATTCTTCCGATCAACCAAACAAAGTTTGAAAAAATTTCATCTGCCTCTCGATCTCTGATAAACGTGTGGTTATCTTGCTTTCAATATTCCCGATAAATTGTATCACATGACACAATTCAGACGTCTGACGACAGAAATCTCTCGCAAATTTATTTATCTAAAATATATTATTAACATTTATTATCAATTACTAATTTCGCAATTAATTATTATAAAAGACAGACGCAATAGTTTCTTGTTATTAACATATAATTACATGTATGAGGTATGTATACTCTATGTAAGATATGTGACATATTTAGATATGAAAAATAAATATCATAATATAAAAATTATAAATGACTACGGAATTTAGATTCATAGAATTTACCTCTTTAAGTTGTTCCGCAGAATACGCATTATTAATCATCACACTTAATGCTGCATTCATACTGACTCGACTATGAGAACAAAACAGTATGTATAGATTTATAATTAACACATACAAACTAAATTTTCATAATGAGCATTATTTTTTTTATAAACAAGATCTTATTACCTGTTTTTTATATCCTCAAAATTCTGCAATATTTTTTTAAGTATTGCAGTGTTCTTAGCATGTCTTGCAAGAGTAGAAAGAAAATGATTAGCAGTTAAAGCATAGAAACGCTCTTCTTCTGCTAGTGTTTTATTTTTATTAATGATCATCATCATTTCAAATATCGGTAAAGAATGCCTTAGGTAATGAAGGATAATTAGGGGATCTTCAGAACAACCAAAAAATTCCAACATTTTATAATCAGATTTTTCTCTGGATATATTATAGGCGATGAACCATTCTCTGCTCCATTCAGTATAGTCCACTGTCTTTAAACCATTACAGTAAGTCCATTTTTCCCACCCAGGCCAAATTCTACGACATATAAAAAAGAAGTGTTTTAGTTTTAGTTTTGACATATCTCTTATCGATATATTTAGCATATAAATTTTTTGTTAATAATTACCCAGGAAAATAATTAATATATAATCAAAATAAATATGTATAATTATATATAAAATGTGTGTCTGTATATGTTTCCTTTCTCTTGTATACACAAGTATACAGAAACAATACTAGGAAGAATAATGGAAAAATAATAAGAGAATTAATTTTTGCATTATTTTTTATAAAAAAAGTAAAATTTAAAAATATCTGAAAAAATTGTCCATATAAAATGATATATAAATTTATATATAATTATATATGGGCAATCTTTTCTTATTTCTTCAAATTTTACTTTTTCTAAAAAATGCAAAGTTTATTCTTTTAATTGTTTTTCAATTATTCATTTTATTATTTTTCCTGTATGTACGCACAGAAGGTATAAGAAAAAAGAAAGATATATGTGAACACATTTTATATATAATTATATGTATATAATTATATATATACATTCGATTTTATATGGACATTATTTTCTCGGATAATATATCAAATATACGCGCACAAGATATAAAAATGTGTCAACACAGGAGTATAATGATTAGAAGAAAACTTACTTAAATTTTCCAGGATTTGTTAGATACAATTGCAAGTGCTGTTTGGCGGCTCTCAAGCACGAGGCATATTCAAAAATACATCCCCATTTTGCGAGTTCTAGTTTTAAATATTTACTAAGATCGTCGTTGATGAGTACCATTTGATCGTACACATGCCTTTCCATATATTCAAACAGGTTTCTTATTTCCAGTAATACTTGCTACAATTTGGTAAAAAATATATTTTTCTATTAGATTATATACACACAAAGCCAAATACAATATATATGCGAAAAAATATACATTCTTATTACTTAAAACTATTTCATTTCAGTAAGTAATTAAAATATGCTTTAAATTAACCAATCTATTGTGAATAATTGTGAAACTTTTTACATCGTTTAAATACATGCAATCTTAATATATTTATTTCTCACGTAATTAATTATTTTTCACTTATTAGATCATTACATAGAAAATAACAGATCAAACATTTCAATTTTGTACAAAGATGTTGAAAACAAATGTGTTTTAAGTAAGAAAATTATCATGTATCATACATATTATATTGTCTCAAAACGATAGTTCAGTTTTTATAAAATATTTGCAAATTCTTAATATCTGTCGCAAATATTTTGTAATGAGGAAAATTCACACACATATGTTTATTGCTGTATAATTAATTGAAATTCGATTTTATAAATTGTAAAAGCAATCTCTATTATAATAAATATTTGTAATATTATAATATAATATATATTTGTATTATAATTTTATAATAGAAAGTTAATGTAATAATAGAGTGATAATAATATATGTGGTAAATAGCAATATGAAATATATAATGTCTCTGAAATGAGAGATTAGAAACATAAGTAATTTTTCAATTACATTTCTTGTATTTTTAATGAAAAGAAGATTGGAAAAATTTATAAACTTTATAAAATTTCCTCGCTTCTCTTTAAAGATCTTAAAATGTTAACTCATAATTGTTACTTGATACCGATTTTTAGAATTAACTTGTTATATCGCATTGTCACAATTTGCGTTTCTTTTAACGCTATTAAAGTAGAGTTCTATACACAAAACACACATTAAATTTTTTAATTCATTTGATACGAAAAAATATCATAAAAGAAATATAATTTTGATATTGATATAAAGCACATAATAAGTTTCATAACTATGAATTTTTATACATCTTAAAGAAAACTATCTTAAACATTGCATAGAAATCTTTCATCATGAGATAAACAGAATTCTGTAAGTGTAAATAAGAAAAGTTTTTTTAGATCTTTCTTTTAAAAAATTAATAATATATCAAAGAATCGCTTGTTTTTATATACTTAAGTTAATGCAAATTCAAAATTTTTGATGTAATATTTTAAATTATAAATTAAATTATGTTATAAGTTTAAATTCATTTATATGGTGCAAAAGTTTATATAAGAAAAACAAAGGTAACACAAAAAATAAACAAAAATTTATGTTACATGATCTGATTTAAAATAAAAGTCGTAAAATTTTAGCTATTAAAAGATTTTCATTATTAATTTCAGCGACTGTGACTAAAATATTGTTAAAAAAGAGAATCGTTAAATTGTGCTCGAGATTTTTAGAAAAATTCAATGCTCTTTGTGTGTGGTTGTTCACAGAAAAATTATACCGCGTATAATTCGAAAAGTAACGAGAAATATAACTGTAGAACGAAAAAATTAAAGAAAAAAGCAACTGCAGAACAAAAAGTAATTATAAAAATATCTGTAAAATTTGTTCTTACGCTTTACTGTGAAATAATGTAAAGAAGTTAAGGATTTTGTTACTGTTATCAGTTATTTTGTTACTGTTATATTGAACAAAAATAACTGTAACGATAGCGGCGCTACAAGTAATGTGTTTCTTCTCAACTATGAAAAAGAACATTATTAATACAGCATATAATTAAAAGTTTATCATATAATTAGCATACTTATAATTAAGTTTTTCATTAATTACTTAATATCTTACTTTCTATAGCATTATGTCAGAATTATGATACAAAATCGTTATTTTATATGCATTAACCTAATACAATTTTATGCATAAACTTTATTACTGACAATACCTTGAGTGTAATGGAAAGGTCCTCTGAGGTCTTTGCAAATGCAAAGATATTTGATATGTTTTCGAAAACTTTGATCATAGGATACCATGCTACAAAATCTTTCTCTCGCGATAAGTATTTCGCAAGTTCACAGAATATAGAGAAATTAAGTTTTTTCACTGTCGCAAGATGGAACGCGTCGTCGATGATTTGCGCTCGATTGAGAACATGTATATTCGTATAATTTTCAGAATTTAAATAACGTGCAATTTTTAGCCAATTTTCAGGATCATAGTTGACACGATAATATCCTATTATTCGACAAATAAATTTTATCGTTTATTTTTTTAATGTATATAATAAAAAATATTTCAAATTATATTTATTTATTATTTTCTCATGTTTCAAACATGTATAAACTCTATTAAAAATTAGACATATATAGTATTGAATGCCAATTTTACATATATTACGAATTATAAAATTATTTCACGTCGATAATCGAATTAAAGAATAGAGCTCTAAAAAATTAAACTGCGTCCGGTATTGTATAGACTTATAAAATAATTTTGGTTACAAAAAAATATTTGTACGCAAATTGTATATTTAATCTTAAACTTAAGTTAATATAATGATAATATTGCAATAAGGGTAATATTGCAGAATACTTAATAGAACATTATTGTTTGTATATTATGTGGAATATAATTTTGATTCTTATAAAAAATATAAGAATAAAAATATGTAATAAAGATAGACATTTTGTATAATAAGAGGATAAGAATATACTAACATTGTAATGTCATATTTACCTGTTTGTTGTATGTTGACAATGAACCAATAATCATTAAAATTAAAAGGAATTTCCAACTCCGGTTCATACTGCGTTAAACTAAAATATATATTTGGGTAATATCTGTTGAAATTAATGCTCGTCTCCATAGTATAGGTTACGGGTATAAAATATGGTTTCCGATCCAATTTGTCTTGAAACTCTTTTGATATTATCACGCGACCGTTAGAATAATCTCGTGTCACATTTAGCACAGGACAATGCTCTTGTACAGTCCAAATATCCATCATCTGTTTTGCGGTCAGATCGTATGCTCCAAGATTTAATTCATCTATGACAGTCTGCATAACATTCCATAAATCATCGGGAGTTTTCGAACTAGAATAAGTATACCTGCAGAATTTAAAATTATGCGAATAAATACTACATGTACATAATTGATTTGCATTAGGATATATTATATCATAATTTTTCGTTTTAACATACAGCTTGGATGATTTTCACTTTGATCTGAATGTAAAATTTAAATCTCAAGAAGGTCGATTGGTTCTAGGAGGCGGTCACAGGTTTTCTTGAGAAATATAGATAACGTAAAGTACGAAATAATTTTATACATCGTATAATAATTCCCATACAGCACACATTGTTGCAGAAAGCTTTCAGAAAGATTTTAAAATCTTTTCAATGTATCACATTTCATGTGCAACATTTCTGAAAGGATTCTTCAATATGTCAAATGAAATAACGCAACAGAAATGTTTCTAAAATTTACCACATGCAGTAAATTTGAAAAAATAATATGAGTGTTCCAAAAAGCTTTCGCATGAAATAATTTTGGAAACTGCGATGTTATTTTAGTTCGTTCATTTACCTCTATGCGACGTGCGATGCGCTAATCTATCTCGTATTTAAGTTTTAGTCATGAGAATTATATAAAGCTTGCAAAGAGCGGCTATTAAGATTAAAGATATACTCTACTTCAGTTTAATTTCTAATACCACCTCAATACAGGAACTTCAAATATTAAATTGGTTGTTTATAAATCGGATAAATAAATGTCCGCCGAATGAACAATAATCGTCTGTTCATTATCCACTCAAGATGTAGCGTTCAATATTTGCAATCCTCTGAATATAATAAATTTAAATATCATTTCTAAAGTATTTTAAATTTATTTCAATAAGAGTTTTGTAATCTGTTTGCAATATTACAAAAAAGTTTCAGAATTATTTCAATTAGCCGTCAGCAATATTTCAAAAAGGTTTCAACCATTTCAGTAACTTTTTGGCAATATTTCAGGAAGGTTGCAGATTTGTTGGTAACCTTTCAGCAACCTTTCTATAAGGTTTCAAGTGCAAGAATCGCAAACATTTTGCTGTTTCAGAGCTGTCTCGGAGCTATTGCAGAAACATTTTGCAATGTTTATGATACGTTTCAATCCATCACATGAAATATTTCTAAGATATCTCTGAAAGGTTTCTGTGCCGTATGGGTTTTTATACATCGTGCATATTGTCTGCATTGTCCAGTGCATTATAACAAGGTATATAATTATATATCTACTATATAATAATAATTGATAATTCTATATATGTTTGCACTTTTTTATTCAATCATAGATAAAAGTTGTTGGTTGGCTTGTAATTTTTTGTGTATGTTGAAAAATTATTTTTGTCTACGTGCGAACCCCGTTTTGCATTAAAAGTTACAAACACATATAAAAATGTATAGCTTTATATCACAGTCAGATTACATTGAAAGCATGTTGAAAGCACCGTGTAATGAAAGGATGGACTTTGTCTTTGTAAATATATTATTGCAAAATAATATGTATGTGTTGCACATGTAAAGGATAACGAAAATAAATATTATGCCGGGGGTCTCGTCCGGATGAATAACAGCGTAGTCGTGCCTTAATGCGCGCATCCACAACAACATTCAGATTTCGAAAATAGTATTCCTAGTAGGCGCGGGGCGTACATAGTAACGGCTTTCAATTGTGTTTTGTTGTTCGCAACTGCAACACATAATTTGGTGTTTTCTCTGATTAAATAATCTTTTTTCCACTTTAATCATGGGAAAAAGAAAACATAGATCACGCTCAAACTCTTCCTCTCGTCGTAAAGGTCATAAACATTCAAAATCTCCCCGCAAATCTCGTGATACGTCTCGGGACTCGTACCATCGCAATTCAACCAGACATTCTCGTGATACAACACGGAGCCGTTCTCGCAGCATCCCCTCGGGTAACTCACCTTCTCTACCAAATGATATCCTGTCCCAAATCCTGGAGAAACTCTCCCGTCAAGAGGAACGCTTACATTGCATCGAGGTTATGACGTCGGCGGGTGAACCCCTTCCTTCGACCGAAATTCTGGCATCAGACCATCAGCTCACAGAGGAGGAGACGGTTCCTCAGAACCGGGGCTCTGAACCAGGTATGTCCCCTCGTCGACCCTCATATCCAATTTTCATTGGATTTGTGGCAAAGAGCGGACATAACCGACTTCTCTCCTCTCAGCACTTCCTTTCAAAATCTTTCAGATCCCGAAGCAGAAGGTAATCGTTCTGTGTCTTTTTTGGATCAACCTATTACTATTCCGACGCAATCTGAATCAACATCGTGTGTCAACGAGACCATTGACGAGCTCTTCGGTACTTGCGAAAAATCCTCCCCCGATTCTCCTTGGACTCCTGCGTTATTCAACTTTGCCCAAAACATCGTGTGTTCGGGTCTGACTGAAGATCGAAGATCGAAACTTCTTAAACAATATGAAGCCAAGGATACGCTTGCCATTTTAGGCCCTCCGAAACTCAATAAGTTACTTATTCCTGCCTTGAAATCTTCCGCGTCAGTCATCAAACGGGACGAATACCAATCTATTTCTCAAGCTCAAGTTGCGGCTTCTTTAAATGCTTTCGGTCTAGCGATTTCTTTTCTCGTAAGTCCAGAAATCAAACAACTTCTACCAGATGAGGCCAGCCTTGCTTTCCGTCAACTAGCGGATGGTTTTCACCTTCTATCGGATCACCAACACAGACTTTCTCTGGCTCGTCGCGCCTTCATCAAGCCATCCCTTAGTTTAGTCGGGAAGAATGCCGTTGACAACGCTCCCGTCGATGAATGGCTTTTCGGCTCTTCTTTCGCCGAAGGATTGAAGGACGCCCAAGCATGCGAAAAAGCAGCTCGAGATCTTCTCAGATCAACACCGAACATTGCCAAGCCCAACGCTCAACCCTATAGACACCCTCAACAAAAACAACAGAATCCTCAACCGAAGGCCTCGGGAAACTCGAAAGCCCCTGTTCGTCACTCATCTTACCCGGCTCGTCACCCAGGGGCACGCCGAACATCGAGCCGATACAAGGACCGAGCTCGCTCTCGCTCCCGACGCCGTTAAACATGGTAAGAACCGCAGGCCGCCTAGCCAATTTTGCGAATAATTGGTTTAAATTAACTACGGATCCTGTGGTTTTGAATGCTATTAAGGGTTATCAAATTCCTTTTGCTTCCCCTCCACCGGTAAGATCTTTTCTTGCTGAACCAAACTTTTCAACCTTAGAAGCTACTCATTGTGACAACGAGGTTGACCGTCTCTTACAAAAGGGAGCAATTAACATCGTTGATTATACGCCAGATCAATTTCTTTCTCCATTTTTTCTCCGAGAAAAATCTTCGGGGGGGATGCGTTTCATTCTCAATTTAAAAGAATTAAATTCTCACATATCTCCCCCACACTTTAAACTAGAGGACTGGAGGACTGTGATACGACTAATGCTGCCAGATACTCACATGGCTACATTGGACATTGAAGACGCGTATCTATTAGTTCCAATACACGTCTCTCACAGAAAATTTCTTAGATTCCAGTGGAGAGAAATTCTTTACGAATTCGCAGTACTTCCCTTCGGTCTGTCTACTGCTCCATTCATATTCACCAAGATTATACGTCCTGTGACTTCTTTTCTTAGAGAAGAAGGTTTTGAATCCATCGTCTACTTGGATGACTTTCTACTTTTAGGATCGTCAATAGATTCTTGCCGAGATAATGTTCAAGCTCATATTAATTTATTATCATCCTTAGGCTTCATCATTAACTATAATAAATCTGAATTGATACCAGCTAAAAGAAGAAAATATCTCGGTTTTATTTTCGATTCAGAAAATCAATCTATCGCGATCCCGCCGGAACGTCGAGAAAAACTTCTGAAAATGATTTTGGATTTTTCTTCAAAATCTTTTAGTTCAATCCGAGATTTTGCTGGAATGATTGGCTCTCTTGTCTCAGTTTGCCCAGCTGTACGTTACGGTCTGCTTTACACTAAATTATTTGAAAGAGTAAAATATCTTGCTTTACTAAAATCAAACGGCCTCTATTCTACTAAATTATCCATCCCGCCTTTTCTTCAAGAAGACTTTAAGTGGTGGCGCAGTGTTTTATCTAACCCACGACAAGCTAACACTATATGTACCGGTCGTTTCATTTTAGAAATTTTCTCAGATGCTTCTCTAACAGGCTGGGGTGCCTCTTGCGGATCTCTCCGTTCGCATGGTTGGTGGTCTGAAGACGACAAATCTCTTCACATTAACGCTCTCGAGCTTAAAGCTGCTTTCTTCGCTATTAAATGTTTCGCAAGTAATTTAGAAAATTGTGAGATACTTCTCAGGATAGACAATACAACAGCTCTCTCTTATATCAATCGTTTCGGCTCAGTTCAGCATCGTCTCCTTTCATCCATCGCCAGAGATATTTGGCAATGGTGTGAAAATAAAAATATTTTCCTTTTCGCTTCATACATCGCCTCGGCCGAAAATACAATTGCTGATTTTGAGTCTCGGCGTCCGGATGCTGACACTGAATGGTCACTTTCTTCAAAAGCTTTTAATTTCGTTTTGGAAGAATTTGGCCCTTTTGATATTGATCTTTTTGCTTCTCTTATTAATGCCAAGTGCGATCTTTACGTCTCCTGGATCCCAGATCCAGGTTCTTTTGCCGTGGATGCCTTCACTCTACCTTGGGAAAATTTTTACTTTTATGCCTTTCCTCCTTTCATTCTTATTCCAAAAGTTTTACGTAAAATCATAAATGATGAAGCGGAAGGAATTTTAATAGTTCCCTGGTGGCCTTCTCAATCTTGGTTCCCTCTTTTTCAACGCCTTTTAGTTTCCAAACCTCTTATACTGCATCCTTCTAAATCTCTTCTTTCTTCTCCTCTTAGGAACCGACATCCATCCCACAAGACACTTTCCCTGGGGGTCGCGAAATTATCAGGGAAGCGTTTAAGAACCGCAAAGTACCAGAGTCATCCTTAGACCCATTATTAGCATCACTAGCTTCATCTACGATAAAACAATATTCACGACCCCTTCACGATTGGTGGATTTTTTGCAAGGAAAATCAAGTCTCTATTTTTTCGCCAAAATCTAGTGACGTTCTTTCTTTTCTGTCAAAAGTATTAAGTATGGCAGGCTCTTTCTCCACCCTTAATACAGCGAGATCAGCCGTTTCTTTGTTCTCTAATAACACGATAGGAGATGACCCTCTAATAAGACGTTTTTGCAAAGGAGCGAGTGTTTTGAAACCACCGAAACCTCGTTATGACTATATTTGGGACCCTGCACCCGTCATATTAAAACTCGGTTCTCTTTTCCCTCATGAGGACCTTTCTCTTGAAAAAATTACAAAGAAATTGGTCCTCCTTCTCGCTCTCGGTTCGGGTCAACGTTGTCAAACCTTCGCTTCTTTGCGAATTCCTTTTATTTCTTTTGTCAATAATAAGATGGTTATCAAAGTTCCGGACCGTTTAAAAACCTCTGCTCCAGATCGTTTTCAACCTCTATTACTTTTCTCACGTTTTAACGAACGTGCTAATCTTTGCATTGTTAGCTTATTAGAACATTACTTACTCCGAACAGTAAAACTCCGTTCAAAAGATTCTGATTTACTTTTCATTTCTTTCAAAAGTCCACATAAACCTGTCGGTGTACAAACTATCAGTAGATGGATTCGCGAAACTCTATTAGACTGCGGAGTTGATAACTCTTTCACAGCTCATAGCACACGTCACGCTTCGACTTCATTCGCGGCCAAAAAAGGCATCTCGATAGATTTAATTAAGAGAGCGGCGGGCTGGACCGCCGACTCTCAGATTTTCGCTAAATTCTATAACCGTCCAATTATTAATCATGATGCGTTTTCTAATGCAATTATGTTAAACTAAATCTGTCATTAATTATATTATTAATAAATTTCCATTTATTGTCATCAATATTTTATTTAAAAAAAAAAAAAAAAAAACACCAAATTTTTTCAGATTTCCTGGCGGAAATTTTTTAACAAATCGCTCTCTAAACATCTACACTGTTATTCATCCGGACGAGACCCCCGGCATAATTTAATGATTAAACGAACTTACCTAGTGAAGTTCGATCATAATTATGCAGGGGGGCTCGTCCGGATGAACCTCCCTCCCTTTTTTATGATTATTTTCGCTCCCCTATGTTTTTCTTGCGATTTGTTCTTTGGCTTTGAACTTTGAAAGCCGTTACTATGTACGCCCCGCGCCTACTAGGAATACTATTTTCGAAATCTGAATGTTGTTGTGGATGCGCGCATTAAGGCATGACTACGCTGTTATTCATCCGGACGAGCCCCCCTGCATAATTATGATCGAACTTCACTAGGTAAGTTCGTTTAATCATTAAATCATTTAATATATTTGATATATTATGTTTGTGACGTCATAAGTTTTTTAAAATACAACCGCTGCTCAAATCTCATTCATTGACTTTTATGGGGTGATAAGTGTCAAACTTAAGTTTAAATCATTCAAGCTGTGTCTACTAATACAAATACTTATATCAATATTATAATTATAATTAATTTAATAAATCAAATATTTCTATAGCTTTTACAAATCTAATTTGTAATAAATTTAATTTATAATATTACAAAAAATATGTGCCCTTCTTCTATTATAATGCGTTGCATATAGTTTACAATGTATAAATAATGACATATATACATATAATGAATAAATGTATAATTATATGTTAAACATATCATATGTAATGATTCTCAACAGTCTTATTATTTATTTAAAATGTAGAACAAAAAAATTTATTATTGAACAAAGACGTACGTTTTTGGTGTTGCTCTGATATGAACCATTTATTGCTTAAACATGATTTTTTTTACAAAATCTTTTACAAAATCTTTTACAAAATCTTTTACAAAATTTTTTACAAAATTTACATCAATAAATTGCATAAAATAATGTAAATAAATATTATGCCCAATATAATTGTATTTTTTAATTTAATTAAATTAATTCTTTTATTATCATGTTTTGGTATTAAATTTGTTATATTTAAGAACGCGCAAAATGTATTATTGTGTTCTTTATACGAGTATTTGTGTATATGTATTTTTATTATAATTGATCTCATCTATTTTTGTAAACTTTTTTGTCAACACAATTAACTTTTTAATAGAATATAAACCATTTTTTATTATTTAAATTTATTTTTAAATTTTTTATTATTTAAATTTTTGTTTGGTACATCGCAGTTTTGGATACTTATTGGATACACTTTCATCAACTTGGCGTATATTTTTTAATCTTTTTTAGAAATGTTTTTTAGGGATACGTTTTTGCTCTTTTTATGTATTTACTTTCCTGTATGTGTATATATTTCTTATGGTATATAATTATTATTTTTCAATGTAGATATCACTTACGTCATATAATACGCGTTGATACCCATCCAAAATGCCTTATAGGGAATTACACTTTCTAGCATGCGCCACAGAACAGCTCCTATAATAAAAATTTAATGTATGTGTAATTATATATACTCTAAATAAATTTAACTCACGGTTTCTGTAAATCCGTGGACATAGCTAAATAATAGTAAAGAAAAACTAATTTTAAATTTAAAAAATTTTTCTTTCTCTTATAACAAAATTAAATTAAAAGCAAATAAGCGTATAACAATAAGCGTACAATAAAATTTTTCAATTTCTTCTTAAATACTTAGCAATTTATGAACTATTGTTTAATCATATTTACAAATTTTTACACACACACATGTATATATATGTATATATATATATATATATATATATATATATATATATATAAATATATATACACACACACATACATACATACATATATAAACATTATATAAGGTACCTGAGCCGAATAAGGCCCACTTAATTTATTTTATTCTTTCAAAATTATATTTATGGAGATATTGAAATACACTAGGTAAAAATAAAATCTTTATTTCAATCACTAACAAAAATAAAATACGTCTTTTGCATAAAGTAATTATAAAGAACAAAAACAATTTTTTTTTTAAACTCGGTTTTTGGGCTTTATTATATGCCTATGTCTATTAAAAGGTTCAAATAAAAAATAAATTGAAAATATATATATTTTAGAAAATCAAGATACAAATTTTATATCTTCTGTAGCTAGGAAGTTAAATAATATTGTAATATGTTATAACAAATCATAGAATAAAGTACACTTAATAAACTTTTTGAAATACTTTTACGTTATATATCGCAAATATTTATAAGAATGGCGCCCACATTCACTTCGTCGCAAAGTTTATGTCGTACTAAACAGACGTGTTGTTGCCGATTTCAAATACTTTTGCCTCTCCTCTAAGATCGCCATGATAGATCTTATGATCAGATATATATTCAAGACTTAAAGCGCCTTTTTAAGTAATAAATTCAAAAGTGGGCTTTATTTAATAAAGAACCTTATTCGGCTCAGGTAGCTTACATATTTTTACATATTCATACATTTTATACATTTTTCAAATATACATACCTATAATGTGAGGAAATGGAAAATTTGAATTACTCTTAAGTATAGTGCTTGTACATTGCATATAATTATTTATAGCAAAATAAGTATTTAAATGACGAGATTCATGTTGAATCTGGACTACAAACAAGTTCATCAGCCGGGAATCTGAAAAGGTCTACACACAGATTTATGTAATCGAATAAATATATAATTGTAGAAGAAGATTGCATTAATAATTTCGCACTAATGTATGCAATTATTTGCTATTTCTAAAAAATGATTTGATATTTGACGTCACATAATTTCAAATTGCAATATATTTAAATTTACTAGGAATGTGTAACTTAGACATAAAAAATATTATTAATATTATTTAAAAAAATATACTTGCAAAATTCTTCTAAATTATAATAACATAATTTAAATACACGTGCTATCTGTTTTATAATGTTAATTTTTCAAAATAATAGTTAAGATATTTTAGTAAATTAAAGAAAATAATAATAATATATATCGGCATTTCTTCTATTATTCTAAACGAATGGGAAGAAAATTTCAGAATTATTTACGTTGTCACGAAATCAACAATAATTTTCTTATAATTAGCAATGTTTAAAATATTGAAAAACAACCTTGTCGATGATATACGTTTCGAGGAACATAGTGAACCCCTCGTTTAACCACCAGTAAGATTGACAAAACGGATCGAAGAGATTACCAAACCATTGAAATGTTATATCATGAGCTATTGAGCGCAATATTACAGTTTTAAGCGCAGCAGAATGTAATTCTTCATTGTAGATAATATCTGCTTCACTGAAAATTGTTCATAAATAATGTGATTATGTCAAACTTTTTGTCATAAGCTTGCATCATTTGCTTATGTAAAGATTAAATATATATTTTGTACACATATTAAAGAAAGATAGTTCAAGTACTGTAAAAGAGAAACCGAATTTTCAGAACCGTAAGAATGGATTAAACTTTGATAAACAAAAAGAATTAGTTTTTCATAATAATTTATTCAATATATTATGTTAATTATAAGTAAATATTTTATATAATTTTATGTGCATCTGTTTCTTTCTCTTTCTCAAAGCTAAAATAAGTTTGGTGATTTTATTTCCTAATATTCTCAATATCTCTTTCCGATATGATAAAAATAAATCTTGTAGCAATTTCTCAAATAATACATAAACAAAATATATAAATCATACTCATATAATGAGTTCAATGATAAGAACATAAACATATATGTATTTCCTTATCAGTAATATTATAATTGCTAAATCATTTTAAATTTTGATTTGATACAATAACAAGATATAAGTTATTTTCTTATAAATCTATAGTATGTTATATATGTTATCGTTAATTTTTTTTCTTTTTATTAAAATTACTTTTATCGAAGTTACTTAAGCATCAATATAAGTATATATTTCCGAAGATTGAAGTTTCCTCTAAATGTTAAAATGATCGGATAAATACTGTTATAAATCTCTCTTTAATTAAGCCAATTCTTACAATAAACGTAAAAATTTATATATGTTTGAATTGTTTAATTTTAATTTAATTTTTTAATTTGAAAAGCTATCAATATTATTATATTTTAATGAATTATAACTAGTGATGGAAACAGGTTTAATATCTATGTACTAAAATACCGAGTCGAAACCAATAATCAAGTTTCATTTTCTAAGATTCGAATAATACTCATTTGAAATAATATTTCATATATTGTACTTGCGAAGTAATAGAATCTAGAACAGTTATATTCAAATTTTAGTTTCAGTACCTACAAGGTTCGAAATAGTACATATAAAGAATCGAGTCTTTTACAAGTAGTACTCAATTTCTAAAAAAAAAAATCTATTTATAATACTTGCTACACATCCACACACTCGGGCACGCACACTTCTCATCCCACCCACATACTCATTCAATCTAACCCCACTATTTCTCATAAGTACTCGTAAAAGATTTGAAATACTTGACAAAGTTCGAATACACTTGGAAGTATTGCTCTTGTTTTTTGAGGTATTTTTGGAGGGTTCGAACCTATTTTTTTCGGATTCAAGTCTACTTGAAAGTACTGTTCTTTTTTCGATATAATCATAGAGTTCAAAACAATGCAATAAATTCGAACCTACTTGTAATATACTTAATCTCATCATTAATTATAACTATGATCATTTCTTAAATTTGTATGAATTACTTGTAAAGAACCAGTCCCCAGGTTTGCCAGATATTGTGTCCGAAATTCGGAATAGCGACGTAATTCACTTTCGGAACGTTCTTCAAGATCTTCCAATTATTTAAATACATAGTTATATTTCCAGCAACATATTCCGCGAATTTCATGTGGGATATCAAGTGCGGTCTGCACCATGTGTTGACCACAGTCTCCTTCGAATTAAGATCCTGATGCAGGATGTCAGCATTATACACCATAATTGCTACGTCGTTTGCAGACATTGGAGGTGTCTTATGGAACCTTGTAACCATCGTAGAAAAATATCCATAATCCATAAATTCGTAGTCTCGTATTGGCATATTCGATAAAACTTTGTATTTTGTATCATGTTTCACGGAAATGTTAAAAGTGGCACTTAATTGCGGCTCGTCCCAACACGGAAAAAATAAACGAGCTCCTCTCGGCTGCAGTAGTGTTGCGAATATCATCAACCTATTACATTTTAACGACTTAATGCTTCAGATAATGGTAACAAATTTTTAGCAATTGTCGATATAGAAATATTAAAGATTGTACCAATGCGATTTACAAATAATGTTTGAAAGATATAATATTTAGCATTTTTTATTATTATTTTATTGTTATATATTATTACACATACACAACAGATACTATTATATTTCTATTATGCATATATCAAATATATGTATGTAATATACGTAATAATATTATTTGTAAGTGATTTATTAAAACTCGACCAGACTGGCCAATACAAATATCTCTACACAACGTTTCGGCTCTTGGGTACGGGCAGGTTGCTTGTTTATTTGTAAAATTTGTTTCTGTGTCTCTGTAATGTTTATGTTATTTGGATGCGAAACATAGTAATATAACATACATATCGTCTTTTTCGACATTAGTAATATTACGGCTTTCATTTAGACAACTTGAAAGGTAACGTTCTTACAATATATCCTGTACATTACAGCTTAAATCGCGGTTCGTTTCTAATTGTTAATAGAGTATTTTTCATTTATTTATATAGCAACACTTGATAAGGGCCCGTACCCAACGGCCGAAACGTTGTGTAGAAATATTTGTATTGGCCAGTCAGGTCGATACTTAATAAATCACTTATATATATTTATTCATCACTGGGACTTCGATTTAATTATTTGATATTTAATATTATTTGTATGTAACGTACGCATATACATATAAGTAATATTAAATCACACGGGTGTGTGTGTGTGTGTGTGTGTGTGTGTGTGTGTGTGTGTGTGTGTGTGTGTGTGTGTGTGTGTGTGTGTGTGCGTGCGTGCGTGCGTGCGTGCGTGCGTGCGTGCGTGCGTGTGTGTGTGCGTGTGTGTGTGCGTGTGTGTGTGTGTGTGTGTGTGTGTGTGTGTGTGCGTGCGTGCGTGCGTGCGTGCGTGTGTGTGTGTGTGTGTGTGTGTGTGTGCGGGCGTGCGCATGCACGTGTGTAGATTTAAAATATATGCAATAATTGTTATTCTTTATTATTACACTTATGTTATTTTTACTTAACTTAACTTAATGTTACTTAAATATCTTATTATGTGTCTTTTAGATTTAAAGTTTATTCCAAAAAACATGAGATTGATGCAGTTATTATTTTTAGCCTGATATATTTATACATACGTATTATGTAAAGAAATATAATTATATTCAGATATGGAAAAGTTTTATGCGTGATATTGTAAAACTATATATTTTATTATGAAGCATCACACCGGAAAAGTTTGCGGATGTTATAACTTTTGATGATAGTGCAAATGATTTGTAAAATATAATAATAAATAATATTTACAAAATTTAATATATAAATAGATAAAACGTATCTATATAATATATATTATATATATATACATATATATATATATTTATATATATATATATATATATATATATATATATATACATTAATAATATAGTTTATATTTGATATAAATTACAATTACTTACTTTTCTTGTCCTTCTTCGTTTGTGTACAAAGTTCGCAAAATCTCTCTCGAGTCATTAAGTTTTGAGTAGGTAATTGAAAATAACACATACAGAGTATAAAGTCCACATTCTAAATTATTCTCAGGCAATAATTGTTCGACGAAATCAAGAACGACAATTTCCTTTCTATCGTTAACGGAATATTTTGGTGTATAAATTATTCCGCTATTAGCCGACTTCAACTCTATTATCATTATTTCCATATATCTTGACATGTGTAAAGTTATGTTTTGTATTGGACACTTAATATAAATAGTAGCATTGGACGCGCCCCACAACAAGTATTCTGACATCAGTGATATCTTCAAGTTATAATGAAACGGTACCAGACAATTCGATGAATGATAATTCACTGCATTATGCCACTTAATCCTTGCATTTTCATCGGTAGAACAAGCCATTGCCATTACAATGGTATATAATAAACCATTTAATGACAATTTTAGGAACGTCATGTCAGTTTTCGTTCCAGATATCTACAAAACCATTTCTTTGCTAAGAATGAGTAGGACAGAAAACAAAAATAGAGAACAAACTAAGAAAATGTAAAACTATCGACTCCTGTGAGAAAAGAAAAACAAAAAATTGCAGCAATTGAAAAAAAAATACACACAATCTATATTTAATTATTTAATAATTTTTACAAGGAATTTTTTTATATACATTAAATATTTTTTTACTTTTATCACACAATGTATGTTAATCCTAATTGAATAAAAAACACATACTCATAAACAGTAGTTTTAATTAAATATATTTTCATAACAAATAATTAAGTGCTAATTTTTGTGTGACTTGTATTATGATTTTCTTATTCGTATTTTCTTTGTGCAAATAATTCTTTATATAATTACGAAGCACAAGGAAGTACATATATTCCGTTTAGTTAAATATTATTTCATTAACTGTGTGATGAAAGCAATATCTGTATTTTTATATAATTGAATTATTATAGCCTTGTGTATAATCGTAATAAATTGATGCTAATGCCTTATATAATCTAGGATTTGACGATCAAGTTCCTTTGGTTCCAATTTTAAATAACCTAACCAATGCTTGATTAATTTATCAGTTATAATAAATAGATTTAATTTGAGAACACAAAGGTATACAAAATATTATTTATACCTGTTGGAACTATAAATAATAAATCAAAATAATACATACAATTGATAAATGGAATATTATAAATGTAACTTGAAATATCGAATATTGAATATATTATATATTACATAAACTGCGAAGAAATGCTATTTGTGACAGGAATAATAAAAAATAAGGGATAAATATATTGTATTTTCAAGGCAAATAAATTTTATTACAGGTAGCATATTTCTATGTGACTGTATAAAAGTTATACGTAAGTAATCTTACTTAAACGGAGCAATTAAATATCTATCTCGAAAATTCAAAGATAAAAAATATGCAGAACATAAATTAGAGATGTATGAAGTATTTAAATTGGATTTAAATTTCCATTAAGTAAGCTAAATTGTGTATACTTCTGTCCCCTCAAATTATAGAATCTATATACAATAATTATTTTTTACAAGCTGATTTTTCATAATTATCATAGTTATGAATGTTTCTTCTTCTTATATTATTTTAATGCAATTACATATTTTTTTGTCATGTATATTATAATATTATATAAACAAGTTTGATTGAAAGATACAGCGTAAAGCTTCTTTCAACAATTTTGAATTTAGATTTATATAGATTTAAGAAAAATAAGTTTATAAAATAATTTCTTCTAATAACTGGGATTCATCCCTTGTAGTTTGACGTATGTTTACCAATATCATATTATCATCAGATTTATTTGTCACTTGTAAGTCATGTATACACTGAAGAAACGGATAACAAAGAAGCAGCTGTTGCAAAATTAAGGTTATTTCAAATTTTGTCGATATACGTTTCATGAGCAAATCAATCTGACCGTGAATAAAAAATGAAAAAAAAGAAACTTTTCATTAGCACTTATCATTGTATACACACATTTCTAAGAAGAACAATTAACATTTATCGTGTTTGTTATTTCTTATATTTATTACATATTTAATTTAACATAACGTTAGAGAGAAGACATTGACTCTCTAGATATCCTTAGGGAAAAAATTTATCAAACAAAGAGCATACACAATTTGTTTCTAATTTGTAATTTGTTATATGTTAAATCGATCAAAAGATGCTGTTACAATTCATGCCTAAATGTTTTTATGTTAACTGCAAATATGCAAAGAATAAAGATAACATTTCAAATAAAAAGAAACATGTTAATTTCAGTTTTCTTAAAAACTGAATAAAATGTCTTTTAGGAAATAAGAATACTTTAATCGCCTGTTGCTTACATATATTTATATGCATATATTTAAAAAGAAGTATCTACATGTCCTGTATTAAACTTACCCTGTCTGTTGAATTTGGTACGAGCCGTTACTTTAGCCAAAAGTATATCTCTCAATCGTGATCTTACCACTTCGAAGAACCATCGAAAACTGACGACGTCTTCGGTATGAAAATATGTGAAGGACATACTATCATGTAAATAATATCTCCTTAAGGTCATACATAACAAGCGTCTTATTCGATCTTACTAGATCGATAAAGGTCAATATATAGTTAAACAGATCTCGAGAGATACTTTGATTTTTACATTTAAAATCATTTTTCTTGTAAAACATTCGAAAAATCCAATCAGTAAATTGTATGTTCTATACAAGAAAAAATATATTCTTTATACTTTTCTCTGATTTTTATAAAGAAATTTTTTGTTGTCATAATTTTGTATAAAACAAAAGTATCACATTTCCTATTTTTTTAAATTTTTATCGGATTTTTTATTTTTATATATTTCTTTACGAATAAACTGCACTGAAAATTGAGAAAGAGATGTTCCTGGCACATACTGGAAAAATGAATAAAAAGAATCTTCGAGTTATTTTAAATAAGCATTATAGCATTTCAAGTCATAATTTTATCACAAAATTATATATGTACAATATTATAGCAGTGTTCTTATACGGCAACATCGATATAATCGAAAAGAAATCAAGATAACATACCTACTTGTCGGTCTATAAATCTGCGATTGCTGAAAAATAATGTCAGCCAAGAATTAATAATCGTGCTCTCCTTGTTGCTCTATCGCGCTGACGAGACATAAAATATCGATGAAAAAACAACAAGTGAAAAAACACAATTTTTAGATACTATTGATATATACAATATATATGTATATATGTATATATATATATATATAAAATTAAAATCTATTATAAAATTGAGCATTAGAGAAAAGGTGACCGAAAGGTGACGATGTACCTTACTATATTTCTGACCTCTGGCTCCTTCCCATAATACTCAAGATTTAGAAAATGTATTTTAATCATGACTTTTTTTTGCGTGATATTTCGAACTAAAATTATAAGCAAATATTTGAAAAAAAATTATACATCGATATTTGTATTGAATATTGCATCGAAAATTAATTGCTGTAATCAAAAGAGCTTATGTAGAGCTTGCGAAGGTACGAAATAAATATGAAATCATGTATGTTTAGAAAATGAATGAAGTTTACTAGCGTGAATCAGAATCCGTATTTACATTCATTTTTGTTAAGTTTGTACTTGTTGTAATCTTATCTCAGAAGCGTAAGATATTAAGTACGTAACATTAATATTACTCTCTTACATCCCACTCGGCATGTAATATTGCTGAAATATTGTAATGTTCGGAAATGGTACAGAAATATTTCATTAACATTACAATTGTAACTTTGCATCTGAAATATTTCAGAAACATTACAAAAAAATAGTATTCAGTCGCTAGTTCGTTCGTTTATCACTATGCGACATGCGATGTGCTATCTATCTCGTATTTAAGTTTTATTCATGAGAATTATATAAAGCTTGCAAAGAGCGGCTAATATTAAGAGATTAAAGATATACTTTTACAAACGACTTCTATTAATATAAACAATGTTAATGTATTAGACATATTTCTGTGATATATTTATTTCAAAATATGTCTATTATATTGCAGTAATATTACCGAAATATTGCTGAAATCTTTCAGCAAGGTTGCATTTGAAATGATTGCGGACATTGAAACATTGCAGAAATGTTGCAGAAACGGTTGTGAAATATTTCTGTAATATTGCTGAAAGGTGTAATATTTCAAATGGAATATTGCAGCAATGTTTCAGAAATATTACATGCCGAGTGAAATGTAGCAAAAAAATTTATTAATTGTGTAAAAACTACGAATACTTTCATTTCGCCCCTTGTCGCGCAATTCGATATTGCTTGTTAGAAGTACATAGTACACAAATAAAATAAATAAATATTCTTTGCTATATAATGATAAAAACTTAATTGGATCAATTGTAGGAAATTTATAATTTCGTTACAACTCTTGCTACAAATTATTTAACACCGTACGATTAAATGTATATTACTGAAAATTATTGTAGTTATTTACACAGTATTACTACCGTATTATTACCGTAAAGAACAATTATTTGCTGTAGAGTTCTCGTTCATATATAATAAAAGCTATATTACACTACAGCTGTCTCTTAAAATAAAAAAATTTTTTAAATAAGGAAAATTGGTATATGTATAACAGAAAAATTAAACAGTAGTATTACTCAATAACATTGACTTTATTTTAAAAGATATAAAAGAGTTTCTTAGAAGATACAAAATAAAGACAGTACAAATATATATTTTTAACATTAAAATTATTATTACATTAAATCCCATTATAATACTTTTATTATTTTACAATGGAATTAGAAAATTAATATATAATATTATAATACATTAATAATAAAAGAATTATTATTAATATAAAAATTAATATAAAATAGTAAAGCTAATATTCATATTAATTATTACAGTAATTAATTTTTAATAATAGGCCATTACACAAAATATTTTAATGTTTATATCTCATATATATTAAATTTAATACCTGATAGTTAACATACTTGCGTTTTAATATTTAATAGACAGTTATATAAATAATATATTTAATATTATATGTATATATATATATATATATATGTAACATTATATATACATATATATATTATACATATATGTATATATATTTGTATAATAAACATTATGTAAATATAATTAATTAATGTTTGCATAAATATTAAAACTTAATAATATAAGAATCAATTTAACGATAACTAGATAAATTTAAGATATTTACAATATAATTAGAAACAATTAAGAAAATAATTGAAAACATTATGGAAGTAATACATAATTAGATAATGAATATATAAAAAATTGTTGCAAAGTTTTATGATATATCAATATTTGGTATTTGACATAAATGATTTAGTTGGTGCAGTTTTTTAGTTGTTGACGTAGGTGTTGTAGTTGGACATGATATAGTTGAATGAATATGTTATATTGTATTTAATTTCATTGTTAGAACCATCAATCAAACTTTGAAGATATTTAAACTTATATTTGAAATTATGTTGTTTATTAAATGGCTTTGCAGTTGTGTGTGTCGTAGTTAGGTACGTTGTGATCGATTCTATCGATCAACCAAACAAAGTTTGAAAAAATTTCATCTGCCTCTCGATCTCTGATAAACGTGTTGTCATCTTGCGTTCAATATCCCAGAACAATTGTGTCACATGATCTCTCGCAAATTTATTTATCTAAAATATATTATTAACATTTGTTATCAATAACTAATTTCGCGATTAATTATTATAAAAGACAGACGCAATAGTTTCTTGTTATTAACATATAATTACATGTATGAGGTATGTAACTCTATGTAAGATATGTGACATATTTAGATATGAAAAATAAATATCATAATATAAAAATTATAAATGACTACGGAATTTAGATTCATAGAATTTACCTCTTTAAGTTGTTCCGCAGAATACGCATTATTAATCATCACACTTAATGCTGCATTCATACTGACTCGACTATGAGAACAAAACAGTATGTATAAATATATAATTAACACATACAAACTAAATTTTCATAATGAGCAGTATTTTTTTTATAAAGAGGATCTTATTACCTGTTTTTTATATCCTCATAATTCTGCAATATTTTTTTAAGTATTGCAGTGTTCTTAGCATGTCTTGCAAGAGTAGAAAGAAAATGATTAGCAGTTAAAGCATAGAAACGCTCTTTTTCTGCTAGTGTTTTATTTTCATTGTTGATCACATCTTTTTCAAATGTCGGTAAAAAAGACCCCAGGTAATGTAGGATAATTATGGGATCTTCAGAACAACTAAAAAGTTCCAACATGTTATGACCAGATTTTTCTTTGTATTTATTAGATGCGGTGTTCCATTCATCGTGCCAATCACTGTATTGCATTGTCTTTAAACCATTACAGTATGTCCATTTCTCCCACCCAGGCAAAATTCTGCGACATGTAGAAAAGAAGTGTTCTAGTTTTAGTTTTGACATATCTCTTATCGATATTTAGCATATAATTTCTTTGTTAATAATTACCCAGGGATAAAGTCCATATATAATCAAATATAAATATGTATAATTATATAAAATATGTGTGTCTGCATATGTTTTCTTTCTCTTGTATACACACGTATGCAAAATAATACTAACAATAAGAAGAATGATGAAAAAATAGTCAGAAAAATAATTTTAGCATTATTTCTTATAGGAAAAGTAAAATTTAAAGAGATCGAAAAATAGCAGATATAAAATAATATATAAATTTATATATAATAATATATAGGCAATCTTTTCTCATTTCATCAAATTTTACTTTTTCTAAACAAAAATGCAAATTTATTTTTCTAATTGTTTTTCATTTATTTATTTTACTATTTTTTTTGTATATACAGACAGAAAGTATATAAGAAAAAAGAAACATATATGTGAACATATTTATATATAATTATATATATATATATATACATATAATTATATATATTTGATTCTATATGGACATTATTTTCCCGGGTAATATATTATCAAATATACGCGCACAAGATATAAAAATATGTCTACACAGGAATATAATGATTAGAAGAAGACTTACTTAATTATTTGAGGGTTCAGTACATGCAATTGCAAGTGCTCTTTGGCCACTCTCAAGCACGAGGCAGGATCGATAATGCATCCCCATTTTGCGAGTTCATGTTTTAAATATTTACTAAGATCGTCGTTGAAGGTTACTACTTGCTCGTACACATACTCTTTTATATTTTCAAACAGGTTTTTTGTTTTCAGTAATACTTCCTACAATTTGGTATAAAATATATTTTTTATATACATATATGTGCGAAAAAATATACATTCTTAATTATTAAAACTATTTTATTTCAGTAAATAAAACTCAAATATTAAGTTTTTACATTTAAAATTGAGTGTTAACACTCAATTTTGGAGGCTTACTTCCAAATTTAAGTATATACATACTCAAATTTTGAGTGTTTAAACTGAAGATTGAATGTTTACACTCAAACGTTGAGGGTGTATATCCAAAGATTGAGGGTTTAAACTCAAAATTGAGTGTATACATTAAAAGATTGAGTGTGTACATACACCCAATGACTGAGTGTTCACACTCAAGTTTGAGTGTATACATTGAACATTTAAAGTTTACTCTCAATACTTGAATAATAAACGACAAATTATTCTTATAAAAACATTCAATTTCATTTCATTCTCATTTAATGTACGCTTCTAGTGTATATGCATTTCATTACATAGAAAATAACAGATCAAACATTTCAATTTTATACATATATGTTTAAAATTAAAGTGTTTAAATTAAGAAAATTATGATGTATCATATTACATTGTCTCAAAACTATAGTACAGTTTTTATAAAATATTTGCAAATCTTTAATATCTGTCGCAAATATTTTATAATGGAGAAAATTCGCGTATGTTCATTGCTGTAAAATTAATTGAAATTCGATATAAATTGCAAAATCAATCTCTATTATAATATATATTTGTAATATTATAATATACATTTGTAATATAATTTTATAATAGGAAGTTGATATGATAAATATAAATAATAGAATGATATTAATATATGTGGTAAATAAGCAATAGAAAATATATAATATCTTTGAAATGAAAGATTAAAAACTTAATAAATTTTGAAATAAAATTTTTTCTACTTTTAAAGAAAAGAAGACAGGATTGGAAAAATTTATGAACTTTATAAAAGTACCTCGTTGCTCGTTAATAATTTTGAAATAATAACTCGTTATTGTTACTATTTACTGATGTTGAAAATTAATTTGTTATGTCGCATCATTACAATTTGCAATTTTAAATATTTTTTTTTACGAAAATATAATAAAAGCGATATAATTACAATATTGATATAAAGCACATATAATAAATTTTATAATTCTAAATATTTAAATTTTATAAAGAAAACCTTTTTAAAAACATTGCATAAAGATCTTTCATCATGAGATAAAAAAAATTCTGTAAGTATAAATAAGAAAAGTTTTTTTAGTTCTTTCTTTTAACGGATTAATAATATATCAAAGAATAATATATCAATGAAAACTTGTTTTTATATTTTAAACTTTATGCAAATTCAAATTTTGATCTGAAATGCTAAACTCAAAATTAAATTAAGTTATAAGTTTAAATTCGTTTTTAAGATGCAAAAATTTATATAAGAAAAACAAAAGTAAAACGACATAAAAACAAAAATTTATGTTACATGATCTGGCTTAAAATGAAATTAGTTAAATTTTAGAGATTAAAAGTATTTCATAATTAATTTCAGCGACTGTGGCTAAAATATTGTTAAAAAGGAGAATTATTAAGTAGTGTTCGTGTCTGTATTCGAGATTGTTTGTGTTCGAGAATTTTAGAAAAGTTTAAGGCTCTTTGTGCGTTTGTTCGCAGAGAAAATATATCGCGTAGATTCGAAAAAAAACGAGAAAAATAACTATAGAACGAACAATAACGAGAAAAATAACTGTAGAACGAAAAGTAACGATAAAAATAACTGTAGAATTTGTTTTTATACGCTTTACTGTGAAATAATGTAAAGAAATTAGTGATTTTGTTACTGTTATACTGAAAAAAATAACTGTAACGATAACGGCACTTTAAGTAATGCGTTACTTTACAATTGGGAGAAAAACAATTATTAATACAGTAATTAATTAAAAGTTTATCATATAATTAGCATTAAATTAAGTTTTTCTTTAATTATCTAATATCTTACCTTTTAAGAAATTACGTTAGAATTATGATACAAAATCATTACTTTACATGCACTGACCTAATACAATTTTATGGAAAACTTTATTACTGACAATACCTTGAGTATAATGGAAAGATCATCTCGAGTTTTTGAAAATGCAAAGATATTTGATATGTATTCAAAAACTTTGATCATAGGATACCATGCTACAAAATCTTTCTCTTTTGATAAATAGCTCGCAAGTTCCCAGAATATAGAAAAATTAAGTTTTCTCTCTATCGCAAGATGAAACGCGTCGTCGATGATTTGCGCTCGATTGAGAACATGTATATTCTTATAATTTTCAGAATTTAAATAACGTGCAATTTTTAGCCAATTTTCAGGATCATAGTTGACACGATAGTATCCTATTATTCGACAAATAAATTTTATCGTTAATTTTTTAAATGTATATATTAAAAAATATTTCAAATTATATTTATTTATTATTTTCTCATGTTTTAAACATGTATAAGCTGTATTAGAATTTGGACATATATAAAAAATATCAATTTTATATATATATATTACGAATTATAAAATTATTTCACGCCGATAATCGAATTAAGGAATAGAGCTCAGAAAATTTAGGCGGCGTATGGAATTGTATAAACTTATAAATTAATTTTATTTACAAAAATAATATTTGTACACAAATTGTACATTTAATCTTAAACTTAAGCTAATTTAATGGTAATATTGCAGAATACTTAATAGAATATTATTGTTTATATAATATGTGGAATATAATTTCGATTCTTATAACAAATTATAAGAATAAAAATATGTAATAAAAATACTTACCAGTTTGTTGTATGTTGACAATGAACCATTTATTATTACCAACATCACTAAGTGGGATTACCAACTCCGGCTCGGACTGCGTTAAACAATTGTATTTAAATGGGAAATATATGTTAAAATTAATGGCCGTTTCCATAGTATACGTCACGGGTATAAAATATGGTTTCCGATCCGATTTGTTGTGAAACTCTTTCGATATTATCACAGAATCGTTAGAATAATCTCGTATCACATTCAACACAGGACAATGCTCCTGTATAATCCAATTGTCCATCATTTGTTTTACGTTTAAATCGTATTTTTCAAGATTTAATTCATCTATGACAGTCTGCATAACATTCCATAAATCATCGGGAGTTTTCGAATTAATGTAAGTATACCTGTAGAATTTAAAATTATGCCAATAAATACTATATATACATAATTAAATTGCATTAGAATATATTATATCATAATTATTATTCGTTTTAACATACAGCTTAGATGATTTTCACTTTAATCTGAATGTAAACTATGAAACTCTCATGAAGATCAATTGGTTTTAAGCTGCGGTCACAAATTTTTTCGAAAAATAAAGATGTAAAGTACGAAATAATTTTCTAATAATTTTTATACATCGTGCAATCCACATTGTTTAGTGCATTCAATATAACAAGGTTTATAATTATATATCTACTATATAATAATAATTAATAATTCCATATATGTTTGCACTTCTTGATGCAACATGAGATTCAAACATAGATAAAAGTTGTTGGTTGGCTTGTTATTTTTTGTGTATGTTGAAGAATTATTTCTAGATACGAACTTCGTTTTGCATTAAAAGTTACAAACACATATAAAATTGTATAGTTTTATATTACATTTAGATCACATTGAAAGCATGTTGAAAGCACCGTGTAATGAAGGGATGAACTTTGTCTTTGTTAATATATTATTGCAAAATAATATGTATGTGTTGCACATGTAAATGATAACGAAAATAAAAAGCATTTGATATATTTGATATATTTATGTTTGTGACGTCATAAGTTTTTTAAAATACAACCGCTGCTCAAATCTCATTCATTGACTTTTATGGGGTGATTAGTGTCAAACTTAAATTTAAATCATTCAAGCTGTGTCTACTAAAACAAATATTTATATCAATATTATAATAATAATTAATTTAATAAATCAAATATTTCTATAGCTTTTATAAATCTAACCTATAATAAATTTAATTTATAATATTACAAAAAGTATGTGCCCTTTTTCTATTATAATGGGTTTGATATAGTTTACAATCTATAAATAATAACATAATGAATAAGAATAAAATAAACGGCTAATAAGAGCCAGATCGCATAGGTGAGGCGCGAGTAAACACAATTGTTTAAATTAAACTATCCTTTATTATATAATTAGACGTTTCGGTCCCGCTTCGGGCCATCTTCAGTAACTGTATAAACAAATGAATTACATGACATGAGAAACATTATAACCAAAACCGGTGATCGGATTATGTATACAGAAAAAGAAAATTAAAACGTACGCTTGAATTACGAATAATAACGTGACTAGCCGTGTGTCTACGCGGCATCCAGGCTACCCCGCGATCCCCTCTAGAGACGCCTCCCGATCGGTACCCGCCGGTAGGGAGCGGGATGTGCATTGACAAATAATGCACATCGCTGTATCAAATAGCAATATATCAATTGCTGTTATAAACATTACAAGAGGCAACTCACCAAAGACAATCGCAGAGCCGCACAGAAAGCCACGAGATCCTTACGCACAAGTCTGAGAAATTGCTTTAACTCACATCGCACATCGATCATAACAATATCTATACTGTCAGATATAAATGTCAAACAACAGCTATTGTTCGCATAAACATGTTATTTTGGATTATTGATGACAAAAAGACAACAGAAGAACAATAAGAGAAAATGAAAAAGAAAACTAAACAAGCCGTAAGCTATCTATAATCGGAATGTAAATTTGTTCTAATTGTTCCGTGTCGGTCTGCAAATTAATGCTGTTCTTCTGTCTCTTTATGTATATCATTTCTGACAGCAGTCTTTTCGCTAAAATCGGTTCTTCGTCTAAAATTTTTACATTTTCCCAATCGAATTCATGGTTCGTCAATCTGTGGTCCGTTATCACTGACCGTTGCGATGTGTTCCTATTAATATGGTTGCGGTGCTCTTTCATTCTGGTTTTTAAAAATTTACGGGTCTGGCCCACATATGAGGCATCACAATTATTACACGAGATTTTGTAAACAACATTTTTTCGAAACTCATTGTCTTGTTTGTCTTTATGAACTTTAATATAATTGTTAAGCTTGTTTATTCCCGTGTACGACATTCTTATATCTAAGTCACGAATTATTCTGTTGAACTGACAGTTTACAGTTACTGAAGATGGCCCGAAGCGGGACCGAAACGTCTAATTATATAATAAAGGATAGTTTAATTTAAACAATTGTGTTTACTCGCGCCTCACCTATGCGATCTGGCTCTTATTAGCCGTTTATTTTATTATTATCATTTCTAGAGCCTTTATTTGTTTATTTATAATGAATAAGTGTATAAATATATGTAAAACGTATCATATGTAATGGTTTCTCTAGCGTCTTATTATTTATTTAAAATGTAGAACAAAAAAATTTACTGTTGGACAAAAACGTACGTTTCTGTTGTTGCTCTGATATATACCATTTATTGAGACATAATTTTTTTTTACTAGATGTTTTACAAAATCTTTTACAAAATTTTTTACAAAATTTACATCAATAAATTGCATAATATAATGTATATATGTATTATGCCCAATATAATTTTATTTCTTAATTTAATAGCCTTAATTATTTTATTATCATGTTTCAGTATTAAATTTGTTATATTTAAGAAAGCGCAAAATGTGTTATTGTGTTCTTTATACGATTATTTGTGTATATGCCTTTTTATTATAATTGATCTCATCTATTTTTGTAAATTTTTTTGTCAACGCAGTTAAATTTTTAATAAAATATAAATCAATTATTTATTATTCATATTATTGTTTGGTACATACGCAGGTTTGGATACTTATTGGATACACTTTCATCTACTTGGTATATATTTTTTAACCTTTTTTAGAAATGTTTTTTTAGAGATAAATTTTTGTTCTTTTTATGTATTTACTTTCCTGTATGTGTGTATATTTATTATGGTATATAATTAATATTTTTCAATGTAGATATCACTTACGTCGTATTTAAATACGCGTTGATACCCATCCAAAAGGCATTATGGGGAACACTTTCTAGCATGCGCCACAGAACAGCTCCTATAATAAAAATTTAATGAATGCGTAATTATATATACTTTAAATAAATTTAACCCACGGTTTTCATATATCCGTGGACATAGCTAAATAATAGTAAAGAAGAATTAATTTTTAATTTAAAAATTTTTCTTTCTCTTATAACAAAATTATATTAAGAGCAAATAAGTGTACAATAAAAGTTGTTTAATTTTTTCTTAAATATTTGGCAATTTATAAACTATTGTTTAATTATATTTACAAATTTTTACACACATGTATATATATATATAAGGTCAGTGCAGGTAATTACGCCACCTTAATCTTTTGGATTTTTTGGACACTTTGCTGAAGATCGAGTAAAAAAATTGAGTGTACCATAATTAAAAGTGATCTTTTGGCTGCCTCAAAAAAAAATATTTCAATGCTTTACCTCTTCTCTTTCTTTTTCAACCAATCGTTTCAAAAAAGTGCGTCAAAGTGGCGTATTTACCGACACGTGCAGGTAATTACGCCACCTAATAAAAAATTCATATAAAGTGATTTTGAGGCGTGGAATCACGTGAGAAACCAACTCAGAGCTTTGCAACAAACATTTTGTGAATTTTACTCGCAATTCCAATGCACAAAAAAGGAACGGGGAGACAACGTGTTTTGATTATAAATCTTTTTTTTTTAAATAAGCAAAAATAATTTTTATTTTTTATCATTAAGTATAAGTCTTATTTTTTACATTGAAAAAACTGCTACAATCAAAACGAATCTAAATACAAACATAGAGACCAAATTCGTTAGTAATTCTAATGAGTTCTTAAAGTGGCGTAATTACCAGCAGCCTGAAATTTCGTAAATAAATTGCTTTTTTTGTACTTAAATGAAATGGAATGACAAAAACAACTATACTTTCGGAAAAGGCGTTGAATTTACTATAAAAATAATGCTAGCAAATATTTGAAATGTAATAATTACTGCCGGCAAATTAGCGGCGAGTGTATTGCCAAGTTTATAGTGGCAAATTATTTGCTAACAACTTTTATTTTAATTGTTACTACAAATCACTAAAAGTTCAAAACGGCAAAATGTTTGTTGATATCTACTTAGTATCTATGCTTTCACAATTAGCATTCGTCATTTAAAGCCATCCGTACGTATTAATGAAGAATTATATAGGTGGCGTAATGAGCTGCTATGGCGTAATTACGTGCACTGACCATATATATATATATATATATATATATATATATATATACAATATACACATATATATGTATATATATATGTGTATGTGTACATACATATATATAAACACTTTATATTTTTACATATTCATACATTTTATACACTTTTACAAATATACATACCTATACTGTGAGGAAATAGTACATTTGAATTACCTTTAAGTATATTGCTTGTACATTCCATAGAATCATTTATAGCAAAATAAGTATTTAAATGACGAGATTCATATTGAATCTGGACTACGAACAAGTCCATCAGCCGGGAATCTGGAAAGGCCTACGGACAGATTTATGTAATCGAATAAATATATAATTGTAGAAGAAGATTATATTAATAATTTCGCACTAATATATACAATTATTTGCTATTTCTAAAGAAAGCTTTGCTATTTGACGTCACATAATTTTATATTGTAATATATTTAAATTAACTAGAAATGTGTAACTTAGACATAGAAAATATTATTAATATTATTTAAAGAGATATACTTGAATAAAAAAAGGTTCTTCTAAATTATAATAACATAATTTAAATACACGTGCTATCTGTTTTATAATGTTATTTTTTCAAAATAGTTAAGATATTGTAAGAAGTTAAAAAAAGAAAAAAATAATATATATCGGCATTTCTACTATTATTCTTAACGAATAAGAAGAAAATTTCAGAACTATTTATGTTGTCACGAAATCAACAAAATTTTTTTTATAATTAGCAATGTTAGAAATGTTGAAAAACAACCTTGTCGATGATATACGTTTCGAGGAACATAATGAAGCCCTCGTTTAACCACCAGTAAGATTGACAAAACGAATCGAAAAGATTACCAAACCATTGAAATGTTATATCATGAGCTATTGAGCTCATTATTACAGTTTTAAGCGCAGCAGGATATAATTCTTCATTATAGGTAATATCTGCTTCACTAAAAATTATTCATAAATAATGCAATTATGTCGAATTTCTTGTCATAAGCTTGCATTATTTGCTTATGTAAAAATTGAATATATATTTTGTACACATATTAGAGAAAAAAAATTCAAATACTGTAAAAAAAAAACAGAATTTTTATAAGCGTAAGAATAAATTAAACTTTGATAAACAAAAAGAATTAGTTTTTACAACAATTTATTCAATATATTATGTTAATTATAAGTAAATATTTTATATAATTTTATGTGCATCTCTGTTTCTCTATCTTTCTCAAAGCTAAAATAAGTTTGGTGATTTTATTTTCTAATATTCTCGATATATATTTTTCAATATGATAAATATAAATTATGTAGCAAATTTTTTATTAATACATAAACAAAATGTATAAATCATACTCATATAATGAGTTTAATGATAAGGACATAAACATATTTCCTTATCATTAATATTATAATTGCTAAATCAATTTGAATTCTTAATTTGATATAATAAGCAATTAAAAGTTATTTTGTTATAAATCTATAGTATATTATATATGTTATCGTTATTTTTTTTTTTTAATAGAATTACTTTTATCGAAGTTACTTAAGCATTAATATAAGTATATATTTCCGAAATATAAAATTCCCTCTAAATATTAAAAAGACCGAATAAATACTGTAATAAATTTTTTTTTAATTAATCCAATTCTTACAATAAGCATAGAAATATATATATATTTGAATTTTTTTATTTTAATTTAATTTTTTAATTGGAAAAGCTATCAATATTATTGTATTTTAATGAATTATAACTAGTGATGAAACCAAGTTTAATATGTATGTACTAAAATATTGAGTCGAAACCAAAAATCAAGTTTCATTTTCTAGGATTCGAATAATACTCATTAGAAATAATATTTCATATATTGTACTTGCGAATTAATAGAATCTAGAACAGTTATATTCGAATTTTAGATTCAGTACCTACAAGGTTCGAAATAGTACATATAAAGAATCGAGTCTTTTACAAGTAGTATTCAAACTCTAAAATAAAGAAATCTATTTATAATACTTGCTACGCATCCACAAACCCGCGCATGCACACTTTTCATTCCACCCTCATACCCATTCAACCTAGCCCCACAATTTCTCAAAAGTACTCATAAAAGATTCGAACATACTTGATCAAAGTTTGAATGCATTTGGAAGTATTGCTCTTGTTTTTTGAGATATTTATGGAGGGTTCGAACATATCTCCCTCGGATTCGTGTCTACTTGAAAGTACTGTTTTTTTTTTCGATGTAATCATAGAGAGTTCAAAACCATGCAACAAATTCGAACCTACCTGTAAGATACTTAATCTCATCACTAATTATAATTATGAATATTTCTTAAATTTGTATGTATTACTTGTAAAATACCAGTCCCCAGGTTTGCCAGATATTGTGTTCGAAATTCGGAATAGCGACGTAATTCACTTTCGGTGCCCTCTTCAAGATCTTCCAATTGTTTTCTAAATACATAGTTACATTTCCAGCAACATATTGCGCGAATTTCATGTGGGATATCAAGTGTGATCTGCACCACGTGTTGATCGTAGTCTCCGTCGAATTAAGTACCTGATTCAGGTATTCAACATTATACATCATAATTGCAACGTCGTGTGCAGACATTGGAGGTGTCTTGTGGAACCATGTACGCATCCCGTTATGATCTATAGGAGTGTAGTATCGTATTGGCATATTCGATAAAACTTTGTATTTTGTCTCATGTTCCACGGTAATGTTAAAAGTGGCTCTTAATTGCGGTTCGTCCCAACACGGAAAAAGTTGGACCTTTCTCGGCTGGAATATTGTTGCGAATATCATCAACCTATTACATTTTAACGACATGCTTCAGATAACGATAACAAATTTTTAGCAATTGTTGATATAGAAATATTAAAGATTGTACCAATACTATTTATAAATAATGTTTAAAAAATATAATATTTAGCATATTTTATTATTATTTTATTATTATATATTATTACACATACACAACAGAGACATTATTATTTTTCTATTATATATATATATATATATATATAATGCACACATATACATATAAGATTTATTAAATCACACAGCTCAGCGCGCGTGTGTATGCATATGTGTGTAGATTTTGTGCATTTAACATATATGCAATGATTGTTATTCTTTATTTTTACACTTATGTGATTGTTACCAAACTTAACTTAATGTTACATATATTTCTTTTTATGTGTCTTTTAGAATTAAAGTTTATTCCAAAGAGAACATGCGATTGAAGCAGTTATTTTTCTTTTAGCCCGTTATATTAATACATATTATGTAAAGAAGTATGATTATATTTAGAAATAGAGAAGTTTCATGCGTGATATTGTAAAACTATATATTTTATTATGTAGCATCGCACAGTAAAGGCGGATATTATAAGTTTTGATGATAGAGCAGGTGCTTTGTAAAATATAATAATAAATAATGTGTACACAATTTAATATATAAATATATTTAATGCATCTATATATAATATATATATATATATAATATAGCTTATATTTGATATACGTTTATGTTTACTCACCTTTTATGTTCTTCTTTGATTGTGTACCATCGAAAATACTTGATTGAGTGTATATATGGTGAATTAGAAAATTTCACATACAGAGTATAAACTCCACATTTTAACAATAAGTTTTTTTTAGTTCTTCGGTCGACGACAATAAGAACGAGATTTCTCTCTTCAATTCGAGATACTTTTAGTTCATACTTTATTCCACTATTAGCTGGCTTTAACTTTGCTTCTCTTACAATCATATAATTTGATATAGGCAAATTTATGTTTTCTGTTTCACAATTAATATAAATAGTGACATTCAACTTGCCATTTATCTCTAGCCACTCATAATCTGGCACGTTAAAATCCGGTGGTAGTGGCAGCCTTATCTCCACGTTATAATGTAACGGTACCAGACAGTTCGACGTATGATAATTCATCGCACTATGCCACTTAATCTTTGCGTTTTCATCGGTAGAAAAAGCCATTGCCATTGAAATGATATATAATAAACAATTTAATGACAATTTGAGAAACATCATGTCAGTTTTCGTTTCAGATATCTGCAAAAACATTTCTTTGCTAATAATAAGAGTAAGTATAGAACAGGAAGCAAAAATAGAGAACAAGTAAATACAAAGAAAGTGCAAAACTGTCGACTCCTGTGAGAAAGGGAAAAGATAATTAAAAAAATTACAGCAATTTAAAAAAGATACACTATCTATTTAAATAGTTGATAATTTTTACGAGGAATTTTTACATACATTGTGTTTTATATACTTTTATTACACAATGTAAATATATATATAAAATCTAATTCAATAAAATTGTATTCTCTATTAATTCTATTTTTTACATAATAAGGAAATTGAAATTACTCTCATGCGACAAGCACAATTTAAATTGTTGGGGTTATTAAACACCAGATAAGGATAATACTGCGTAAGTTTCAAGAAAAATTATTTTTCTTTTTTTAAATTAAAAAGTTGTGCACAGAGCATTTTTACATGGTGCAATACACCAAGTGCTTAAATAATCTCAAGTCTGAAATTCATTTCTAATATGCGTCTGGTTCTTACTTGCCTGGGAAATTTAAATTGTAAAATTTAATTTTTTTTTATTTTAGTCTTATACGAAGCTCACAATACACGCGGCTTATTCTCTAACTTTATATTGATAGCAATAACTTTTTCGTACTTTCCGTAATTCTCATATAAAACGCTATCTTTGTAAAATACTTCTAACAAACACACATAAACAGTTGTTTTAATTAAATATATTATCTTATAACAGATAATTGAGTACTAATTTTGTTTGTGTGTTGACTTTTGTGTGTGACTTGTGTTACGACTTCTGATTCGCGTGCGCGCGTATTTGCTCCGTGCAAATAATCCTTCAGATAATTAAAATAAAAGCACAGCAAAGTACATATATCCTGTTTTGCTAAACATCATTTGATCAACTATGTGATAAAAGCAATATCTGTATTTATATAAAATTGAATTACTAAAGCCTTGTATAACAGTGATAAATGATGCTAATACCTTGTATAATATTGGGTTGGACGATCAAGTTTCTTTGGTTCCAATTTTAAATAGCTTAACCAATGCCTGAATAATTTATATTCCAGTATTGTGAAACAGCAATCAATCATATTAGATAGATTTAATTTAAGAACACAAAGGTGTAAAAATTATTTACAAAAGGTTTAAAAATTATTTAACTATAAATAATAAATCAAAATAATAAATGTAACTGATAAATGTAATATAATAAATGTAACTTGAAATATCGAATAAATATTTAATAAATTATAGCATAAACGCCGAGGAAATGTTACTTGTGACAGGAACAATAAAAAATAAGGAATAAATTCTTTTTATTTTCACAGCAAATAAATTTGGATATTAAGATAGGGTCTATCTGTGAATGTAAGACAAAAGCTATATGTAAGTAGTCTTAATCAAACGGAGTAATTAAACATCTACCTGGGAAATTCAAAGATAATAAATATTTCAGAGAACATAAATTAGAGGTGTGCGAAGTACTTACATTACTTACATTCAAGTTGTCAGTTATAGTTTAAGCATGTAAGCTAAATTGTGTATACCTCAAATTGAAGAATCTATAGAAGAAACAATTTATATTTCTCGCAAGGTTATTTTTCAAAATTACCAAGGTTATAAATGTTTCTTCTTCTTATATTATTTTAATGTAATTATATTTTTCTCTATCATGCATATTATAATATCATATAAAACAAGTTCGAGTCAGAGATACAGCGTAAAACTTTTTTCAAAAATCTTGTATTCAAAAATATGAAATATATAATGTATATAGATTTAAGCACAAAAATGTGTATAAAAAAATTCCTTCTAATATCTGAGCTTTATCCGTTGTTGGTTTGAAGTATTTTACCAATATGTTATTATCATCAAGTTTATGTGTCACTTATAAGTTATGTATACACTGAAGAAACGGATGACAAAGAAGCAACTGTTGCGAGAGAGAGAGAGAGAGAGAGAGAGAGAGAGAGAGAGAGAGAGAGAGAGAGAGAGAGAAATTAAGGTTATTTCAAATTTTGTCGATAAACACATACGTTTCATGAGCAAATTGATCTGAACTTGAATAAAAAACGCAAAGAATTTTTATCATTGTATACATAATTTTTTAAGAATAAAACTTAACGTCTATTATTTGTTCTTTTTTTACATTTATTACATATTTTATGTAACATAACGTTAAAGAGGAGACATTGACTCTAGATATCTATTAGGGAAATAATTTATCAAACAAAAAGCATACACAATTTGTTTTTAATTTGTAATTTGTTATATGTTAAATCGATTAAAAGATGCTGTTACAATTTACGTTTAAATGTTTTATGTTAACTGCAATATGCAAAGAATAAGGATAACATTTGAAATAAGAAGAAACGTGTTAAAATTTCAGTTTTCTTAAAAACTGAATAAAATATCTTTTAGAAAATAAGAATGCTATAATTGCGTGTTTTTTACTTATTCTAATATGCATATATTTAAAAAGAAATATCTAAATGTCCTGTATTTTACTTACCCTGTCTGTTGAATTAGGTATGAGCCGTTACTTTAGCCAAAAGTGTATCTATCAATCGTGATCTTACCACTTCGAAGAACCATCGAAAACTGACGATGTTTTCGATATGAAAATATGTGTAGGACATACTATCATGTAAATATCTTCACAAGGTTATACATAACAAGCGTCTTATTCGATCTTACTAGGTCGTTAAAGGTCAATACATAGTTAAACAGATCTCGAGAGATACTTTGATTTTTACATTTAAAATCATTTTTCTCTTTCTAACTAATATTCTTTAAATGTCCAATATGTTTTTATTCTAAACAAATGTTTTTATTCTCGTAAAACATCCAAAGATATATTAATTAAAAAGAGAAAAATTCTCGTAAAACATCCAAAAAATCCAATCAGGAAATTGTATGTTCTATACAAGAAGAAATATATTCTTTATACTTTTCTATGATTATAAAGAAATTTTTTCTTGTCATAATTTTATATAAAACAAAAGTATCACATTTCCTATTTTTTTTATTTTTATCGGATTTTTTATTTTTATATATTTCTTTACGAATAAACTGCACTGAAAATTGAGAAAGAGATGTTCCTGGCACATACTGGAAAAATGAATAAAAAGCATCTTCGAGTTATTTCAAATAAGCATTATAGCATTTCAAGTCATAATTTTATCACAAAATTATATATGTACAATATTATAGCAGTGTTCTTATACGGCAACATCGATATAATCGAAAAGAAATCAAGATAACATACCTACTTGTCGGTCTATAAATCTGCGATTGCTGAAAAATAATGTCAGCCAAGAATTAATAATCGTGTTCTCCTTGTTGCTCTATCGCGCTGACGAGACATAAAATATCGATGAAAAAGCAACAAGTGAAAAAACACAATTTTTAGATACTATTGATATATACAATATATATGTATATATATATATATATATATATATATATATATATATATATATATATATATATATAAAATTAAATTCTATTATAAAATTGAGCATTTGAGAAAAGGTGACCGAAGGACGATGTACCTTACTATATTACTGACCTCTGGCTCCTTTCCCATAATACTCAAGATTTAGAAAGTGTATTTTAATCATGACTTTTTTTTGCGTGATATTTCGAACTAAAATTATAAGCAAATATTTGAAAAAAAATTATACATCGATATTTGTATTGAATATTGCATCGAAAATTAATTGCTGTAATCAAAAGAGCTTATGTAGAGCTTGCGAAGGTACGAAATAAATATGAAATCATGTATGTTTAGAAAATGAATGAAGTTTACTAGCGTGAATCAGAATCCGTATTTACATTCATTTTTGTGAAGTTTTTACTTGCTGTAATCTTATCTCAGAAGCGTAAGATATTAAGTACGTAACATTAATATTATATACTCTCTTACATGTAGTAAAGAAATTTATTAATTGTGTAAAGACTACGAATAAATATATTTTATATAATTATATTTTATGATAATCAATAAATTTTATATTTTAATGTAGTCGTTATATCGCAAATAGATTTTGTTTTGCTTTTCTTTTTTCAAGTTATATTTAACAATATTTTTTGTTTGATAATACAAGATTGATGATATATTATCATCTCTTTTTCTCTAAAATATATTTCTCTTCGAGATCTTTAATTTAAATAATCTGAATAATATAAATAATATAATCTAAATAATATAAATAATATAATCTAATTAGTAATAATATAAATAATAAATAATTTGAATTGTACAATTTAATATGGAAATTATAGAAAAAGCATGAAAAATTCTGGATTCATTGATGTTACGATTTTATTCCTCTCGAAAAATAATAAATATGATGACTCATTCTTTTCTCTTGTGCGTATTTTATTACCCTAAAAACTTACTTTTAAAATAAAAGTAAAAAAAGGCGCCAAGTACACGCGCCAGTTAAGAAAAACTGTTATATTTGTTTACAAAATAGTATTATTTTAACCTACAAAAATAATGATATCAATGAAAATTGCGCCAATTAAAAATATAAACATTTAAAAATATTAATTAAAAAATAATATTAATTTAAATTAAAAATTAATAGAAGAATTAAAAATTAGAAATTAATAAAAATTAAAAATTTTTACAAAAATTAAAAATTTTTACAAAAATTAAAAATTAATACAAATAAAAAAAATGAAAAATTTTAATTAAAAAAACTTGGCGCTGCTAAATTTCAAAGTATATATTAACTCAACAAATAATAAATTCAATTTAGATTTAAATTTATAAAACTACATTTAATTTAGTTACATCAATAACTGCGATGTAAATACATATTTAAGAATACGTTAATTGTAGCATAGTGTTTAGTTTAGCAGCGCCAAGTTTGTTTTATTAAAATTTTTTCATTTTTTTTATTTGTATTAATTTTTAATTTTTGTAAAAATTTTTAATTTTTATTAATTTCTAATTTTTAATTCTTTTATTAATTTTTAATTTAAATTAATATTATTTTTTTATTATAATTTTTAAATGTTTATATTTTTAATTGGCGCAATTTTCATTGATATCATTATTTTTGTAGGTTAAAATAATACTATTTTGTAAACAAATAAAACAGTTTTTCTTAACTGGCGCGTGTACTTGGCGCCTTTTCTTACTTTTTTTTAAAAAGTAAGTTTTTAGGGATATCATTCTTTTTTGTAGTATATATTAATTTAATATAATATTATTTTTTATTAATATTTTTAAAAGTTTAAATTTTCAATTGGTGTGTGTGTGTGTGTGAGAGAGAGAGAGAGAGAGAGAGAGAGAGAGAGAGAGAGAGAGAAAGAGAGAGAGAGAGAGAGATTTATATATACACAAGAAATATATGAATTGTTGAATATATATAAAATACTAATTCTAAAATTAACGCCGTTTTCTTTACCTCGTTGGTCTGATTTCCAAAAATAGATCAATCGGATCATTAACATTATCAGAATCAGAATTTTAGTCAAAACTATAGGTTAGCTGCTAATAGCTACTTGATGTAGTAGTATCTTCATCATTATCAAAATTTAAAATACTTCGTGAACTCTGTGATCTGCATAGAATAAAATGTAGAAAATGCTAAATTAATCAACATTATGAAATCTTGCTGAAATCATGTGCACAATATACAAATATTAATTATACCAGTTATTATTAATAAAACACTTTCATTATCCAAACGTCTCTGAAAATTTGAATTCAATATTCTCATACATTCGACATACAAATACTATTCAAATACAAAAATTCTTGCCCGATTATTTAATTTTCATACTAATTAACAATTTATACTTATTCAAATTGTCACAAAAATTACTTATTACAAAAGTATCAAATACAACAGATTGCAAATATATAATAACGTATTTTGATATAATATTAGCTAAGTTACGTTGATTCGAATATTTATAATATTTGTGGTACATACATACTAAATATCTAAATTTTATAATTTTATTCATTGTACATAATTCTACTCATTGTAATATCTATCTATATGTACACAAAAGTATATGTAAATGATTGAAAAGAGATAAAATAGTAATACTGAATTTTTCGCCGTTTTCTTTCTCTCTTTGGTCTGATTTTCAAAGATAGATTGTTCGGATCATTAACATTATCAGAGTTGAAATTCTGGTCAGAATTGCTGGTTGGCTGCTGATAGCTTGATGTAGCAGTATCTTCATTATTATCAGAATTTGAAAAACTGCGTGAACTACTCAGTAATCTGCATAGAATAAGGAGTAAAAATTGTAAAATTATTGAATTAATAAATATTACAAAATCTTGCTTGAATCATGTGCACAATATATAATTATTAAGTACAGACTGTTATTAGTAATAAAACACACTTATTATCCAAACATCTCCCGCTGAAAACTTGAATTCGAAATTCTCATATATTTGACATACAAATACTATTCAAATACAAAAATTCTTGCCCGATTATTTAATTTTCATATTTATTCACAATTCATATTTAATCAAATTGTCACAAATTGTCACAAATTACCGATTACGTGTAGGGCGATGACGGTAGTGACGTTTCTTAAAATGAAAATTCCACATTTCGACTTTGCGTCGTAATACCTCAGCTTATAGAATATGTAGAGCAAAAATAAAGACACTTTCCTTATATAATTTAAACCCAAACTATCGATTAAGCCTAGTAAGAACTCAATCCGTTCAGCGGTTATTGAGGTCTGATAATCTCAAGTACTCTCAACTGGCCAGCTCGCGTATAGATACACGGGGTGCCTCGCTGCTGCTGCGGTACTTGGCGCGAGACACTACCGTGTCTCTTGATAGCTGATGGTTCTAATGATAGATTTATTCATGAGACTCTTGCGTTTCTCAGGATGCTTCTTCTCGGCCGTCTACGAAAGCGTGCCACTGGCAATGGCCTATCTGGTACCTTTCGACTATATTCTTATGATAACCATGAGTTTTTTTATCAAACTCAGGTATTTGTAATCATCATAAGTAAATTTTAATGCATTTCTGTTAATTTTCCAAGCTATTACTATATAGTTATTACTATATTACTATTACGCGAATAGTACTATTACTATATTACTATTACGCAAATAGTACTATTACTATATTCTATTACGCAAATAGTATTATTACTATATTCTATTACGCAAATAGTACTATTATTATATTACTATTACTATATTACTATTACGCAATAGTACTATCACTATATTACTATATTTTACTATTATGCAAACAGTTTGTTGTTTTCCTTTTTAAGTTCTATATAAAGTGGAAAACCCGGAGTTTTCTTGGAAAGATGATGAACAAAAAACTCTTCTTTCTGAACGAGAAAGATTGATTAAATCGCGTGTGTAGCAACAATTTTACCGCAATTTTAATTGTAATTTTATTCTCAATTTTTTTAACAAATCTTTCTTGCACAGCCCTAATATAAGTAGGTTCTCTCTTCTTATCGATACTCTCGATAATTGACAGCTCATTACCCGTATACATACGATGGGTAAGATATTTCTCCTGGTTGCTGCACTCGACGGAAACTCTCACCATTGTTCAATGGAAAGGCGTGCACAACATATGTAAGTTACACCAACATACATTTTTCTACGAGATGTACAACGATCCGTTTTCTGCAAACAGCCTGCGAAACAGTCGAGCTACCCTGCCTCACCGAAGGAACCGAGGTCCTGGACCGCTACGATTTCGATGAGCGCAACTTTTGGCCCGACATCATCCTCATGGCCGTCATTTACGTCGTCTTCCATCTATTGGCTTACGTCTTTTTGTGGAGACGATGCAGATCGAGATAAATGAACGTGCGAGCGAGCATTAGAGAAAATGTGACCGAAAAGCGATGTACCCCACCATATTACTGACCTCTGGCTCCTTCCCATAATCATTCAAGATTTAGAAAGTATGTCCTAATCATGACTTTTTTTTCGCGTGATCTTTCGAACTAAAATTATAAGCAAATATTTGGGAAAAATTATACATCGAAATTTGTATTGAATATTGCATCGAAAATTAATTGCTGTAATCAAAAGCTTATTCAGAGCTTGCGAAGATACGAAATAAATATGAAATCATGTATGTTTAGAAAATGAATGAAGTTTACTAGCGTGAATCAGAATCCGAATTTACATTCATTTTTGTTAAGTTTGTACTTGTTGTAATCTTATCTCAGAAGCGTAAGATATTAAGTACGTAACATTAATATTACTCTCTTACATCCCACTCGGCATGTAATATTGCTGAAATATTGTAATGTTCGGAAATGGTACAGAAATATTTCATTAACATTTCAATTGTAACTTTGCATCTGAAATATTTCAGAAACATTACAAAAAAATAGTATTCAGTCGCTAGTTCGTTCGTTTATCGCTATGCGACGTGCGATGTGCTATCTATCTCGTATTTAAGTTTTATTTATGAGAATTATATAAAGCTTGCAAAGAGCGGCTAATATTAAGAGATTAAAGATATACTTTTACAAACGACTACTATTAATATAATCTATGTTAATGTATTAGACATATTTCCGAATATGTCTAATACATTAACTATAATAACTATAATTCAAATAGAGAAATTCATATAACTCGACCAATACTAGCAAATAAATTAAACGGGCGAAGTTGGAAGAATATTTTTTAGGGAGACGTATATCTCTTGGTTTGAGATTACAAGATTCCCTTGATCATCCTCCAACCATACCGTGAATAAATAGGCGAGAAACGATCTTCCAACTTCGCCCGTTTAATTTATTTGCTAGTATTGGTCGAGTTATATGAATTTCTCTATTTGAATTTATTTGACTAGCGATAAAAAATTACCAATTAATTAATAACTATAATATTACCAAAATATTGCTGAAATCTTTCAGCAAGGTTGCATTTGAAATGATTGCGGACATTGAAACATTGCAGAAATGTTGCAGAAACGGTTGTGAAATATTTCTGTAATATTGCTGAAAGGTGTAATATTTCAAATGGAATATTGCAGCAATGTTTCAGAAATATTACATGCCGAGTGGGATGTAGCAAAAAAATTTATTAATTGTGTAAAGACTACGAATACTTTCATTTCGCCCCTTGTCGCGCAATTCGATATTGCTTGTTAGAAGTACATAGTACACAAATAAAATAAATAAATATTCTTTGCTATATAATGATAAAAACTTAATTGGATCAATTGTAGGAAATTTATAATTTCGTTACAACTCTTGCTACAAATTATTTAACACCGTACGATTAAATGTATATTACTGAAAATTATTGTAATTATTTACACAGTATTACTACCGTATTATTACCGTAAAGAACAATTATTTGCTATAGAGTTCTCGTTCATATATAATAAAGGCTATATTACACTACAGCTGTCTATTAAGATAAAACAATTCTTTAAATAAGGAAAATTGGTATATGTATAACAGAAAAATTAAACAATAGTATTACTCAATAACATTGACTTTATTTTAAAAGATATAAAAGAGTTTCTTAGAAGATACAAAATAAAGACAGTACAAATATATATTTTTAACATTAAAATTATTATTACATTAAATCCCATTATAATACTTTTATTATTTTACAATGGAATTAAAAAATTAATATATAATATTATAATACATTAATAATAAAAGAATTATTATTAATATAAAAATTAATATAAAATAGTAAAGCTAATATTCATATTAATTATTACAGTAATTAATTTTTAATAATAGGCCATTACACAAAATATTTTAATGTTTATATCTCATATATATGAAATTTAATACCTGATAGTTAACATACTTGCGTTTTAATATTTAATAGACAGTTATATAAATAATATATTTAATATTATATGTATATATATATATATATGTAACATTATATATACATATATATATTATACTTATATGTATATATATTTGTATAATAAACATTATGTAAATATAATTAATTAATGTTTGCATAAATATTAAAACTTAATAATATAAGAATCAATTTAACGATAACTAGATAAATTTAAGATATTTACAATATAATTAGAAACAATCAAGAAAATAATTGAAAACATTATGGAAGTAATACATAATTAGATAATGAATATATAAAAAATTGTTGCAAAGTTTATGATATATTAATATTTGGTATTTGACATAAATGATTTAGTTGGTGCAGTTTTTTAGTTGTTGACGAAGGTGTTGTAGTTGGACATGATATAGTTAAATGAATATGTTATATTGTAATTAATTTCATTGTTAGAACCATCAATCAAACTTTGAAGATATTTAAACTTATATTTGAAATTATGTTGTTTATTAAATGGCTTTGCAGTTGGGTGTGTCGTAGTTAGGTACGTTGTGTTCGATTCTATCGATCAACCAAACAAAGTTTGAAAAAATTTCATCTGCCTCTCGATCTCTGATAAACGTGTTGTCATCTTGCGTTCAATATCCCAGAACAATTGTGTCACATGATCTCTCGCAAATTTATTTATCTAAAATAGATTATTAACATTTGTTATCAATAACTAATTTCGCGATTAATTATTATAAAAGACAGACGCAATAGTTTCTTGTTATTAACATATAATTACATGTATGAAGTATGTATACTCTATGTAAGATATGTGACATATTTAGATATGAAAAATAAATATCATAATATAAAAATTATAAATGACTACGGAATTTAGATTTATAGAATTTACCTCTTTTAGTTGTTCCGCAGAATACGCATTATTAATCATCACACTTAATGCTGCATTCATACTGACTCGACTATGAGAACAAAACAGTATGTATAAATTTATAATTAACACATACAAACTAAATTTTCATAATGAGCAGTATATTTTTATAAAGAAGATCTTATTACCTGTTTTTTATAAAATAAAAATTCTGCAATATTCTTTTAAGTATTGCAGTGTTCTTAGCATGTCTCGCAAGAGTAGAAAGAAAATGATTAGCAGTTAAAGCATAGAAACGCTCTTTTTCTGCTAGTGTTTTATTTTCATTGTTGATCACATTTTTTTCAAATGTCGGTAAAAAAGACCCCAGGTAATGAAGGATAATTATGGGATCTTCAGAACAACTAAAAAATTCCAACATGTTATTATCAGATTTTTCTATGTATTTATTAGATGCGGCGTTCCATTCATCGTGCCAATCACTAATTTGCATTGTCTTTAAACCATTACAGTAAGTCCATTTCTCCCACCCAGGCAAAATTCTACGACATGTAGAAAAGAAGTGTTTTAGTTTTAGTTTTGACATATCTCTTATCGATATTTAGCATATAATTTCTTTGTTAATAATTACCCAGGGAAAAAGTCCATATATAATCAAATATAAATATGTATAATTATATAAAATATGTGTGTCTGCATATGTTTTCATTCTCTTGTATACATACGTATGCAAAACAATACTAACAATAAGAAGAATGATGAAAAAATAGTCAGAAAAATAATTTTAGCATTATTTCTTATAGGAAAAGTAAAATTTAAAGAGATCGAAAAATTGCAGATATAAAATAGTATATAAATTTATATATAATTATATATAGGCAATCTTTTCTCATTTCATCAAATTTTACTTTTTCTAAACAAAAATGCAAATTTATTTTTCTAATTGTTTTTCATTTATTCATTTTACTATTTTTTTTGTATATACAGACAGAAAGTAAATAAGAAAAAAGAAACATATATGTGAACATATTTATATATAATTATATATATATATATATAATTATATATATTTGATTCTATATGGACATTATTTTCCCGGGTAATATATTATCAAATATACGCGCACAAGATATAAAAATATGTCTACACAGGAATATAATAATTAGAAGAAGACTTACTTAATTATTTGAGGGTTCAGTGCATGCAATTGCAAGTGCTGTTTGGCTACTCTCAAGCACGAGGCAGGATCGATAATGCATCCCCATTTTGCGAGTTCATGTTTTAAATATTTACTAAGATCGTCGTTGAAGGTTACTACTTGCTCGTACACATACTCTTTTATATTTTCAAACAGGTTTTTTGTTTTGAGTAATACTTCCTACAATTTGGTATAAAATATATTTTTTATATACATATATGTGCGAAAAAATATACATTCTTATTTATTAAAACTATTTGATTTCAGTAAATAAACCTCAAATATTAAGTTTTTACATTTAAAATTGAGTGTTAACACTCAATTTTGGAGGTTTCCTCTCAAATTTAAGTATATACATATTCAAATTTTGAGTGTTTACACTGAGGATTGAATGTTTACACTCAAACGTTGAGGGTGTATATCCAAAGATTGAGGGTTTAAACTCAAAATTGAGTGTATACATTAAAAGATTGAGTGTGTACATACACCCAATGACTGAGTGTTCACACTCAAGTTTGAGTGTATACATTGAACATTTAAAGTTTACTCTCAATACTTGAATAATAAACGACAAATTATTCTTATAAAAACATTCAATTTCATTTCATTCTCATTTAATGTACGCTTCTAGTGTATATGCATTTCATTACATAGAAAATAACAGATCAAACATTTCAATTTTATACATAGATGTTTAAAATTAAAGTGTTTAAATTAAGAAAATTATCATGTATCATATTACATTGTCTCAAAACTATAGTACAGTTTTTATAAAATATTTGCAAATCTTTAATATCTGTCGCAAATATTTTATAATGGAGAAAATTCGCGTATGTTCATTGCTGTATAATTAATTGAAATTCGATATAAATTGCAAAATCAATCTCTATTATAATATATATTTGTAATATTATAATATACATTTGTAATATAATTTTATAATAGAAAGTTGATATAATAAATATAAATAATAGAATGATATTAATATATGTGGTAAATAAGCAATAGAAAATATATAATATCTTTGAAATGAAAGATTAAAAACGTAAATAAATTTTGAAATAAAATTTTTTCTACTTTTAAAGAAAAGAAGACAGGATTGGGAAAATTTATAAACTTTATAAAAGTACCTCGTTGCTCGTTAATAATTTTGAAATAATAACTCGTTATTGTTACTATTTACTGATGTTGAAAATTAATTTGTTATGTCGCATCATTACAATTTGCATATTTTAACGTTTTTAAAGTCAAGTCTTATACACAAAACACACATAAAACTTTTTAAATATTTTTTTTTACGAAAATATAATAAAAGCGATATAATTACAATATTGATATAAAGCACATATAATAAATTTTATAATTCTAAATTTTTAAATTTTATAAAGAAAACCTTTTTAAAAACATTGCATAAAGATCTTTCATCATAAGATAAAAAAAATTCTGTAAGTATAAATAAGAAAAGTTTTTTTAGTTCTTTCTTTTAACGGATTAATAATATATCAAAGAATAATATATCAATGAAAGCTTGTTTTTATATTTTAAACTTTATGCAAATTCAAATTTTGATCTGAAATGCTAAACTCAAAATTAAATTAAGTTATAAGTTTAAATTCGTTTTTAAGATGCAAAAATTTATATAAGAAAAACAAAAGTAAAACGACATAAAAACAAAAATTTATGTTACATGATCTGGCTTAAAATGAAAGTAGTTAAATTTTAGAGATTAAAAGTATTTCATAATTAATTTCAGCGACTGTGGCTAAAATATTGTTAAAAAGGAGAATTGTAAAATTGTGTTCGAGTCTGTATTCGAGATTGTTTGTGTTCGAGAATTTTAGAAAAGTTTAAGGCTCTTTGTGCGTTTGTTCGCAGAGAAAATATATCGCGTAGATTCGAAAAAAAACGAGAAAAATAACTATAGAACGAACAATAACGAGAAAAATAACTGTAGAACGAAAAGTAACGATAAAAATAACTGTAGAATTTGTTTTTATACGCTTTACTGTGAAATAATGTAAAGAAATTAGTGATTTTCTTACTGTTATACTGAAAAAAATAACTGTAACGATAACAGCACTTTAAGTAATGCGTTACTTTACAATTAGGAGAAAAACAATTATTAATACAGTAATTAATTAAAAGTTTATCATATAATTAGCATTAAATTAAGTTTTCCTTTAATTATCTAATATCTTACCTTTTAAGAAATTACGTTAGAATTATGATACAAAATCATTACTTTACATGCACTGACCTAATACAATTTTATGGAAAACTTTATTACTGACAATACCTTGAGTATAATGGAAAGATCATCTCGAGTTTTTGAAAATGCAAAGATATTTGATATGTATTCAAAAACTTTGATCATAGGATACCATGCTACAAAATCTTTCTCTTTTGATAAATAGCTCGCAAGTTCCCAGAATATAGAGAAATTAAGTTTTTTCTCTATCGCAAGATGGAACGCGTCGTCGATGATTTGCGCTCGATTGAGAACATGTATATACGTATATTTTTCAGAGTTTAAATAACGTGCAATATTTAACCAATTCTCAGGATCATAGTTGACGCGATAGTATCCTATTATACGAAAAATAAATTTTATCGATTATTTTTATAATGTATGTAACAAAAAATATTTTAAATTTTGTATATTTATTATTTTTTCATGTTTTAAACATGTATAAGCTGTATTAGAATTTGGACATATATAAAAAATATCAATTTTATATATATATATTACGAATTATAAAATTATTTCACGCCGATAATCGAATTAAAGGATAGAGCTCAGAAAATTTAGGCGGCGTATGGAATTGTATAAACTTATAAATTAATTTTAATTACAAAAATAATATTTGTACACAAATTGTACATTTAATCTAAAACTTAAGCTAATTTAATGGTAATATTGCAGAATACTTAATAGAATATTATTGTTTATATAATATGTGGAATATAATTTCAATTCTTATAACAAAATATAAGAATAAAAATATTTAATAAAAATACTTACCAGTTTGTTGTATGTTGACAATGAACCATTTATTATTACCAACATCAGTAAGTGCGATTACCAACTCCGGCTCGGACTGCGTTAAACAATTGTATTTAAATGGGAAATATATGTTAAAATTAATGGCCGTTTCCATAGTATACGTCACGGGTATAAAATATGGTTTCCGATCCGATTTGTTGTGAAACTCTTTCGATATTATCACAGAATCGTTAGAATAATCTCGTATCACATTCAACACAGGACAATGCTCCTGTATAATCCAAATGTCCATCATTTGTTTTACGTTTAAATCGTATTTTTCAAGATTTAATTCATCTATGACAGTCTGCATAACATTCCATAAATCATCGGGAGTTTTCGAATTAAAGTAAGTATACCTGTAGAATTTAAAATTATGCCAATAAATACTATATATACATAATTAAATTGCATTAGAATATATTATATCATAATTATTATTCGTTTTAACATACAGCTTAGATGATTTTCACTTTAATCTGAATGTAAACTATGAAACTCTCATGAAGATCAATTGGTTTTAAGCTGCGGTCACAAATTTTTTCGAAAAATAAAGATGTAAAGTACGAAATAATTTTCTAATAATTTTTATACATCGTGCAATCCACATTGTTTGGTGCATTCAGTATAACAAGGTCTATAATTATATATCTACTATATAATAATAATTAATAATTCCATATATGTTTGCACTTCTTGATGCAACATGAGATTCAAACATAGATAAAAGTTGTTGGTTGGCTTGTTATTTTTTGTGTATGTTAAAGAATTATTTCTAGATACGAACTTCGTTTTGCATTAAAAGTTACAAACACATATAAAATTGTATAGTTTTATATTACATTTAGATCACATTGAAAGCATGTTGAAAGCACCGTGTAATGAAGGGATGAACTTTGTCTTTGTTAATATATTATTGCAAAATAATATGTATGTGTTGCACATGTAAATGATAACGAAAATAAAAAGCATTTGATATATTTGATATATTTATGTTTGTGACGTCATAAGTTTTTTAAAATACAACCGCTGCTCAAATCTCATTCATTGACTTTTATGGGGTGATTAGTGTCAAACTTAAATTTAAATCATTCAAGCTGTGTCTACTAAAACAAATATTTATATCAATATTATAATAATAATTAATTTAATAAATAAAATATTTCTATAGCTTTTATAAATCTAACCTATAATAAATTTAATTTATAATATTACAAAAAGTATGTGCCCTTTTTCTATTATAATGGGTTTGATATAGTTTACAATCTATAAATAATAACATAATGAATAAGTGTATAAATATATGTAAAACGTATCATATGTAATGGTTTCTCTAGCGTCTTATTATTTATTTAAAATGTAGAACAAAAAAATTTACTGTTGGACAAAAACGTACGTTTCTGTTGTTGCTCTGATATATACCATTTATTGTTTAAACATAATTTTTTTTTACTAGATGTTTTACAAAATCTTTTACAAAATTTTTTACAAAATTTACATCAGTAAATTGCATAAAATAATGTATATATGTATTATGCCCAATATAATTTTACTTCTTAATTTAATAGCCTTAACTATTTTATTATTATGTTTTAGTATTAAATTTGTAATATTTAAGAAAGCGCAAAATGTGTTATTGTGTTCTTTATACGATTATTTGTGTATATGCCTTTTTATTATAATTGATCTCATCTATTTTTGTAAATTCTTTTGTCAACGCAGTTAAATTTTTAATTAAATATAAATCAATTATTTATTATTCATATTATTGTTTGGTACATACGCAAGTTTGGATACTTATTGGATACACTTTCATCTTGGCATATATTTTTTAACCTTTTTTAGAAATGTTTTTTTAGAGATAAATTTTTGTTCTTTTTATGTATTTACTTTCCTGTATGTGTGTATATTTTTTATGGTATATAATTAATATTTTTCAATGTAGATATCACTTACGTCGTATTTAAATACGCGTTAATACCCATCCAAAATGCATTATGGGGAACACTTTCTAGCATGCGCCACAGAACAGCTCCTATAATAAATATTTAATGAATGCGTAATTATATATACTTTAAATAAATTTAACCCACGGTTTTCATATATCCGTGGACATAGCTAAATAATAGTAAAAAAGAATTAATTTTTAATTTAAAAATTTTTCTTTCTCTTATAACAAAATTAAATTAAGAGCAAATAAGTGTACAATAAAAATGTTTAATTTTTTTTTAAATATTTGGCAATTTATAAACTATTGTTTAATTATATTTACAAATTTTTACACACATGTATATAAATATATATATATATATAAGGTCAGTGCAGGTAATTACGCCACCTTAATCTTTTGGATTTTATGGACACTTTGCTGAGGATCGAGTGAAAAAATTGAGTGTACCATAATTAAAAGTGATCTTTTGGCTGCCTCAAAAAAAATATTTCAACGCTTTACCTCTTCTCTTTCTTTTTCAACCAATCGTTCCAAAAAAGTGCGTCAAAGTGGCGTATTTACCGACACGTGCAGGTAATTACGCCACCTAATAAAAAATTCATATAAAGTGATTTTGAGGCGTGGAATCACGTGAGAAACCAACTCAGAGCTTTGCAACAAACATTTTGTGAATTTTACTCGCAATTCCAATGCACAAAAAGGAACGGGGAGACAACGTGTTTCGATTATAAATCCTTTTTTTTTAAATAAGCAAAAATAATTTTTACTTTTTATCATTAAGTATAAGTCTTATTTTTTACATTGAAAAAACTGCCACAATCAAAACGAATTTAAATACAAACATAGAGACCAAATTCGTTAGTAATTCTAATGAGTTCTTAAAGTGGCGTAATTACCAGCAGCCTGAAATTTCGTAAATAAATTGCTATTTTTGTACTTAAATGAAACGGAATGACAAAATCAACTATACTTTCGGAAAAGGCGTTGAATTTACTATAAAAATAATGCTAGCAAATATTTGAAATGTAATAATTACTGCCGGCAAATTAGCGGCGAGTGTAGTGCCAAGTTTATAGTGGCAAATTATTTGCTAACAACTTTTATTTTAATTGTTACTACAAATCACTAAAAGTTCAAAACGGCAAAATGTTTGTTGATATCAACTTAGTATCTATGCTTTCACAATTAGCATTCGTCATTTAAAGCCATCCGTACGTATTAATGAAGAATTAGATAAGTGGCGTAATTAGCTGCTATGGCGTAATTACGTGCACTGACCATATATATATACAATATACACATATATATGTATATATATGTGTATGTGTACATTCATCTATATAAACACTTTATACATATTTTTACATATTCATACATTTTATACACTTTTACAAATATACATACCTATACTGTGAGGAAATGGTAAATTTGAATTACTTTTGAGTATATTGCTTGTACATTCCATAGAATCATTTATAGCAAAATAAGTATTTAAATGACGAGATTCATATTGAATCTGGACTACGAACAAGTCCATCAGCCGGGAATCTGGAAAGGCCTACAGACAGATTTATGTAATCGAATAAATATATAATTGTAGAAGAAGATTGTATTAATAATTTCGCACAAATATATGCAATTATTTGCTATTTCGAAAGAAAGATTTGCTATTTGACGTCACATAATTTTATATTGTAATATATTTAAATTAACTAGTAATTTGTAACTTAGACATAGAAAATATTATTAATATTATTTAAAAAGATATACTTGAATAATAAAAGGTTCTTCTAAATTATAATAACATAATTTAAATACACGTGCTATCTGTTTTATAATGTTATTTTTCCAAAATAGTTAAGATATTGTAAGAAGTTAAAAAAAGAAAAAAATAATATATATCGGCATTTCTACTATTATTCTTAACGAATGGGAAGAAAATTTCAGAACTATTTATGTTGTCACGAAATCAACAAAATTTTTTTTATAATTAGCAATGTTAGAAATGTTGAAAAACAACCTTGTCGATGATATACGTTTCGAGGAACATAATGAAGCCCTCGTTTAACCACCAGTAAGATTGACAAAACGAATCGAAAAGATTACCAAACCATTGAAATGTTATATCATGAGCTATTGAGCTCATTATTACAGTTTTAAGCGCAGCAGGATATAATTCTTCATTATAGGTAATATCTGCTTCACTGAAAATTATTCATAAATAATGCAATTATGTCGAATTTCTTGTCATAAGCTTGCATCATTTGCTTATGTAAAAATTGAATATATATTTTGTACACATATTAGAGAAAAAAAATTCAAATACTGTCAAAAAAAAAACAGAATTTTTATAAGCGTAAGAATAAATTAAACTTTGATAAACAAAAAGAATTAGTTTTTTACAACAATTTATTCTATATATTATGTTAATTATAAGTAAATATTTTATATAATTTTATGTGCATCTCTGTTTCTCTATCTTTCTCAAAGCTAAAATAATTTTGGTGATTTTATTTTCTAATATTCTCGATATATATTTTTCGATATGATAAATATAAATTATGTAGCAATTTTTTTATTAATACATAAACAAAATGTATAAATCATACTCATATAATGAGTTTAATGATAAGGACATAAACATATTTCCTTATCATTAATATTATAATTGCTAAATCAATTTGAATTCTTAATTTGATATAATAAGCAATTAAAAGTTATTTTGTTATAAATCTATAGTATATTATATATGTTATCGTTATTTTTTTTTTTAATAAAATTACTTTTATCGAAGTTACTTAAGCATCAATATAAGTATATATTTCCAAAATATAAAATTCCCTCTAAATATTAAAAAGACCGGATAAATACTGTAATAAATCTTTCTTTAATTAATCCAATTCTTACAATAAGCATAGAAATATATATATCTTTGAATTTTTTAATTTTAATTTAATTTTTTAATTGGAAAAGCTATCAATATTATTGTATTTTAATGAATTATAACTAGTGATGGGATCAGGTTTAATATCTATGTACTAAAATACCGAGTCGAAACCAATAATCAAGTTTTATTTTCTAAGATTCATATAATACTCATTAGAAATAATATTTCATATATTGTACTTGCGAAGTAACAGAATCTAGAACAGTTATATTCGAATTTTAGATTCAGTACCTACAAGGTTCGAAATAGTACATATAAAGAATCGAGTCTTTTACAAGTAGTATTCAAACTCTAAAATAAAAAAAAATCTATTTATAATACTTGCTACGCATTCACACACTCGCGCATGCACACTTCTCATTCCATCCTCATACCCATTCAACCTACCCCCACAATTTCTCAAAAGTACTCATAAAAGATTCGAACATACTTGATCAAAGTTTGAATGCATTTGGAAGTATTGCTCTTGTTTTTTGAAGTATTTATGGAGGATTCGAACCTATCTCCTTCGGATTCGTGTCTACTTGAAAGTACTGTTTTTTTTTATGTAATCATAGAGAGTTCAAAACCATGCAACAAATTCGAACCTACCTGTAAAATACTTAATCTCATCACTAATTATAATTATGATTATTTCTTAAATTTGTATGTATTACTTGTAAAGTACCAGTCCCCAGGTTTGCCAGATATTGTGTTCGAAATTCGGAATAGCGACGTAATTCACTTTCGGTGCCCTCTTCAAGATCTTCCAATTGTTTTCTAAATACATAGTTACATTTCCAGCAACATATTGCGCGAATTTCATGTGGGATATCAAGTGTGATCTGCACCACGTGTTGATCGTAGTCTCCGTCGAATTAAGTACCTGATTCAGGTATTCAACATTATACATCATAATTGCAACGTCGTGTGCAGACATTGGAGGTGTCTTGTGGAACCATGTACGCATCCCGTTATGATCTATAGGAGTGTAGTATCGTATTGGCATATTCGATAAAACTTTGTATTTTGTCTCATGTTCCACGGTAATGTTAAAAGTGGCTCTTAATTGCGGTTCGTCCCAACACGGAAAAAGTTGGACTTTTCTCGGCTGGAATAGTGTTGCGAATATCATCAACCTATTACATTTTAACGACATGCTTCAGATAACGATAACAAATTTTTAGCAATTGTTGATATAGAAATATTAAAGATTGTACCAATACTATTTATAAATAATGTGTAAAAAATATAATATTTAGCATATTTTATTATTATTTTATTATTATATATTATTACACATACACAACAGAGACATTATTATTTTTCTATTATATATATACATATATATAATGCACACATATAAATATAAGATTTATTAAATGACACAGCTCAGTGCGCGTGTGCATGCATATGTTTGTAGATTTTGTGCATTTAACATATATGCAATGATTGTTATTCTTTATTATTACACTTATGTGATTGTTACATAACTTAACTTAATGTTACATATATTTCTCTTTATGTGTCTTTTAGAATTAAAGTTTATTTCAAAGAGAACATGCGATTGAAGCAGTTATTTTTTTTTAGCCCGTTATATTAATACATTTATGCCCGTTATATTAATATATTTACATATTATGTAAAGAAGTATGATCATATTTAGAAATAGAGAAGTTTTATCCGTGATATTGTAAAACTATATATTTTATTATGAAGCATCGCACAGTAAAAGCGGATATTATAAGTTTTGATGATAGAGCAGGTGCTTTGTAAAATATAATAATAAATAATGTGTACACAATTTAATATATAAATATATTTAATGCATCTATATATAATATATATATATATATATATATAATATAGCTTATATTTGATATACGTTTATGTTTACTCACCTTTTATGTTCTTCTTTGATTGTGTACCATCGAAAATACTTGATTGAGTGTATATATGGTGAATTAGAAAATTTCACATACAGAGTATAAACTCCACATTTTAACAATAAGTTTTTTTTAGTTCTTTGGTCGACGACAATAAGAACGAGATTTCTCTCTTCAATTCGAGATACTTTTAGTTCATACTTTATTCCACTGTTAGCTGGCTTTAACTTTGCTTCTCTTACAATCATATAATTTGATATAGGCAAATTTATGTTTTCTGTTTCACAATTAATATAAATAGTGACATTCAACTTGCCATTTATCTCTAGCCACTCATAATCTGGCACGTTAAAATCCGGTGGTAGTGGCAGCTTTATCTCCACGTTATAATGTAACGGTACCAGACAGTTCGACGTATGATAATTCATCGCACTATGCCACTTAATCTTTGCGTTTTCATCGGTAGAAAAAGCCATTGCCATTGAAATGATATATAATAAACCATTTAATGACAATTTGAGAAACATCATGTCAGTTTTCGTTTCGGTTATCTGCAAAAACATTTCTTTGCTAATAATAAGAGTAAGTATAGAACAGAAAGCAAAAATAGAGAACAAGTAAATACAAAGAAAGTGCAAAACTGTCGACTCCTGTGAGAAAGGGAAAAGATAATTAAAAAAATTACAGCAATTTAAAAAAGATACACTATCTATTTAAATAGTTGATAATTTTTACGAGGAATTTTTACATACATTGTGTTTTATATACTTTTATTACACAATGTAAATATATATATTAAATCTAATTCAATAAAACTGTATTCTCTATTAATTCTATTTTTTACAAAGTAAGGAAATTGAAATTACTCTCATGCGAAAAGCACAATTTAAATTGTTGGGGTTATTAAAAGCCAGATAAGGATGATACTGCGTAAGTTTCAAGAAAAATTATTTTTCTTTTTTTAAATTAAAAAGTTGTGCACAGAGCATTTTTACTTGGTGCGATACACCAAGTGCTTAAATAATCTCAAGTCTGAAATTCATTTTTAATATGCGTCTGGTTCTTACTTGCCTGGGAAATTTAAATTGTAAAATTTAATTTTTTTTTATTTTAGTCTTATAGGAAACTCACAATACACGCGGCTTATTCTCTAACTTTATATTGATAGCAATAACTTTTTCGTACTTTCCGTAATTCTCATATAAAACGCTATCTTTGTAAAATACTTCTAACACACACACATAAACAGTTGTTTTAATTAAATATATTATCTTATAACAGATAATTGAGTACTAATTTTGTTTGTGTGTTGACTTTTGTTTGTGACTTGTGTTACGACTTCTGATTCGCGTGCGCGCGTATTTGCTCCGCGCAAATAATCCTTCAGATAATTAAAATAAAAGCACAGCAAAGTACATATATCCTGTTTTGCTAAACATCATTTGATCAACTATGTGATGAAAGCAATATCTGTATTTATATAAATTTGAATTACTAAAGCCTTGTATAGCAGTGATAAATGATGCTAATACCTTGTACAATATTGGGTTGGACGATCAAGTTTCTTTGGTTCCAATTTTAAATAGCTTAACCAATGCCTGAATAATTTATATTCCAGTATTGTGAAACAGCAATCAATCATATTAGATAGATTTAATTTAAGAACACAAAAGTGTAAAAATTATTTACAAAAGGTTTAAAAATTATTTAACTATAAATAATAAATCAAAATAATAAATGTAACTGATAAATATAATATAATAAATGTAACTTGAAATATCGAATAAATATTTAATAAATTATAGCATAAACGGCGAGGAAATGTTACTTGTGACAGGAACAATAAAAAATAAGGAATAAATTCTTTTTATTTTCACAGCAAATAAATTTCGATATTAAGATAGGGTCTATCTGTGACTGTAAGACAAAAGCTATATGTAAGTAGTCTTAATCAAACGGAGTAATTAAACATCTACCTGGGAAATTCAAAGATAATAAATATTTCAGAGAACATAAATTAGAGGTGTGCGAAGTACTTACATTACTTACATTCAAGTTGTCAGTTATAGTTTAAGCATGTAAGCTAAATTGTGTATACCTCAAATTGAAGAATCTATAGAAGAAACAATTTATATTTCTCGCAAGGTTATTTTTCAAAATTACCAAGGTTATAAATGTTTCTGCTTCTTATATTCTTTTAATGTAATTATATATTTCGCTGTTATGCATATTATAATATCATATAAAACAAGTTCGAGTCAGAGATACAGCGTAAAACTTTTTTCAAAAATCTTGTATTCAAAAATATGAAATATATAATATATAGATTTAAGCACAAAAATGTGTATAAAATAATTCCTTCTAATATCTGAGCTTTATCCGTTGTTGGTTTGAAGTATATTACCAATATGTTATTATCATCAAGTTTATGTGTCACTTATACGTCATGTATACACTTAAGAAACGGATAATAAAGAAGCAGCTGTTGCGAGAGAGAGAAATTAAGGTTATTTTAAATTTTGTCGATAAACACATACGTTTCATGAGCAAATTAATCTGAACGTGTATAAAAAACGCAAGAAAATTTTTTCATTGTATACACAATTTTTTAAGAATAAAACTTAACGTCTATTGTTTGTTCTTTTTTTACATTTATTACATATTTTATTTAACATAACGTTAGAGAGGAGACAGTGACTCTAGATATCTATTAGGGAAAGAATTTATTAAACAAAAAGCATACATAATTTGTTTTTAATTTGTAATTTGTTATATGTTAAATCGATTAAAAGATGCTGTTACAATTTACGCTTAAATGTTTTTATGTTAACTGCAATATGCAAAGAATAAAGATAATATTTGAAATAAAAAGAAACATGTTAATTTCAGTTTTCTTAAAAACTGAATAAAGTATCTTTTAGGAAAGAAGAATGCTGTAATCGCGTGTTCTTTACAAATTTTAAATGCATATATTTGAAAAGAAATATTTAAATGTCCTGTATTTAACTTACCCTGTCTGTTGAATTAAGTACGAGCCGTTATTTAAGCCAAAATTGTATTTCTCAATCGTGATCTTATTACTTCGAAGGACCATCGAAAACTGACGACGTTTTCGGTATGAAAATATGTGAAGGACATACTATCATGTAAATAATATCTCCTGAAGGTCATACATAACAAGCGTCTTATTCTATCTTACTAGAACGATAAAGGTCAATACATAGTTAAACAGATCTCGAGAGATACTTTGATTTTTACATTTAAAATCATTTTTCTCTTTTTAACTAATATTCTTTAAATGTCCAATATGTTTTTATTCTAAACAAATGTTTTTATTCTCGTAAAACATCCAAAGATTTATTAATTAAAAAGAGAAAAATTCTCGTAAAACATCCAAAATATCCAATCAGGAAATTGTATGTTCTATACAAGAAGAAATATATTCTTTATACTTTTCTATGATTATAAAGAAATTTTTTCTTGTCATAATTTTATATAAAACAAAAGTATCACATTTCTTATTTTTTTTATTTTTATCGGATTTTTTATTTTTATATATTTCTTTACGAATAAACTGCACTGAAAATTGAGAAAGAGATGTTCCTGGCACATACTGGAAAAATGAATAAAAAGCATCTTCGAGTTATTTCAAATAAGCATTATAACATTTCAAGTCATAATTTCATCACAAAATTATATATGTACAATATTATAGCAGTGTTCTTATACGGCAACATCGATATAATCGAAAGAAACAAGATAACATACCTACTTGTCGGTCTATAAATCTGCGATTGCTGAAAAATAATGTCAGCCAAGAATTAATAATCGTGCTCTCCTTGTTGCTCTATCGCGCTGACGAGATATAAAATATCGATGAAAAAGCAACAAGTGATGAAACACAATTTTTAGATACTATTGATATATGTATACAATATATATGTATATATATATATATATATATATATATATATATATATATATAAAATTAAAATCTATTATAAAATTGAGCATTTGAGAAACGGTGACCGAAGGACGATGTACCTTACTATATTACTGACCTCTGGCTCCTTCCCATAATACTCAAGATTTAGAAAGTGTATTTTAATCATGACTTTTTTTTGCGTGATATTTCGAACTAAAATTATAAGCAAATATTCGAAAAAAAATTATACATCGATATTTGTATTGAATATTGCATCGAAAATTAATTGCTGTAATCAAAAGAGCTTATGTAGAGCTTGCGAAGGTACGAAATAAATATGAAATCATGTATGTTTAGAAAATGAATGAAGTTTACTAGCGTGAATCAGAATCCGTATTTACATTCATTTTTGTGAGGTTTTTACTTGCTGTAATCTTATCTCAGAAGCGTAATATATTAAGTACGTAACATTAATATTATATACTCTCTTACATGTAGTAAAGAAATTTATTAATTGTGTAGACTACGAATAAATATATTTTATATAATTATATTTTATGATAATCAATAAATTTTATATTTTAATGTAGTCGTTATATCGCAAATAGATTTTGTTTTGCTTTTCTTCTTTCAAGTTATATTTAACAATATTTTTTGTTTGATAATTCAAGATTGATGATATATTATCATCTTTTTTTCTCTAAAATATATTTCTCTTCGAGATCTTTAATTTAAATAATCTGAATAATATAAATAATATAATGTAAATAATATAAATAATATAATCTAAATAATAATAATATAAATAATAAATAATTTGAATTGTACAATTTAATATGGAAATTATAGAAAAAGCATGAAAAATTCTGGATTCATTGATGTCACGATTTTATTCCTCTCGAAAAATAATAAATATGATGACTCATTCTTTTCTCTTGTGCGTATTTTATTACCCTAAAAACTTACTTTTTAAAAAAAAGATAAAAAGAGGCGCCAAGTACACGCGCCAGTTAAGAAAAACTGTTATATTTGTTATATTTGTTTACAAAATAGTATTATTTTAACCTACAAAAATAATGATATCAACGGAAATTGCGCCAATTAAAAATATAAACATTTAAAAATATCAATTAAAATATAATATTATTTTAAATTAAATATTAATAGAAAAATTAGAAATTAGAAATTAATAAAAATTAAAAATTTTTACAAAAATTAAAAATTAATACAAATAAAAAAAATGAAAAATTTTAATTAAAAAAAATTGGCGCTGCTAAATTTCAAAGTATATATTAACTCAACAAATAATAAATTCAATTTAGATCTAAATTTATAAAACTACATTTAATTTAGTTACATCAATAACTGCGATGTAAATACATAATTAAGAATACGTTAATTGTAGCATAGTGTTTAGTTTAGCAGCGCCAAGTTTTTTTAAATAAAATTTTTTCATTTTTTTTATTTGTATGAATTTTTAATTTTTATTAATTTATAATTTTTAATTCTTTTATTAGTTTTTAATTTAAATTAATATTATTTTTTTATTATAATTTTTAAATGTTTATATTTTTAATTGGCGCAATTTTCATTGATATCATTATTTTTGTAGGTTAAAATAATACTATTTTGTAAACAAATATAACAGTTTTTCTTAACTGGTGCGTGTACTTGGCGCCTTTTTTACTTTTTTTTTTAAAAGTAAGTTTTTAGGGATATCATTCTTTTTTGTAGTATATATTAATTTAATTTAATATTATTTTTTATTAATATTTTTAAAAGTTTAAATTTTCAATTGGTGTGTGTGTGTGAGAAAGAGAGAGAGAGAGAGAGAGAGAGAGAGAGAGAGAGAGAGAGAGAGAGAGA